>VZSV01000084.1:1865235-1927432 GCA_013398735.1 Nothocercus julius | reverse complement strand
TCGTGCAGCCCCGCGAGCCGTGCCGGGCGGGCCGCCCTCCTGCCGGGCCGGCGCGTGGGCGCCTGTGCGAGTGCGAGCAAACAAACACCGAAGCGACGTGGCCGGCTCTGTGCCTGCCCCGAGCCGCCCTTCTGTACCGGGGCTCAGTGCCAGCGCTTGGTGAACCCGTCCTGGGGCGGCACCGTCCAACACTTGTCCGCCGTTCACTTTGCCGCCCCAGATGAAGTCCTGCAGTTGCATCCTGGCGGACAGATTTATTCCCCAGAACAAATGTTTTGAAACAGAGACAACTGAGAAAAGGAGAGGAGGTGAGAAGAGCCATAAAAGTCATATTTTCAAGGCTCTTATATAGCTATATATTTCTAATAAAGACCCATAAAGATTTGGGGCCAGTTTGAAGTTCCATGTTACTTATGCTTGTTAGATATTTGATTTGGACTTGGATTATCAGTAACTAATTCTGTTATTTTTATTTAATGAAGATTATATTTTAAAATACATAGTAGCTAGATCTTATATTTAAATTAGTTGCTTCTCATGTATCCTGTTCTTAGGATATTTTTGTCATATAGAGAAGATTATACTGCTTTTCCTGTGTGCATATGAAAATTTCTGTTTCTGTGTTGGTGAGATGATCGTCTTCCCCCTTCTCTTCAATAATGTTAAAACCTTAATCTTTTACACTATCAGATTTTTATTCTGGTGCAGTCAGCTACACCTGTTTCCAATATTACAGTTTATCTGATAGCCTTCCCTCTGCAATACAATTTTTTTTGTTGTATGTTGTAAAGATATACATGGTGCAGTTGTCTGAAATAATTACATTTCTGTCTGAGAGGTCTGGTGCTGTTGTAAGTTATTTGGCTTATGCTGTCACCATTTATGACTTTGCCAGAATCATTTGACTGAAGTAAAGTTTCATTAATCTGTCTTCACTATTTATATGTAATAATTAATTAATTACCTTAAAAATTTCACTCATCAGTACAGCTACATTGAATATAACATCTTCTAGTCAGTTCTGGGCATCAGCCGTAGTGGGAATACTGATCAAGTGACACAGTCACAATAATTCTCTCCCAAATGTAGGTGTGTGGATGCAGCGATTGAGCTTTGGAGGATCCCTCAGATCTTTTAGGGAAGTTTTAGGTTGTTCAGAAAGTCTCATCTAAGTCTCTTGTCTCTAATGTTATTTCTATTGAGTTGCAGATGGGGCAGGTACCTCTGTATCATGTAAGATAAACTGCTTCCTAGCAAATATTATATAAATCATGATTTTGCAAATTATCAGCAAGTCTTAAGCTGAGTCAGTAGTTGCTTTTATATACTTGGACAGAATGGGCATTGTTACTTATTTGCTCTTAGGGGAAAAATAAGGTCAAATAGTGTTGACAAAATACATGCCAAAACCCATTTTAATACCCCTCAGTGAAAAAGAAAGGATTTCTTAAAGGTGCTAAGCACCTCAGAAGTGCCACCAAAAGGTGAGAACTGTAGCTGATCTCCTGAGCTAGCAAGAAATAAGTCGCAGAGTGCGCTAGTACGTTTGAAACGGTGTATTTTTGGTGTCTTTATTTTAGGTGCTTATTTTAAGAAGGCTGCCCTTTGCCTGTTAGGCTTATTCATGAAGTTAATGGGAAAGAAAGTATTTGTCCTCCTTTAGTGCCTGTAAGCCCATGTGTACCCTAAGGATTAATCTCTTTAATTTAGGTTATTTGCCCCAAGTGAAAAATAGCCTGAAGGTTACCTGGCCCTGTATAGCTAGCACATGGAATTGGTTATAAACGTTATTACTGCAGCTCTGCACAGCCCAGGTGGGAAGGACAGGGATTATTATTATTATTATTAAATGCTTTTATAGCACAGCAGATGTACAGGCAGCTAGTCTAGCATGGAGGACACTAAATGGGACAACAGTCGAGGAAAACAAGGGTATAGCGGTGACACCACCGGTGCCATCAGAACAGAGCCAAAGAACAGTTCATCATCACCCTTTCTAAAAGTCATTCTTTGCTTTAAACAGAAACCTACTTTCTAATTAAGCTTCCTGTGCCTGTAGATGTGGTGTTGGTCACTCTGCTAAAGCGGCCTGCCGTGTGTGACACTGCGGCCCGAGGAGGGATCCGGGACAGCGCGGCTCTCGCTGTGCAGCACCAGCTGAAACAGACACATAAGCAGGGCGCACAACAAGCGCGGGAAAACCATCAGCTGTCAGCCAAGCGTTATTTGTAACACTGATAGTTTGGGAATTAGCCGTGTGTGTGTGCGCGTGTGTGTATACGTATGTGTGTGTGTGTGTATGTATGTATATATATATATATATATATATATGTATTGTAAAGACTGTAACTGTAGCCCAGGAACGCTTGTCAGTACTGCCTGCTCACCAAAAGAGAGCAACATCGGCACGCCGTGCGGAGCTGAAGCAAGGAGCCATTTTACACTGTGAGCAGGAACGTACTGGCCTCTCTTTCCGTCTCTATTTTACCTGCCTCTGAATGTGATGGATATAGTTCCATTATTAGATTTATGGCTAATGATGATGTATGTTTTATGATTAATATTTTTGTCTTTTAGATGTTTATATACAATATTTTTCCTCATTCATCATGATTTCATTTAGGATACATGTTTATATGTTTGCTTAAGCATTGCTGCTATTCTTCCTATCAGAAACTTTTTTCAACAGTAGTCCTTGCATTTGTGAATTTTCTTTGGCTAAAACACTTGAACTTAATATTTAAATTTTCTTAAATGTATTGTAGTGATTTTAGATTAACTTGAAAGAAATGATCTTGTAAGCCCAGAAATATGTATGCTTTATTATTAATGATCGAAGCCATCCTGAGCATATAGAGACTGTTTTATTTTACATTCAGTTTTATTCTGTTGAATAATCCTATTAGACCCAAGATAAAACACATTCACATACATAGACACGTAAAGAAACTTCTTTCCCTAAGCACGTTGCCGTTCCTTACAGTCTTTCTGCTCAAGTATCAGGTACAACTTCACCCAGTAAATGTTATTTTTTTAAACAAAACTCGAGCTTTGTGCGATGTCCGGTCAAACGGACACTTGCCGGCTCACGCCCGTGAGGACCCAGCAGATCCGTGTTTGGGGATGTGCTGGGGGCCGGGGCCGCTGCAGTGCCGGAGGTCCGAGGCACTCGGTGCCAGAATCTGTGGCTCGGCCACCCTCCGGCAGCTCCTCAACTTGGGAAAAACTCCAGGAAACATCCCCGTGGTCTTACTGCTGGTTTTACTAGGCTTCGTTTAGGAGCCGCCAGCGGAACGGTAGCTGAGTGACGTCTTCAGGCCTGGTGAAGGATGGAGAGCTGGTTCCTGTGCGAGGCCGTGGGCCTTTGGGCTCAGCCTCCGGGAGGGTGAAGGAGGGCAGGAAAATGGGAATTCCAAAGAACTGCTGTAACAAATATCATCCCATCAGGTGTCTTAGTCACTTTTCCTAATGTGAATGATTCATAGTAACAGAAATGAAGGGATGTGTATAAAATAGGAAAGAGTTTGAATTTAAAGGGGGCCAGAGGCAATGGAAATTAGAGTATTTTTCTAAATAGTTAGGCTCCTCACTTTAAAGAATTGTTGGACCCAGGAATTGTTAGTTCTGTGGGTTACTGGAAAGAAAATCCTATCTTTCAATACTGTGTAATTCTGAATATATGTGTCTCCAGTCTTTATTTAAAAATGAGAAAGTTAATTTTGGAGTGAGTATTCTCTGAAAAGTTGCCTGCAAAGAACAAAAGGGGAGCTCTGCTCTCTGCAAACTGTGGGAGGGAGAGTGGGTTTGGAGTGGGAAAGGCACAGGCGGTAGACGCGGCTGTGCCTGGGGCTCGGAGCTCGTGCGCGCTTGTCATGGGGCTTTGGTGGGAAGCAGCAGCTCTTCACGGAGACCCCCTCGGTGGGGAATGGCCCCACGTGTGCCGCGGGGCTGGGGCCCAGCAGAGCCCCGCTCGCCTCTCCTGGCCACCGTTCCTTGTCTGAGGATTTTAAGACTAAATGAGTATTTAAAAGGGCCATAGAGCTCAATAGTTCAGAGGCTGCCGACGTTTCAGGGCTCTGGATGGGTGGTGTTGAAATTGAAGTAGAGGTGCCTGGGACTCCTGCTTCCAAAGCGCGGGCTCTTGCCGGGGACGCTTGGCCGGCTCTCGGCAGAGCAGCACCACGGGGATCCGGTGCAGAGGGCGGCCGGCTGCTACCGCGTGAGCCTGGGCATCTCGAGCACGGTGGCCGGGTGATGGGCCCTTCTCACAAGTGCACGCACACATCACAGCCACTTTTCACTTACCAATTTTAAAATGAAAACTTTTGACTAAAAGTTTCCAGCCAAAAATACTTAATTTGGGAAAAATGTCATAGGGCCTTATGAATATATATATATACATTTTTTAAAGATGAAACTCTTTTCTGACACCAACTCCATGTTTATCAGCATTCTTTTCTATTGAAATACATCCTGGTTTGTGTATCCAGACTAGGAAATCCAGTCCACAGAGTAGAATTTGGGCAACTGGACACATGTGAATCTACATCTTTGTATATGGTATTACCAGAAAATACTGAATTTCCTAGAAAAATACCATTTCTGTGGTAAGCGTTGCATACTTCTGTGGTAAGTATGCCATCAGGAATCACATACTGCTCTTCAGACTCTCTGTAACTCTTGTCTGTGCATGTACATGTGTAATCAGGAGCTGTATTCTAGCTGTTATGTTGTGCAGTTTTATCAATGTTTATTAAACTGACTTCAGCGTGACATTGTCATATGCGCGGGGCAAAATGTGCCTCTTAATGTTACCAGCCAAAGTTTGTACAATTCCCGTGAACAAAAGGTGCTTATCTCTTGCTAACCAGTTATATATTGATCGGTGTAATATCTACAGTGATGTTATTGAGCCTTTCTCGGTGGGAGCCAAGTCAGTAATTCTCCCATGCCTGCTCGTGCCCGTCGCTGCCGCCCCGCGGAAGCCCCAGGCGCGCTGCGCCGCTTGGCAGCGCCCTAGCCGTGATGCCTCTGCTCCTGGCGACGAGGGGCTCTGCATGACTCCGGCCGCACGAGTTTGGCGGGGCCACAACGCACTTTGGCTTCCTAGGGGCTGAAAGTAGGGGAAACGGTTTAGAAAACAAAAAATTGGGAAGTGTCATCCCAAGCGCTAAGTCGGGGACTGCAGTGGCAGCGCTGGGTGCTCAAGAGCTCAAGCAGGGCCCTCGTGCTCCCACAGCTCCGCAGGGGTTACTTGCTCTGGCTCAGACCCGCTGGGAGTAACGGCCAGCGCCCAACTCTAGACCCTGATGCCCCAAACTGTGACACCTCAGCATAAGAAACAGCTGGGATTGAAACCTTAAGCAAGGAGCATGGTTTCTGGTGCTTGTGTGAAGGTCAGGTCTAGGATACAGATTTGTATGGAAGTTCTGTTCTGCCATCTCTTCCCCGTACCTTGACCATACTTCTTAGTGGCCAGAAACTATAGAGGCGTTTCAGGGTGTTGCTGCTTTTTGTCAGCCTCTTTCTTGTTTCTGTCTATTGATAACTATTTTCTCCTCGTTGGTCTAGGCAAAGCAGAGGCTGAAATGCTCTGTGTAACTGTTAGTGTTTTTGGAAGAGATAAATTGCAACTGCTAAGAGAGAGAAATTACTGGACCAGGAGAAGCTTCCAATTTGAGTCTTGCTGTGCGTCCTTCTCCGTGGCGCTTGTGTTAGACGGTGCCGTAGCTCTGGCCACCTGAGCCGCGCCGCATCCTCCGCTCCCCTGCTGAAAGGGGACGTGGCTAAGAGAGCACAGCGGGCGCTGGCAAATTACCCCACGTGAGCAACAGAATTGGCCCACGCAGAACTCATGGTAGTTGTTTAAATCTGCAGTATCCAACTGGTGGTGGATGATGGCTTCAGATTTCTGCTTCTCGTAATTATTTTAATGAAGCTGCAGCTTTTCAGTCTTGTTTGTGAATTCAGAGATGGGTCGCTGCTCTGCAGAGCGAGCTGCAAGAAGACGTGCTCACTACTGCCACGCTGCTGATAACACGAAATGCCTTTTGGAGTGATTGTTTCTGCATTAATAAAATAGAGCATTTGAGTCATAGAAGGATATTGGATATTGTTCCTGAAATTATTTTGGCTTCAGCTTTATACAGAAAGGCTTCCTAGGACTAGCAGTCACGTGATGTGTTTTAAGCATATAACTGAAATGCTGCATGAATTGCTGCTTCATATTTCATTGCTATTCTTTACAACCTGTCAGTGATTCTTGGCTCTGTAAATTATAGTGAAATTAGTCCATCCTACAAATCCTGATTTTTTTTTTTTTTTTCTCCTTCTCACAAGCTCTTATTTTGAACAGTAAGAGCACATGTATTCTGCTAATCCATATTCAGATGCAAGCCTGCAGTCAGGCACTAAACATAACTTGTTTTGAGGCCAGGAAAAATAAGTTGTTTTTTTTTTTCTCATGAAAGCACGCCTTGAAGCTACTGAAATATTGCCTGTTTTGTGTGTTTTTGTTTTTAAACCTATTTTTAAATATTCCACAGCAGGTGTTCTACCAATAGAAAACAGCAGGAGAGTTTTCTTACATAATAATCTGACAGATGTGTCATGGTATCTAATCCCTTAAACCTCCAAAGCCCTCTGATAGTGGAGGTTTTAAAAGGCCAGATTGAAAAGCATGCTGCTCTTTTATTGAGTCTTTGCCTTCAGTGCCCAGTCTGCACTCGGTTGCTTCATTTTGCTAAAGCAGTATACGTGATTACTTGAAGTCAGGAGGAAAGAAATGTTACATCTCAAAACAGAGAATAAAAAATACTATTAAAAAGAGTTAATGCCAAGTGAAAACACCATTTAAAATCTGCCCCTAGATCTGCATCTTCTCAATCAAATCTTTCTTCTGGGCCTCTTCTGTGATTCCATCAAGTAAATCAATAATAATTATACACCTAAAATGACCAGCAGACTTACAACTGAACCATCAAGACTTTCACATTCCTAAACTGTGCGACCGTATAATCATATTACTATAACTCGTGCACGGTTTCACCTCAGACCTCTCTGTTCCTTTAAAGCACCATGTAGAGGTAACTTACAGACCCTTCAAAACGGGGACCTCTGTTTTATGTTTGTCTTGTACGCACCTGGCATAATTTTAAAACTGATAAAGTCATCGGATTATTTTTTTTAACCCCTAGCTCATTTTAGCCATTTCTTTTTTTTTTTTTTTTCCGAACAGCCTTAGCTTTGATAATCCAAATGTCTCAGGGAACATGAATTCAGAGAATCGGGGTTTCAGTTAGTCATGTTAAGTAAGTTCCCTTGATAGTTAGATACTACAACACACAACCTTATTTCAGCTAGCAGGAATTTTGGATATGAGGTTAATCCAGATAATTAATATTGCAGTGCTGCTGCATTTGTCATAGATTTGTTTTCTGCATAATTTAAAAAATCATACTAGGTGCTGTTATGTGGGAGTCGAATCTGGACTTGGATCCAAGTTTAGCAGAAGATTAGAAAGAAAATCGGACTTGTTTGGGGTTTGTGAAACTTCCTCAAGTCCAGTGTCTTGCTTGCCTCAGTGGAAGAAGATTCTCTAAAATTTGTACGAGCACCTAGCTCTGTAGGCTAATGTTTGTTTTGAAAATATTATAGCTTCTTACTCCTTATTATTGTTATTGCTTTCAGTAAGGCAATTATTGAGGACTTGTTCTGTTAAATGAGAGGTGACTTGAGATATCTCGCTTGATGAGCTTATCCAAGATTTGTGAAATGACGTTCTGAGACTGAGGAAGGAATCATGTCTTCTCTGATGACACCAAGAATTAGGCCTTTTTCTCATGAATTCAGCAACTGACCTTGACTTCACACTCGGTCAGCTGCTAAATTTTTCACAGCTCTCAGAAAAAAGCATTTTTCCACAGACTAATCCTATAATGCAGTGATTTCTTTTTCAGTAAGGATTTCGCAGTGATTTTTAGTTCTTTTCAGGCCTGGGTTCTTTATATAGTAGCTGTCTGCACATAAAATGCAAGGTTTACCAAAAAAAAAAAAAAAAAGGAGGAAAGAAACAAACAATATATGCAAATATTTCTAGGTTAACATGGTTCTGCTGGTCTAGCAAATATGAAATATAAGTTTTTAACCAAGGTAAAACAAGTCTTTGTTATTTAAATACCACTTGCTGCATTATGGAAAGAGCTTTTTTTGTGTAGGTCAGAGTATTATCCAAGGATGGACTACCTGTTTATTGGGCCTCCCTTCTTATGGAGTCAGGTTTACTCCTTCCCATGTCTTTGTGCAGAATTGCTAATTTTCAAATTGTTTCATATCCCTCTTGTATGTGTATACAGATACTTTTTTTGCACTTTTTTTATATATATGAAAAATAATAGTGTTGCCTAAAATGAACATCTGGGCTAACTGCTATTGCATTTATAATTTTCCTAGACTGCTGAGACTAAATAGAAGATTTTATTCCCTCATAGACTTACAAACGTAGTTTTTGGGTGGAAATATAGTATAAATGTTGCAGACCAAGTAAATCTGATGGAGCCTTACCTGAGATGGATGTTCAGGCATATAAAAGTAGAAAAGAGTGTTCTCTTCAGGCTGGTTAAAGAAGGAAAATGTTGGTTGTTGTCTTTTTTTTTTTTGAATGTTGAGTAATAACCTTTTAAAAAACAAACAAAAAAAACTTGTGAACTATCTTTTCATTGAACCACTTCATTCCTGAATTAGTGGGTTTATTTTGTTTTACTTGTGCTTTCAATACTGCTTTGTTCTAATTGTTCGGAAAGCTGTTACCCTAGAGAAGGGCACCTAAGGGAACCTCCTTGGGGGCAGCTCCGTCCGTGTGCCCCGGGGCCTCCCGCATTGTCCCTGGCTGGGAGATGCCGCGGGCTTCCCTTGGTTGTGTGATCTGCAAATCCTGCACTCGCTCCAGAAAGGTACATGCATCTTCTGCTCATTGGCCAAGGAGAGGAAAATGAGTTTATTTTGAGCTTCAGACTTTCTTCATGGCTTTTGGATGATGACTTCGGCTCAGATTCTCAGACACCCTTGAGCAAGGGTATTGAATTCTCTAGGCTTTGGACTGGCCGCCTTAGGGCAGCTGCATTCTGCAACTCCAGCTGTCCTTGCTCCCTCTCCCCGCTACGGATGAGTTCAGCATAGTTCCCGTACCAGGTGCTGGAGCCTTAACTTGAAGGCAGAGCTCTGAAAGATCAGTAACAAAAACTGCATCTCGGAGGTGAGTTCTGAACAGACTTCAGCAAAAAGCTGCCCACAGGGAAAGCAACTGGAGCTGGAGGCAAAGGGGCCTGTTCTGAAGCATGTTTCTGGGTACAGCCCGAATGAGAGAAAATGTGGATTCAGGTTCTTGCTTTGAAGGAGGAACTTACCTTATGATAATATCCTGGATACGGAGCCATACCTAACATCTCCTTTCTCATTATGTTTTTGAATTATTTGGATCAATTAGGAGATTTTCAAAAGGGAGAAAAACTACCTCAGAACATCTAATAGTTCTTGGGACAGGATTTAACTTTGTGTTTCACCTCGTGGTGTGAACGGTTGTCTCACTCGTTCAGGGTTACTGACAACTTGTTGTGGGGCCTTACTCCTTTATTAAGGAATGGGCTTGTTCCATAAAGCTGTGTCAGGCTTTTGTAGGTGGAGAGAGGGAGTGTAAGGGAATATTGGGAGGGGACAGACTGGTGTGGCCTGCTGGGTTTTAGGTCAGTACTTTATGCAGACCAGGTCAGAGGTTTCATCACATCAACCCGGCCTCTTTGCCCTGCACCTCAGTGCTCGCTCCTCGGAGTCGGAGCGTCCCGCTCGGCATTGCTGTTGCCGCTGTGCAGCCAGCGTGGCAGCGAGACTGGGTATGGGCCCTTTACCTGGGGACCTCAGCCCGCGTCCCTCTGCGCCTCTGTGCTTGTAAAAGAGGCAACAGCCGCAGCCTTCGCCGCGGGGCGCCAGCAGCAGCGCGCGTCGGTGGCGATGGCGCGCGGGCCCTGAGCCAACGGCGTCTCTGAGCCGGCTGCAGAGCTGCGTTAAACTGGAGGCGTTCCCCCCAGCGCAGTCCTGAGCTGGCTTGTTTCTCCTCATTGGCGTACATTTTATGAAGTGGTTTGTCTAACACACGAGACTGTACCTCCACAATTAAGAGTTCCAGCTGGGAAAAAGAACGGGTAGATGACGCTGTGGGTCCTCTTTCTTTTCTTTAGTCTGCCGGTGATATTTATATCACTAATATATTGAGTTTGCAGGTATGAATAATATGAGGGATGTGCTATTGTAATTGAATACTATGTTTTTTTTAGGTTGGAACTTTGATTTTTGAACAGCTGAAGTCATTGTTCCCAGGGCTGGAAAAGGAGAGTCAACAATAGACCTTGGAGCAGCTACTTAGGAGGGCTTATACTCCTCCTCTTAAATAATAGTAATAAAATCTAGAGTCTTAATCTAGAGCTGTGGATTCCTCCAGATACAGAAACTAACATGGTCTGTGGTAGGAAGATTATGCAGCAGGAATAGATTGACTCCTGAGGAGGGCAGGTGCAACAACCAGGCATATCCTTCTAAATTGGCAATTTTGCAACATTTCCTTGTGATATTCTTTGTGCCTGATCACCAGTATTAAAAATTTATCAGGCCAAATTCTGGTAATGTATGCATCTGCGGAGAGTCCCTGGATCTGTACAGGTGTTATAGCTTGAAAATTAGTAAAATAGTCAATAATTCTTCTGGTGCTTCAGAAGAAGGAATAAAATTTACAAATCACTCACAGTTGGCTGGATTGATTATCTACCCAGAGCTAATAGGAATAAGACTAGGAAAAACTTGCATCCCCTCAGACACTTTTGCAAATTAAGCTACTGGTTAAAACTCATATTTTCCCAAGACCACTTATGGTGCAATATCAATTAGGAAAGCTACAAGTATTAGGTTTAGATCTGCTATGAGACTTTCGCTTGTTATCTAATTGGCATATAATTAGCCTGCTGTTTACTAGGAAGGCACACAGTATGACAACTGTCAGTGGTGTCTATTTGTGTATTTAAAAAATAAAATAATTCAGGCTTGTATTGAATGTGGGACTTGCATTATGACACTTTGTGGGGGTTGGTTGATGTATGGTAGCCTGAAATTAGAAGGAATAAGCAATATTTGAAGTCCCATAGTAGAGGGTCTTCCCAGGAATCAGTTAGCAGAGGCTTTTGGCGTTGGGAGCAATAGGCTTCGTGTCCCCCTGCGCTGTGTGACTGCTGCACGGTCCAAGGACTAGATGTTTGTTTGTTTTCTCGTGCTTAAATGAAATCTATAAAATAATAAATGGTTCAAACATTGTCAATCTTAAATAACTCTCCTCCCTGCCACACTCCTGTAGCATTTTTGACAGTGGTCCTGCCAGCAAGTGTCACAGGAAGATCTGAAGAAAATACAAAGGTAAAGGCCTCACTAGGGAGAACTGAACTTGAGTTTAATATTGAAGACCAATATTGGCAGGTGAGCACTAAACAAGCCTGACTACTGATGCAGCTCTCTGATAGCAGCCTCCCGTGCAGTGAATTCTGAATGAACTGGCTCAGGACTGTCATTAATTTAATTACATAAGGATAAAGTAGTTCCCGTTTTGGAGTAGTTAATGTAAATCACTTCCTAATAGCTCAGCTGAAAGGACTGGAATAAGTGTAGCTTAGAAAATCAGATATTTTCCTATTATCAATGTTCCGTCATAGAGGATTTCAAATTTCAGATTGGATTTCAGATTTCAGATCGCAGAAAATCTGCTTCCAGTGTCTGGATGTTCAGATGCTCCTAAAGCTCCTGATGGTGACTAGATGTATCTCCACATCTGTCCTCTGCTAGGGCTGAACTGACATACTCTTGCAACTACTCCTCTCTTCCTAAGGAAGTCATTAATTTTCTTTTCTTCTGAAGGTGTGTTCTGCCTGGGCTCCCTCTGTCACAACTCACACAGAAAGACCTTGTTGCAGGATGAGGATCTGAAATGGGACCAGTGGTCTGTGCTTATTAACAGAAATGTTTAGGAAGTGCAGATAGGTTAATTGAAGTTAGTTGTGTGTGACCAGGTTGGTTTGTCTTCAATCTCTTATGTTTAAATTTTATATGCATGAGGACAATTAATCCTCTTAACTGCTGTAGACTTTGAATGCTTAGTAAATAAGTGGCCTCTTTAATTGATGCTATGATGTTTGCCTGTTTAAGCCAAAATAAAAGTAAAGAGCTTCCCTGGGCCTTGGGGGGATCTTCATCAGTTGTACTAGGAGACTCTATTATGTAAAAGGCTTAAGGGTCCTGCCAGCTCACTATTTTTATGGTGCTGTCTGTTTTGCTCTTTTAAGACAATGCTCTTTTTAGCATCAACACTTTTGAGATCAGAGATCACTTCCCGAGTCAAGGCAATTTGAGCAAGATATTCCAGCACTTGACAGTCAAAGATGCCCCCCTCGTGCGTGCAGGTTAAGACACTGCTTTTGTTTTTTACGGAAAACCAGAGAGGCCTCCCGTGCAAGGGAATGCCTCGTTGTCTTTGGGGAGCGTACAACCAAATAGCAGTGCAGAGCAGCATTCACGGAGCACAGGGGTGTGCTCATACGGGGTCTTTATTTGGGAATTGTTCACTAGCCCGCTATCCAACATACAGGCATTAGGCACCAGCAGAGTGATATGACGGTCTTTGTGAAATATGAAGTAGAGCTTACCTACTTCTGCTATTTGATTCTTTTTGTAGTTTGATATGTAACTGCATATCAAGTTTTTGGCAGGCAGTGCATTTTTGATTTTATTTTTTTTTCAACTAGCACATTAACACTTCACCAAATGCCACGTTTTTGGAAGTTAACACATTCACTCTGACTTTTACCTGGATTTTTTTCAGATCCAGGTTTCCATGTTTCATACTTTCACTGTTCAAATGATGCCTTATCTTGGCCTAAGTGGTGAATACATTGGGAGTAATAAGATGGAGGGAAAGAATGTGACATTTGGAGAAATTTTCACAGATGAGATATAATGGAGAAAGGAGTTGTTGTCTAATTTATAGTGAAATCGGAATTGAGAAGAGCTTCCCAGTAAGTCCTTTGCCCAGCTGGCAGTGTCTCCAGGATTGCGCAGACGGGAGCTGGGCAGGGATGAGCTGTTAGTGCCCCGGCGCGGCGCTCGCGCCTGCCCCGCTGCCTGGCTGCTGCGGCGGAGCCGCGCTCAAGTTCGCATATCCACATCTTATCACACGTACTTAGCCATGGAATTGTGATCGGACATAACTTGTTATTAAGTTCAGTCATGTTTGATAATTTGGAGAACTAATAAGCTATTTTAAGGACAATCTGTATTTTTGAATAAATTTCCTTTGAGGTTCTTAATATTTTAACACAACTTTTAAGGTCAGTGGTCCAATTGTGTAAATTATTAAATACTTCTGAATTTTTTATAACTTCCTAAGCAATGCAGACTGGGTTTTTTCCTTCTCCTCACAGTCCAAGGGTGTGCAGTACACAGTGATATTGTGTAGCCTTTTGTTTTTCAGATCATAGGCATTAATGTGAATTCAAAGCTCTCCTGCTTTTTGTAGCAGTAACGTAAAGACTCTTCTGCTGCCTCCCAGAGATTACTGACGCGTTCCATCCAGAGGAGATTGAAGAGCAGGAATCTAGTTTATCCCTTGACTTGGGCCGGGCAGCAGCCGAGCTGCTGAGCTCGAGCTTTGGATGAGCTCTCTGGCCGAAGGTTGGAGCTCACCCCAGGACAGCAGAGTTTCCCCGGCAGCGTTTCTGCTGACTCGAACCTAGAAACCCTGGTTTCGGACAGATTTCTGTCCCCCTGCGTTGTGGACCAACAAGGTGCTGCTTGTTTAAGCAGAGTTTTACTAGAGTTGGAAAACCAGGCAGGAAGAAGTCAAGCGGACTACTGTGACCGACTGGTGAGCTAATCCAAGGAAAAATGCAGCTGTTTGGAGATTCCTCTGCCAGCAAGTGGAGAGGTGCAGTTCTAGGGTGCTGTGCTGCTCAGGCTGCTTCAGATCGTTGTTGAGAACTGTGCCTCTGTTTCCTTAGTGCATGTTTACTTCCACGATGTTAGGAAGCACTGGATTTGGAGATGTTCAGTTTTAAGGCAGCAACTCTCCTGATAAACTGTAGCTCATTTTGGTAAGAGTCTTGTAAAATCTATGGCTTGTTCCATTTTCCCCTGGTAAACGTCTGGAACAGCTCACATAGGTGTTATTTGGGGACCGCTGTCCACTCTGGTCCCCAGGCTCTGATTCCGGCTCTGTTCTAGTGTTGTTTCTACATCATCCTGTAGCCAAAGAACAAAAAGGCATAGAGTAACCACAGACATTTAAAAACCCAGATGTGAACGTTGCAGCATGTTTTCTGGGCCAGCCTTTGGATGCTCGTGGTCCTTATTAATAGAAACCAGTGCAAGGTTTTCTGGATGGTGACAGCCAGGTCAGGTTAGCTGCATAACTAGCAGCTGTGTAAATGCTGTAAAGCAAAAAATAACATTCACTCTTCCCCACACCCACCCCTACAAAACGGACTCTGCAGACTAGTCACACTATTTTCTCACTTCTGTAAACAGGGGAGTGCTAGAGATGGTGACTACACAAATACTCCCCTACCAAGGCTGTGGCACCCTTATTGGTAAGCGGCACGTGGCCATTTTTGTTCCGTGCTCCCTTTTAGTTGCCTTAATGCCTTATTTGCACTTTGCCTAAAAAGAAAAGAAAGACTTTTTTTTTAATGCCTGCAGCACTTTGAAGTAAGAGATTATGTTCCTGTGTCCTTTTAATTCTAGCTTTATCAAGGCATTATGTAACCCTACCTGAATTTCTTGAATTTCATCCTTAATCGATGGAATTACTTTAGCGCATGTGCTTATGACTGCAAAATTATAATTCTATACATAATAAACTTTAGAAAAAGAAATAGAAATTACAAGGAATTTAAAATTTAGAGGATATACCTAGGGGTGTGGTGTGGGATGCTGCTGCTTCTGCTTAACTCTACAGCATGTGCATAGCAACAGGTACTGTGATCTTCAAAATAGCAGTTCCAGTGAGCAACAGGAATTCCATTTTCATTTCACAAGTCTGTTAACAAGAATCTTACTTTGCTGTTGATGGAATCAGGTATGTGATGTGTTCTGATGCTGTGGGCCCATAGGCAGACTGGAGTGACCGCCCGCCATGTGTCTTGCCGTGCCTTCTCTGCTGAAGCTCCGCTTTTCAGGCGGAGTTACCTTGTGTGCTGCTGATGTCAATGAGAGCTGCGACTGCTCAGCATTTCTGGAAATCAGATGCAGATTGTCTCAAGTTGGATGCCCCAAATCTGCAGAAAATACTCCTAATTAGGTTTTGCTGGAGGGTGCTCTCTGAAACCACCATGAGATAGGGTTACTGTGATTGAAGTCTCTTCCACTGTGGCATCTAATTTCAAAATGAGTGACAATAAACACAGTGCCTGATCAAAAGACATGCAAAGTATGAGGTCCCCTCCTGCTGCATATTTATATGTTGCAATGTGTTATAAATACATTAAACTCAGTGGAAACCATTGTGGCTTATATAAATCAGCTGTTATTGAAGAGCTAGCTGGTTCATTAGTGTACACGCATCTGCACGTGAGTGCAGTTTACTGGGCTGCTGGAGGGAAGGAGTTTTCAGAGCGTCAGGTATCGGCTCTTAATACTTGGAAGCCATACAAGGACTTTGCAAATAAAAATATGTAAGTGCGGGCGTTTTGAACTACTTTTAAGTCAGCTACTACACAAGCCGCAGCAACAGATGTGAAATGTGGGTGGCTCGGGGGAAACTTCTTCACCTTGCAGAAGTAGATGGTTGTCCCCTTTAATATTTTTTTGGAATGCTTTGCACGGATGTTGAAGGAGGAAGTTTTGTGTCTGTGCCTTCATCTAAATCAACATCACTATGTCAGGAGCAGAATCCAGTGGTACCAATGCCCTTCTGTGAGAGGGCAGAGAGACAAGGACCGTGAAGCTTCATTTGACCTCCTTGGCATTAAGACCATTGTCATGTCATAGAACAGCTCTCCATGGACTGCATAAAATATTCTTGTATGGCTTAGTTTTATTTGAATATTGGGTAAGAGTCAGAGTGGTGATGTTGGAACTAGATATGAGTTTTATCTTCTCTTATTCTTGTGTGTCTAAGAATAAAACGGGGAAAATCTAGAATGCATCTGTCAACTATATTTTCAAGATAATTTCATCTTCTGCGTGGTAATAAATGCGCCTTAGTCCTATGGAAGCCCTGACCATATTTGATTCCAACAACTAGCAGACATCCCAAAAGGAGAGAGCAAAAAAGTGAAAGGCTCTGTGTCTAGCTCTGCAAACCCAGAGGTTTCTCTCTTTGCATTAAATGTGTTGATCTCTCCTGAGTATATGTGTTTATTTGTTCAAACTACTTCAATGCTTTTTTTCCTTTTGGGAAGTTAAATATTAATGTGGGAAAACAGCTGTCAAAGTGGAGAGGTAACTTCTTTTGGTGATAAGGGGAAGGGATTTTCTTTCTCGCATCTGCTCTGCCTGGAAGGTGACCCAGGTGGAAAATTACGGCTATATCTGTAAAGTCAACGGCTAATGAGCGACTGTGGCTGATCTTGGAAGGGCAGCAGCAAGCCTTATCAGTCTCTTGCTCATTGTGCTTTATGGATGTTAATGTTTGCAGCATTCTGTGAGTTAGTAAAGTGCTGGGAGGTAAATATTAGTCTCTTATTATATATAGGCAAGAGATTAGAAACAAAGTGATTGGCGAGCAGTCATGGCGAAAGTCAGTGCTGAAACTTGCAGTAATTCTTAGAGGTTCTTGTGTCCCTGTCCTGCATTCACAGGTGCATTAGTGATCTTTGCAAGGTTTAATTTCTCAAAAGAGGTGTGCAGCATTACACCAACATCCCATATATGCAACCTTCCTATATGCACCGCTTTGTGCTTAGTAAGAGGTGTGGGACTCCTGGCTCTGGCCAGTCTGAGCCACAGAGACTAATCTGGAGTGCTCCAAAGAGAAGCAGCTGTGAGCAAGGCGCTCAGGGACAAGGTGAACTTCAAGAGCGCGGGCTCTCTTTTCTGTGTGAATAGTTCTCTATTTAAACTTGCTGGAAGAGCTAAGCACCATTCTGAAGCCAATGATAGTCATAGACAAGAAACTCTAAAAACCCAGCATCAGCAGAGCTGCCGTGGGGAGTTTTGCACCCCTGCGCAGGGGGGGAGCCGGGGCAGCCGCTGCCTCCGGGGGCTGCACTGGGCCAGGAGGGGCTGCCGACCCCGAGGGCCTGAGCGCTCCCGCCGCTGGCAGCTTCCAGGAGCCCCGCTGGGGCCGAGCGGTTCCCCGTCCGGCTGCAGAACTGCTATGTCGGGAGTAGCTGCTGCTCTTACCAAAGAGGTGAAGCCTGGAGGAGAAGAGCCACGGCGGCTGTGTGGAGCAGCGCGGGGATGTGCCGGGGCGGGGGCACTTGTAGAAAACGCGAGGAGCTCCGCTTGGTTGCTGCCTCTGACAAGTTAGGTTAGTCCGATGGAATAGGTAAGTTAGTGCAGCTCCGAGTATTTAAGTTTATGAAAATATTTACTCCCTCCTCCTTTGGTTCAGTTCCTCTCCTTAGAGGATGCCTGGATCAACCTACACTGCAAAATTTCTAGTAATTTCCAACTGCTTTGGCCCATAGGCCTTTTTTATTTTCCATCTCTGCTGCACTATTATTAATAATGTTCTTTATGCCAAGATCTCAGAAAAAGATTAGTGCATTCTTTGGGTATGATAAAGAGACTATTTTTGTTCAGAAGTGTGTGATGAGAAGCATTGTGCAGAGAATATTTTCTCACATTAGGCAGCTATCTAGTGGATTAAACTCTCTTGCAGAGCCTTAATCAGATGTTTGTGGTGTCAAGCTCAAGGGCTGGTGACATGGCTGCTCAGCAAACAAGTAAATCCTGAAGTGTTTAATGCAACCCTGAAATAACAATTTGGGACAGTGATAGTTTAAAGGTAGATAGGATGGGAAAAAGGACTCAGAGCAGGAGGGATATTTGACAGCAAAGCCCGTGCCAAGGAGCCGTGCTGTTTTTGTATGTTCCCTCTTTTTTAGAGATTTCTCTTAGCAGGTGAAAGGGGATTGTGCTTTCTCTCTGATTTTAAACTTAGTGATACTACATGAAGAAACTTTCTACCCACACACTATTAGGAGAGAAGGGATTTTCCAACATTTCCTGAGGAGAGTTTCTGGAAAGCAACAGCTGTAAAACCTCTGTCACCTTTTCCTCCTCACAGGAAATAACAGGGCCTTCCTCATTTCTCTAGTGGTGTTTAATTGTACCCAAATGGCAGGTTGTCTGCAAGGCAGAAGGTCTGACCTGGTAGATGGGAAATGCAGCTTGTGTGGGGCCCGGATTATCCGAGCTTTGCCGTGGAGCCTGTCAGGTTTTCCATTCTCCTTTTGTACCGCAGAAGATGGTTAGAGGGGCCTGAAGTTGGGAAAATGTCTTTTTTTCCCATTTTATGTTTGCTGTGTGTTCCAGTTATCATCTTGCAGTGGAGCCCTGTGCCCTGTGCAGGGGCAGCACACGGAGTGGAAATGAGGTCTGATGCCTGTCTGTTTATGGAAAGTTTCCTTATTCCTTCCGCTGCTTTTCCCATCATGGTGAACATGCGTGGAGCCTTCTCCCTAACAGGGACATCTTTGTGTCTGGTTGGTCTGGGTTTTCTTTGGGCATCCCACAGCCAAGGGTCCTTTTTAATAACAGCTGCCAAAGAAGGGAGGATCAGGTGACTGTTGAGTTCTTTGGCAGGGAGTCAGAGAGATTTTTGCCCGAGCACAAAGTTTTTTTTAACTTGGGACCCCAGTTCTGGGCTTTGCTGATATTTTCTCAGCATGGCACGGAAAAATTGTGAGGCCACTAGCCAACGCGTCGCCTTGGGGGGCCGCAGGGCTCGGGCAGGACGGGCCGGTGTGGCCGCCTCCCCGGCTGGTGATTCCCGGCGGCCCAGGAGCTCCCGAGTTTCGCAGGGAGCCCGCGGGGTTTTGCCCTTTGCCCTGGCCGCTGCTCAGGGCTGTGGCTGAGCAGCAGGCGCCCTTTCCTTCTTTGCAATAATATGACCTCGCAACTCACTATTGGCAAGTGCTAGAGTCAAGACTGTTTGTAAATTAGCAATTTTAAACTAATACAACTCTTTTTTTTTTTTTTTTTAAATGTGGTGGTTCTTTAGGCAGCCATTGGCAACCTGTTAGTCCTCAGACCAAGCCCTGCTGGCAGTTCCCTTTTGCTTTTTCTCCTTCCTTTTTTTTTTTTTTTTTTTCCTCCTCTCTTTGATTCTCTGTTTCTCTTCGAGGCTGCATTAAGTGCCCTGTTTCGAAGCAGAACTCCAAGACTGCCTGACATCATCTCAGCTGCACTTCACTGTGTGCCTGCCACTTGGCAGGCACCAAGACCGTCTCAGTGGGGGCTTTTTATAGTCATAATTAAAATAATAATAAAAAAAGTCACCACCCAACCAATACACTTTTATTTTTGTTGCAGCTGCTGGGGAATTTGAATGTCTGGGCAGATTGTGGCTGACTGAAACTCTAGTCATTAGGTTGCAAAATTACTTCTGATGTATTTTAAGCAGCTCCAGAGCTTCTGTCAACATGACTGTGAGGCTGTTTAAAGTTCTTTCCTTTAATAGGTCCCAGAACCCAGGAAAACATTCAGGTCAGTTTAGTACCAGGATTTTCCCAAGTAATTAGCAGGTAGAATTGCCTGGTAGCAGTTGGTGCTGCTCCCTATGATCTGTCTGCAGAAGCTGCAGCAGAGTTGTTCCTATCTCTGGTGGCCCTGCAAACATGTCTAATTTAATGTGTCAATGGGGATATTGTTCCTGTTTTCTTCATTCCTGATGCCAGCTTGTGAATTTTCCTTTCAAAAGGCCAGACTCAAAGTGAGATGGATATATTGAACATGTGGATTTCAAGGAAATGTTTTTCCCAGCAACTGTAAATGTGTAAAAGTATTCAGAGCTCATTCTCCTCGCCACGTGACTTTTCAACAGGTTAAATAAATGTATGTAGCAGAAATATGCTCAACTATATGATCCACTTTTACTAGAGTAGATAAATGCTAAACTGGCCGCAGTGTCTCCTATCCAGCAGCACACCAATCCAGGAATCCTGGATTCTTTGGGGATGCTCTGGTGTTCGCCAGCGCTGACTTGATGATTTTAACTACTGGTGAGACACATGCAGCTTTTCCGCCCGCCTTGGCCCGGCGCTCGCCGGCAGGGAGCGAGCAGAGGCGCTCGGGTGCCGCGGCGCGCGCAGCTGCAGGGTGCTGCGCCGGCCGGGTCTGCGCGGGCAAGTTCCGCATGGCGCGGTGGCTGCCTCTGCAGCCGTGCTGGGGAGCAGTGGTGCGCCAGAGGGCTGCAGAGCTTCCTTAACCGCTTGATCTCACAAGCAGCACTTTCTTGTCCACTCCGTTGCGCGGGAGAGAGGAGTGTTGTCTTGTTCTGTGTTAAAAAACAAAGTTGTTATCTGCGTGGGGGAAAGAGTACGTTCTACTGATAAAGGCTGCCATCCCGAAGGTTGGGTAGGCGTATGTATTGTGCATCTCTACACATTTGTAAACTGTCCTTCGAGTCCATTGGTGTGATGCTGTAAGTTACTGATGCTTCTTGTTTAGTTTTCTAGAAAACCCCCATCATCACTGATGTAAGGGGAAAATAAACCTGCCTTGGAGAAAGCCATTGAGTGTTTCAGAGCAGTCCTGGGTGTTCAGCGTGTAATATTCCTACTTGCTAAAGCGTTTGAGAACCAGAGTGCACTGCGTCAAGGGTTGCAAGCAGAGGGGTCCGTCATAGTGGCAGACCTGTATTTGGTTATCACTTGATTGTGTCCTCTTCTTTTTAGAAAACATCCTTTTGAAAGAGTAATTAGTACAGACATCAGAGGACTGTGTTTTGCTATTCACAATCTTATTTTCCCTTTCATAAATTTCCCAACTTAAAAATGAATCTTTGATATCCCCCATGCTCCTTCTGGTGGCTAGCTTTCACATGTGACTAGGTAGGCAATAAACGTAGCTATCAAGATTAAATAATAGTGGCAGAATATATAGTGGACATGAGCAGCACATTCATGAATTTAGACTATGATTTTGTACAAAAGAAAGGTATTTGGTTAGTTTAAAAAATTCTGCATGTTTAACAAAAACAAAATTGGATATCATCAATAAACTACATCTTTAATATTAAAAAATGGTGTTCTATTTTGTATTTTGGGGGACTTAAATATATGTGATATTTCCTTTTAATAAGAACCAAATTTCAAGGTGGTTCTTATTAGAAGGAAGACCTAAAAGTTTTATGGAGAACTCACTCCAAACTGCCTCTCTATTTAGCAGATTAAAAATTGCAGTTCTCCTGTAGTTTAAATGGCAGTCAGTAAATCCTCGGGTAAACCCTTTAACTTTTCATATAAATTCGATAACGAAAGAAATGTGCTACCAGCATCTCTCTAACACAAGTAAGCTGCACTGCATGACTCTACCTATGATGGAGATTTTGACATACTCGGTGGTAACCTGACAGATGTGTCATAGTGTCTAATCCCCCAAAGCCCCAAAGCTCTTTGAAATTGGGTGTTTCTGAAAGAGCCGATTGGAAAACATGCTGCTCTTTTATTAAGCTTTTTCCCTCGACAGTGATGCAATGCCCGTGCTACTCCCAGCGTCAGATTTTTGTGAGGTTCGCCATATAGGCATGCACTAACTAGTCTGACAGCTCTGTTTTGTTAGCAAGGGGGAAAAAAGTGTGTAGACTATGTGTTTTAAAGGATACATTTCATATAAGCTATACAGACGGTAATTGTTCTTCCTTAGAGTTGCAAATTTAGTTGTGAATTTTATTTTATCCTATATCCTGCTTTTCTTTAAGGACACAACTCTGTTATGTTCCAACCTCAATATTTCTGGCCTTAGAGAATACAGGCAACATTAGTATTGGTTTGTGATGAGTTCAGAAAGTATTTTGGAGTAATGCTTGAAATACCAGTTGTAAGAAAGAAAACAAATTACCTTTCTGAAAGTGATTTTGACAAATTGACCCCCAAATTTAAATGCAGACAGCATCTGTAATGCTGAGATCTGCCAGCATCTATCTCTGGCAAACTTGTGGGAGACTGAGAGGAGGTTTCACAGAAACATCACTGTGTCTCATACATTGTGCTCGGTGGCGTCTCTGTTATTTGGATGACATCCACAGTTGGTAAAAAGAGAAAATTGGGCCAGTTTACATTCTGTTACAGAGCAGCTTCCTGGATGACAGAATAATTTCCACTCAAAGTGCCCTGGATTACTCCCTGCTGTGAGCTAATAGGGTGCTAATTAGCATATTTCATTTATTTACTTAAGTGGGATAAAAACAATTGGGCACAGGTCCCATTTACAATGGTTTCCTGGGGAAGCTGCAAACTGCTGTAAGTGTAGCCGTGCTGCATTAAAAAGATATAAGCTCCCATAAACCTAATGTGCAGGCTGAACACACACCGGCGTGGCTGCCCCATCTCCTCATACTTTGAGAGTGGTTTAGAGCATTAAATAAAGCTGTATTTCCGTTTCGTTTAAGTGGGATAAATGAATGTATGGCAGCAGTTTTGCAGTTTTGCACATCCACTGGTGAAGGTACTGAACGTGTGTTGTGCTATGGAGGGCATCAAGTTTTCCCGTTTCTTCTCAGTGTTACCTTAATTTCTTGTGACTACTAACAGTGCGGAGGGCTCTTGAAGGTATTTGGTTACCCATGGACATTGTTGTCCTACTTTCCCCCCTGCCTTTGTTAGGTTAAAAGCAGCGAATAGTTACTGTGGTGGAAATAAGCACTTTCAGTTCTGCATTGATCTGACGACTCTTGAGGATCAAATAATTTCTGAGGTTCTCTAATCTTTAATCCCTGAGGTTCCTCATCCCAAACCTGGAGAGAAAAAAACCAAACAAAACAACAACAACAACAAAACCTCCAAACATAGGTGACCACTGCAGTACAAAATAGCTGCCGCCTCCTTCGTTCTGGAGTCTCCGTCTTGTTCTACTTCTCTATCATTTTGCCTGTTACTACAGGTCTCCGTGTCTTGTTGCAGCCACAGTTCTGGTTTCTGGGCAGCCTCTCCTTCTCTCCAGCTAACCTGGGAAGTTGATGTATTCCTTTTATGGGAGAATTTATTTTGGTTTTCTGTTGCCCTAAGCCCCCCTGTGTTGGAAAACAATGAGTTTGGAGCCTTTGCCTCCTGTTCTGTACTGAGCGAATTGACACTCCAGAAGAATATTTCCCCTTCTTCATATCCTGTAGTTATAAAACAGATTTAAAGCATCCAAGGATAACAATTTATAAACCAATTAGAGTACATAAAGATTTGAGCACTGGGAAATACTGCATCTTATTTCAATCTAATAAGACTTATTCCCCAGGAGGCACTTTTTTTTTTTTTTTTTGTGGTATTCCTGTGGAAGTTATATATCCTAGAAAAGCACCCTTTCCACCATTCAGTACCTAACCTCCTGCTGGATGTAGAATGATTATTAACCTCTTCTGAAGTGGTGGTGGTATCACTGGTCTCAAGGAATGAAGGTCCCTGCTTTTGGGTGCTATCTGTAGATGTAATCATTGAGTTGTGTAAACATACAGTAAAATATTCCTTGTTTCATTTTCCTCAAGCCTGCTTGAATGATGTGAAGAGGTGAATGGGGCCACTCGTAAGGGTCTAGCCCCACGATCTGAATGCATTTCTTATCCAGTTTCGTAGTTGAGATATATGGGCACAAATTATGGAACGAGTAAAACTAAAACAATTTCCACGAGGCTTGTGCATTCATGACCACAGACCCAAGAACACGACTGTTGACCTGTGTGCAGGAAAAGCTGCTACTCATGTCTCAGGCCCATTTGGATTCCATTAGGGGCCCAAATCCTCAATGCTGGTTCTGTATAATTTCAGCGTACACCGTGTTGGAGAACTCATCAGTGGTGAGCGAACCAATCTGTCAGTAATCTTAGACACAGCAGGCGAGATAGAAATCGGTCTGTAATTTGTAATCATTACTTCTCTGCCTGAGATTAATCCTGGATCACCCGCGGTGAAAAAGGATGCCTCCTAACCTCGGGAAGGACCCTTCTGCGCGCCGCAGGCCCCTGGAGCTCGCCGTTTGCAAAGCACGCCCTGCCTTGACCACCGCTCGTTTTCGTGTCCTGTCAACTTTTCTTTTTGTTCTACCCTTCTCTACAAGACTGAATCCTCCAGAGCGTTTACCTAAAGTCGTCTTAATTTCTAGTACTGTGAAAGAGAAGGGAGCATGGTGGCGTGTGGCGGGGGGGCCCCTTGCAGTTTTTCTTTTCTCTTTTTTCAGGAGCGACAAAGAAGTGATATACTGCACAAGTACTTCTGAGTAGTGAATAGAAATACGTTTCTTAACAGAAAGGTGCTACATACTACGAGCTGGTTGACATAAGGAATTTGGTCTAAAGATTCAAAAGATCCGAGGTGGCCTATGAAAGCGAAGCACTGAGGGCAGGGCAGCTCAGCTGGTCTGGCACTGTCATACTGAGTGAAGCCTGGGCTTTGGAAAGCCTCTGGTGTTCAGGACAATTTCCCAGCTGACCTCTTTAAGGTCTTCTCAAGGCTCCTAGGGCAACGCTGTTTAGTAAAAGCCGCCTTTATCCCTGGTCATTGGTTACTGTCACTGACCAATATTTCGCTGGTCACTGTTCCCCCTCGCACCCCTCTCAGGGTGTCTGCGTATGGCCAGAAGGGAGCCCTGACCTGCGCTTTGCTGTCCTGAGACTGTTTTTTCCAATGTAAAAAGCTTTTTAGTCAAGATCAGAACTGCTCTTCTAAGGACAGACTTCAATAATAGGAAATAACGGGGGGGGGAGGAGAGCAAGATATGTGAATAGTTTGCAAGGACAGCTGTGAGGTACCAATATTGAAAACAATAAATGTGATCATAGTATTCATCAAGCATAGCATTTCCAGGAAAGGTAGGGAAGTATTAAAAGCATTTTATGTTTCCTATCACCCCTTGATTCTGATCAAGAATAATAAATTCAGACTAGGAGGGGTAAGAGAAGCTTTTGGGAATGCTTAGGGCAGTGGAAAGCCTATTTTATGACAAGCAGGAAGGAAAAAGAGCTGAAGGACAATGCTGAGACACTGACAAATAGAAATAAATGTCCTGCAATTAAATTGCAAATGGAAAAGTTTTTAGCCATTATGTTGGTGACTGGATTGAATAATCTAGGATATCTTTTCCACTGTATTTCCTGTAGCAATGTTTTTCTAAAAGAAATAGGCTCATCTAAACAATTTTTTTTGGTTGGATAAAATGTTAATGTTTTGAAATCTCAGTTTTTAAATAGTAAACACGTGGTTTAAAATACCCAAGTAACTTAGAACCAACTTTAGGATTGGGATTTTTTTCAAATTGCCAAACAAAAATTTGGGTCACTTTTTGAATAGATGTTTCTGTTGTTACCGTGAATTGTTCTCCTGATCTGTAAATTCCAAAGTTATTGATCCTACTTGAAAAAGTACAGCTGGAAATACCTGGAAGAAGTCTTATGTAAATTACTAATCATGTCATTGACCACTTCTTGGTTTAATTAATTGAGAAATCTGGTGGATCTGTCATGTGTGTCAGTTCCAAGATAGGAGTAATAAAAAAAGGCATTGACAAATTGCAGTTTTTCTAATGCATCCAGTGAGTCCATTAATTTAAAATGAAGACTGCTGGAGTTGTACCAGAAGACTGCAGCCCAAGTTTTAGTTTTCCCTGGTGCTTGTGTCGCATGTGGGATGTGTGTACTTAGCTGAACTGAGCTCCATGCAGAGGTCAGAGGAAAGTGGGCACTTATTTATACGTTCTGGACAAAGAAGGAAGGAGGCTTTCCTCAGAGGGAGAAGACCTTATTTAAGCAGTGTGATAGTCTCAATCCTTCTTGACTGATGAGCTTTATTTAGGTACCAAGAATATGGAGCAAAAATGCCTTTCTGCTTTGGTGTCTCAGGATTTGGGGATTCCTTCCCCTTTGAATTCCTTCTCCATACAAATGAAGTATCAGTGAAGAAGGGGTACTTATGCCCTCAGACCCAGGAGGGGACTTTGCTTTTCTAGAAGAGTGCTATAGGACCAGGTGACTGCATAAAGGAAAGATATTGCTTTTCACGTTGCTCCCCAGTTTTCAGCCAAGATAGATACATTTAATTTGACCAAAAAATTGTGTTTACCTGGGATTTTCTGCTTTTTGTTTGTCTTCTGTTCAGTTGGGGGGGGGGGGGGGGGGGGGGGGGATGCTCCTGTAAGTAGAGTTGCAAAAATGGAGAGTGTGCACAAAAGTGAGTCTTCATCCTTGAAGGGTAGTTCAAGGATCAGTTCTGGCTTAACCAAAAAAATGGAATGATTTACCCCTGGCTTTTGGTTGGACATACGGACATCTGCACTTTGTCCAACAAGAAGGAAACATAGGGTAAATTCATGGTTATTGAGGAATGACTCTTTGGTGTATGGAATTAAACGCCTGTATCCACAGCAGATGCCGTTTCTCGTACCTCAGTAATGGGCCTTTAAACCTTCTGTGCTGTTTATGGTCACGTTTCTTGGCCGTTGTGGCAGAACTTGAAAACAGCAGAAATCAGTTCAGATTGCCAAACTCATGGAGTTTGAGGTAACGAAGGGGAGGAAAAGGAGAGGTTTGGATCTTCAGGAAGGAGGTGGGTGGCCCTGATAGGCTCAAGATACTGTGGGTCCCGGTGCCTCTTCCCGCCTCTGTGTCCACCGGTGTCCCTGGTGAGGGAGCACGAGGAGGCTCTGAGAGACCAGAGCGGCCAGCAGAAATGGGAGGAAATTGAGCAGAGGGATTTTCTATTTCCATCCCTTATCCCCAGATATTTCCAAGGTTTACCCGTCAGCCTCTCTGCCCGTTATGGCTCCGAATCATAACTCGGGGATCTGGGCTTGAGAGAAATTGAAATGCTCCTCCTGGCTCTAGGTAATTTATAACCTGCATATTTATAGGGAGGAATGGGGGGGTGAATGGCACTGTAACAGCGAGATGATCGCTCAGCGGAGACAACCGGACACTCGTGAACTAATGAAGTTTGTCTCTTTCTGCTTTGTGCACACAAGAGGTGCACTCAGATAAATTTCCTTAATTAATTTTTTTGCTATTGTCTCATTTTCTGTGTTCCTTTGTTGCCTGATCAATCTTCTTGTTATTTGAGCTTGCTCTTTTTCTTCTGAAACTGATACGTGCAAAAGCTGAAGCGAAGATAGCTGAGCATTTGAGATTTTGCATCTGTGACTCATTCTACTGTGAACTGAATGTATTATTTTCTTAGCCTCTTTACCCTTTAGAAGACAGTGTTTTTGCTTTGTTTTTTGCTTTGTTTTTCTTAAATGAACAAAACAAAGGTGAGCCATGTGGTGGTGGGGGAAAAATATTCTTATATATCAAAATTCCATTAATTCAGATCATGAATTAGCAACAAATTGTTGTTTGCAAAAAAAAAAAAAAAAAAAAAAAGTACAGCAGCTTTCTGGATATGAACTTCATCTCTGCAGCATTTGTGGAAAAGCCAAACGTGGGCTTGTCAACTCAGCCCCAGCCCAAAATGAGCTTTCTGTTATGCCTTGATGCAGTGAACGACCAGGACTTACAAAATGTTCCTGGCTGACGTTATTGTGGCTTTGATATCCAGGGAGATTTTTATAGCTCTTGCCTTTTATTAATAGTGTTTTCTTCCTAAGGTGATGATTCTCCATTGTATACAGGAATGTATAATAATGGCTGTTTTTTGATACCATATCAGCAATCTTGGCGCGTCTATGCTTTTGTAAATACGTGAGGCTGCAGAGAGAGAAGCAGAGCCACAAAGAGAATTGCTAAATTGGGCCCGATGTGCTTTGCCAAACAAAGGCCAAGTTCAAACTGCATCGGAGATAGAGCGCCGATGAATTTCTTTGTGGCCGTAGATGCTCAGCCGTGGCCCAGTAAAACTCTGCTAATCCCTCCCATTCCGTAAGACGTTCAAGCCCCAGCTTGGTGTGGGGGGTCCTTATCCCAACCCTTTGGGCTGAGCACCCATAGCCCTGGGGATTGATCTGCACCTGAGCAGAGCCCCAACAGGGTGTGAGCCACAGGCGATTTGAAATCGCCCACCCGAATATGTTTGGGATGAAAGAACGTTATTTTGAACAGGAACTCAAACATCCCTCATTATGTGAACTCTTTCAAAAATCATCAAATAGTTGCAAAATATTTAAAAGTGTTGGGGGAGGAAAAAAGTTCACGCAGACTGATTGAAGCACAGAGATAGGTATCTTCCCTTCTGCTCTATTTATTGTTTTTCGCTACTTGCTTTATTAACGTGCACCTAGAGTTCCATGTTGCTGTAATCTCCTTGATGAAGACGTGCTGAAGCTCCTGTCGTTGCCTGCTCTCCGAGAGCCCCGGGTCTCGGTTCTTTCTTCACGCTAGCAGTGTCAACTGGACTTGAGAATGAAATACTGCTGTTTTAGTAAAGTTTGCTAGGACCCCTTCTCTAATTTAAAAAAAAACAAACAGGAAATCAGTTGCATGAGTAAATACCATCTTCAGGCAGGATAATACCACTTTACTGCTACTGATACTCTGTAAATTATTATTATTATTTTTCATGCTACTTTTTGGAGCAGCTTCCCTGTCCTTTTTTACCTTTTTCACCACAGGTTTGCTACTGGTATTACTGAGCTGATCAAGAGCCTGGTTTTTGCTTATCTAGTGAACACGCAGGCTTAAAACTAAGCCAGAAGCATTTTGGCCAAAAAGAATTAACTCTGCTTGCCAGCACTTTGCTGCTCGGCCACATTTGAGCTGTTCTTTGGGGTACTGCAATGCTCAATGAGATGCAGCATCTTGACAGCCATTCATGGTGTTTTTCTGTTTTTTTTTTTTTAACTTGTCATAAAATAAATAAAACTGTCTCAAAAGACATTCTGCTTCCCAAGGATGAGGCAGCTAGGGCTGCGCCCACCCTGGACCCCTAGAAAAAAAGTTGCAAGAGTTTGCTATGATTCACCCCCAAGTAGGGCAAACCTTTTTAGTGTAAGGTACAGGTTTTTCCCTCAACAGTGAGTTCAGGAAGATATTTAACTGTAGAAAGAAATAAAGGTCCTTTGTAAATAACTCCTCACTACTCCATGCATCGCGTTCACAAAACACATGCGGCAACTTCTGCTGTGGTATTGTCTCTGATATTGCAAACTTGATTTTGTGTTTTTTTTTCCTTAAGCTGTTTTTTTTTTTTATATTCTGTATATCTGGAACTGTATAATTTAAATAATATTTTTAACATATAGTAGAAGTAATTGTACTTATGCAAATATCACCTCAGATCCCAAATGTAGCCGTTGGGAAATGTGTTTTGATTTGTGCATGTGCACACTGGAGAGGGAGATTAAGAAAAAGATTCCCGTTATGATGCCTTTCAGTTAGAAAATATAAGATCTGTTTGGCGAATCAGTAGCAAAAAATGGCATTTAAATATTTTGCTCTGTTAATGCTTCAAGGTTAATAAAACCTGCTGTAAGAAAATATTTCAAGATATAGATATTTCGAGCAGCTGGATTACTTTTGACAACAGTGCAAGGAATCCATTCAAAGCTGATTTCCCCCTTTTGTTCGCTGAGGACCTGCAGAATCTAAGATAAAAATGGCAGTTGTCCTGAGGGCACCCTGAGGCATGTCATTAAAATTGGAATTTGATCCTCTTTTCATGGTTACTTGGGACAATCAACCACAGCAAACCTGAAAACTCATCAGTTTTCAAACATACGACTTGCCCTTGACTTTGTCGGGTTGGCTGCAGCGTTGCCAGATTTGAGTATTTCAAAATCCCTTTAGATGTCACTCTGTCTTCAAGAATACAAACACAGGGCCTTGTGCTGGATACAATAGCTTTAAATATTTCTAAGCACTTACCCTATTTATGAGGAGGAACAAATGAAGTTGTAGTCATCAAAATAAAGTGCTTTATTTGAGAACTGTGAGCAATGCTAATTTTAATAAATAGAAACGTACGAAGTCCAGTTCTTTTAACTATTAAAATACTCCCTGCCGCCGCCACCACCACCACCGGTGGAAAATTGTTAGCTACTGTAATTTACTTTGCAGATCATCTGAAGTAATTCGGAGCTTTCCAAAGCTGTATGAAACTATCCATTCTACTGGGCTGTGTGTTTCTATTTGATAACTGCAATTTTCACAAATATCTGGAAAATGGATGCAGCTATTTATTTCTCTGAACCCGGCTTCTTCCTACTTTGCAACACCTCTCCCCACCCTTCAGGCCCTGACGTTTTAAGAATTCGCGCACATTTTCATATATATTTACGTGAGAGCCCTTCAAAGGCACCGTGGTTGCCCAGCAAGGCATGCGCCTGCCACCCCCTCGGATCGCAGTCTTCCTTCCAAACACAAGTGCTCATTGCTGGGTCTCGCGCAGCTCCTTTTAATCTGCGAGCTGCAGTGCCTATTTAACATGCAGATTATTGGCAATTGCAGATCAGTTCGTTTATTAATTGGCCTGGAAGCGCTCCCCCTGGAGCGGCGGGAGGCTTGGCGGGACGCGGCGGGAGGAGGCGCCGCTGCCGCTGCTGGCCCCGGCTCGCGGAGGTGCGGGAAGCAGCCGCCTTGCCTCTCCGCGTGGAAGTTCCTGCGTGCTTCCTTCACTTCGACAGATTCATGGATTAAAGCGAAATATAATCAGGTAGAGAAAGGAGCACTCACATGAGGATCTGTACTGTTGCTGTTATAAATAGTGCTTCTGCTAACATCTAGTATTGATTATTTTAAGAATCCGTCTATCTCAAGTTCTCTTTTTTTTCTTTTCTTTTTTTTTTTTTTTTCGCTGTGTGGTTTGCTGCTCTTTGCACCAGAATCTTTCAATCATTGAGTTGTTCTGATCTTGGTGTGTTGATATCAGTTTTTTCCAAAGCACATGCCTTGAGTTTGCACAAGTCGAAAATGGCTCTGCTTTACCCAGGTTTGGTGGGAGGAAAGTCAGACCTGTGGCCTTCGGTGCTCAAAATTCTTTGACAAAATCTGCCAGCAGACTGGTCGTGTTCCTTGTTAGTCTGTGTGGAATTAGCAAACCTTTCTATGAGAGCAGCCAGGAAGTAAGGCAGGTGCAATGACACAACATTGAAGGTAGGTTTATAGAAGGAGACTTACAGGCTTGTAAATGGTTTTTCCTGAGGGATGTGACTTCATAGTGAGTTGAAGAGTAGTTATTCCAAGATGTAATTTTATGCTGATACCTCTTTAAAATCCATGATCAAGTCCAGTTAATTACGTTTGCTGGGAGGAGACCTGGTGTTAGGGGTTGCCTGAGGACTGTTGCTGCACTGTTGATAAGTTACGTGGTTCCTCTGGGCTGTACTGCCCTCCTGTTTCCAGATTTGCAAAAAGCAAGTTAGGATTGTGGATGAGGTTTGAGTGGAAGGTGCCGTGTACGATTCTGAGACGGGAAAATTGCTAGCAGAATTTACATCACTACTTCTTGCAGTGGAGGTTAAACTTTTTTACTTGTCCAGATTCTTACTTTGTTTACCAAGCATTTGATATTAAGCATTTAAATAATCCTAAATTTAATCACAAAATCTGTAAAGTGATGGAAGTGCCATAAACTATTACCAAAAAGTATCTGATAGCTATTTAAATAAGAAGAAAGCAGCAAATTGTAAGGGAATTAAACACTGTACATGCTGCAGGATAGTGGCAGTAGTGGGGAACCGTAAAGCGAATTGGCTGTCAAAGATGCCTGAAATGGAAGGGAACGGGTGGGGGGCAAGGCCAGTAGCAATAATCACCTTTTTAATTAAAGGCTGATTTTTTGAGCAGAAAATACATTTTACATTCCACTTCAGAGGAGCTCAAAGCAGACTGTTGATGCTGCATGCTTGCTTGCCTCATGCCTTTTCTTTAATTTTTTATTAAATCTACCTTTTGGGTTTTGTATTATTCTTAGAGAATTTGAAACTTCATCTTTTTTAAAGAAAATTTCTAGCCTTCAAGGTTAGAGGAAAACCTGAAAAATGATGCTGAAAAAATTGAAGCTAGTTATAAACAGGAAGATGCTTAGAACAAGCTGTTTATGGGGCATTTTTAAGCACCGATTTTAAAGTCTATTTGTTCTTAAATTTTCATCATCTTTTTTATTTGTGCTTCTTTTAGTTTACTCATGCTAATATTTAAACACATTAATTCTGGAAGCATTTGGATTTGTTATTATCATTTTTCCTTACGTTAATGTAAATCTGTAATAACTCCACTGACCTTGAATAAGGGGACGGCGAGCAGACTCCAACTCCGTGTGGTGTTCCTTCTTCCCTGCAACTCTTTTTCCATTTTATCTTTTTTTTTAATTATTTTTTTCTTGCAGATTTTTCATTCTATGCCACTGTATCACTGTGCTAAATACTCTGTCAGAGGTGGCAATGATATCTGGCTGTCAGTATCCTAAAAATGCAAAATCTCTCTGAAGAAATTCTGCTGTTACAAGCCATGTATTTGGATTGCACTTGCTGTGAGACAGTTTCTTAAACTTTTCACAGAATAATTTGAAAGCTTCGCTCAGCCTAGGATTTTAGCTTAAGTCTGTTAAACAGAAAGGTCTTAAGAGCATTTCTCAGAATTTTCTGCAGACAGTAACATAAATACTGGGCTTACCCAAATGGATGCGCGGCCTCCCTGGAATCCCAGTACCCAAGCCAGGTGCTTCAAAGCAAGATTTGAATCTGATATTAATGATGTTGTTTAGATTGCTTAGACTTCTTGCTGAGAAAACTCATTAGCTTTTTAATATCGATGCATGTGTATTTTCATATGACGTTCTTTTAATTTGTGTTTGGTCAACATGAAAAAGCCCTTCTTTTGAGCCTCAGAAATTGCTATCTGCAGTTTTAGAGAGGCAGAGTTTTAGTTCTGTGACCTTTATCATAGAAACAGGGAAGAGTAAATCTCATTCAAAGTATTTAAATGAGCTCAGGCATCACCTGCAGAGCAGATAGAAGACTCTGTGTGTTTGTTTTTTTTTTGTAATGGTCCCAGTAGCAAAAACTTGCCTTATCCTTTACTGAATGTAGTTGTGTGCAGATACCAGACTAATCAGGTTTAATGCAAGTGGTCATCCCCTGAAATCACTGTAAATGTAATCCAGATCAGATGTATAACAACTGCTGCTCCATTTAAATTTCAGTGCAATCATTTTCTTTGAATGCTAATGACAGAAGCACTTTACTGTTGGAGTGACAGGAGTGTGCAGCAAAGGGCTCTCGTACACGTGAACACTACTGACATATAGAAGTCTAAGCCTTGTGTGGTGTGAGGTCTTGCTGTGATGAATCCCAACCAATTACCAGATTGACCATCACTGGTATTGCCACAGCTTTGGTCCATTTACCCTCCCGATACCAAAAATAGAGACCCAGATGCTTAAGTAAGAGCGTGTTCTGAGGAACCGTCATTACTGGGACTGAGAAACCCTCTTTCTCCAATACACCACTTGTGAATTCAGAAGTCCTGGGGGATCTTTGTTTTGTCTACAGGATCATATTTTTATCTGAGTTAAGGATTTCATGGCAGAAGTAACTTGGTGTCTTAGCTGCCAATTGTGCTGCACAGCTCACTATGCAAATGTGGCAATGGGGTAATGAGGGGTTTGTAAACTTAGTAAAGTATGCAATTCTCCTCCTAGGTTCTTCTCTCTCCAGATATTTATGTCTTGAAGTACTTCATGATCAGTAAATAATAGATTCAATTTACTGAATAGAAGTTTTGTCACAGAGAAATACTCACTTGGAATATATATATTTTTAATTGGCATCAATGGCACATTTCCCAGGGAGCATAACAAAATGGATCATTTAATAGATGCCCAATCTCTCCATCCATCTATCTATCAGCGCAGCACATGATGTTTTGACTTTAATATGGTAATTATCTCAGGCTGACTTCAGAGGAGGAAGCTGCCACCCACACAGCAGTGCTTAATTACTTTAGACTTCGGTTTGCCAAGAGAAAAATTGACTCTTTTTTGCACATTGCATGGAATTGAAATGATTTCATTGTCATTTTATTTGAAATGCAGCCTGACATCACCATGGCATCATGGGAAAGAAAATGCAAAATTTCTCTGAAATTCTTAAAATAGGCTGAAAGCTGCCTTATATTTTAATGGTTTTTCTATGAAGCCTGTGTTCACATTCCTTGAATGTTAATGATGAACTTCTTCAGCTTATGGGAGGAAATTTCTTCTGTGAATATATTTCATTTGCAAGCCAGGCAATGCATTTTTTTTTTTTTTTTTCTTTTTTAAAGTTGGCAAAACCTGATGCAAACTTTGTCATTTTAAGGGCAGGTGCCTGTGCAGTGGTGTTTGTACAGGATGCACGTGAGGAGAGATTCGAGCAGATGAAAGGGACAGCGAGTTAATGGGAGTGCGCAGGCAGATCAGGAGTCATCAGGAATCAGGTAGCTTTTCATCATCAACAAATTCACAGCTCTTCTCTGGAAATTAAGGAAGTTGTATGTGTGTGTTTTGAGCAAGTGAAAGCCAAATTTAGTGGCTATGAAAACCAGCGTATGGCTTTATACTGTATGTTATTAAAGATGCTGCTAATTGCTTTACCACTCACATACCAGAAGTAACCTGCTTGAACTGAACACTGTGACAGGCCTCTGTGCTCAAAAGAGAACTTTATTCCTCAACATCTTATCCTGTGTCTGTCAAAGACACAGCCTGGAGAAGAGAAGGCTGAGAGGAGACCTGAGCAGTGTCTGTAAGTACCTCAAGGGAGGCAGTGAGGAGGATGGGGCTGCCTCTTCTCAGTGGTGGCCACTGACAGGACTAGAGGAAACGGCCACAAAGCACCAAAAATTCCACAGGAACTTAAGGGAAAATTTCTTGACAGTGAGGGTGCCAGAGCCCTGGCACAGGCTGCCCAGGGAGGCTGTGGAGTCTCCTTCTCTGGAGATCTTCCAAACCCGCTTGGACGCAGTCCTGAGCCACCTGCTCTAGGGGACCCTGCGTGTGCAGGGGGAGTGGATTAGACGATCTCTAGAGGTCCCTTCCAATCTTAAGCATTCTGTGATTCTGTGATTCTATGAAAGACAACGGACCATTTTGGGATTGACTTCCAAGGCTTCACTGGTCTCTTGCAATCACTGATGCTGGTGATGTTAAAATCATATAAGCCTAGAGGAAAGGGCAGGAGATTCAGCAGCCGAATAGCAAGGACCCCATGGGGAAAAAAGGTCCTTTGTGTTGGCATGGAGAGCATGAGCTTGGGTGATGGTCTGAGGAGGTTTCTGCCCCTCACATTTAATGCCCACTAGTATTTTCTGTGGATGGGCAGCTCTTTGCAGGAGCGGGAATGATGCAGACGAGATGGGGCGGGGGATACGCAAGTGTCTGCAGCACCTAGTGCCTTCCAGCAGCCGGAGGTTCTGGCCAGTGGCTGGGCAGGCTGTTTCACACAGCCTTCGCCTGGCCTGGCATGCACAAATGAAGTAGCAAAAAGCAGGAGTGTTTATCTGTATCAGAATCGTAGTAAATCTTCTCATGGTGAATGCTGCCAGTCTTGCTGTTACAACTTTGCCCTCAACAAGAAAATTCAATATACTGCCTTCCCGAACGGGAGATAAATATTATCAATACTTTCCCTTTTAAGGTAAGATATCTTCTTCTGTTTAAAGAGCGATATAGCAAAGACCTACTGAAATTATTATTTCATTGTCACATAAACTTTCCACAAAAAAAAGAACATAGAGAAGCCTTTTGAAATAAATCTGGTGACACTAGAGAGTTTACAAATACTAGCATATTAATATACAGCTAAAATAATAATAAAAAACACCATGCTGCTAAAGATGTTTAGTATTATCCGCTCGCTGCGGGAGTTTATTAGAAACTCCAGCTTTCTTTTATTAAAATTTCAATTGGCTTGGTGAATGAGATCCTATGTTAGTGTCATAAAGTGAGAAGCCAGAAGGAGAGGATATTGGCATTTAAGTGCAGATTTCATTTTGAAATACTGTATGTTATACTGGAATATTACATATCACAAATATTGCATATTAGTGGTGTTAGAAACAGTTGCATTGATTTCTGTATTCATCAAACTGTCGTTGTTTTTTATGCCATCTGGTAGTTTATATATGTCATTTTTTTAAATATATCCTAAGACTTTTTAATATAACTATAAGTGGAAAGCAAATACTCTGTAGTATTGCAAGGATTTTAAAAGGTGCCTGGCAGAAATGATCTCCCACAAGTGCATTTGGTGTCAATGGGTGAACTGTAAACTCCAGGACCAGGCTCTTGGGAACCATTATAGCAGGAGTGTGGAATTAAAATTGAGAATTATCTCTTAGGGATGTGATTTAACAGTGATTTTTATTTAAGATTGTTTAGTTTTTCAACTACCCTTTCAATCATGTAAAATGGCAGTATTGGGCAGTTTGTTCGTTCTTGTTTTCAACCAGCCCCTGGGTTCTCCTGTTCCACTGCACGGAGCGCTGGCCTCGGGATGCGGAGCTTCATCTGCTTCTGCTAAGGACTTAACTGTCCTTCAGTCCCTCTTTTCCTGGCATCCTCAAACACGCTGAGCCGGGAGGGAGCAGAGGAGCAGGCAGCGTGCGGGAAGCAGGTGGAGCGCTCCTCAGTGCCCTGGCGCTGGGCAGGAATTATTGTGCTCTTCGCGCCGACGGTACTTGGGGGGCCTCGATCCTCTCCCAGGTGCTGGGGGTGGCAGATGATGAGTAGGGGCCCTGGGCTAAACAGCTGGGAGCAGAAGGTTGGTGAGGGAGGAGCAGGATGCTGCTCTCCCGTTTCTCCACATTGATGAAGGGACTTGGCCATGGGATCTTCAAAGATTTCTTCCCCAGAGACCCCACGGAGGGAGTGTCAGCTGATGGTGATTTTGAGACGAAGTGTGTATATGTGTAGATAAAAAATATTATACCTCAGAATTCAGTTTTGCACCTTTGCTTTTCAAGAGCATGTCTGGACTGCAGCTTAAATCTGTGTTTTTTCTTTTTGTTGGTTTTTTTTTTTTTTTTTTTTTTTTTTTTTTTTTAATATAACATAACTTTGGTGGTCTCAGTGCAGTGACATCTGGACATGTTGCAAAATGGTCATAAATTATCCCACGATCTGTATGAAACACTGCTGTGATTAAGCTCAGATTTTCTAAATTTGATTCGTAAAGCGATTCCTCTGTGCTGCTGCTTGCGATTGAATAATCAGTGTTTCATGGCTGGGCGAGGTGTTGCTTTAAAAGTTGATGGCACCAACAACTCAGTCCAGCTGGAATTCTCCATGATGGAGGAAAAAAAAGTCTTACATCCCCCATCTGGCTTCTTGACGACACAGTGCGAAGTTTGCACTTTGCAGCTGCGGCTCTTTCATGACAGGTTCTGTAAATGTTACACATGGCTGCCTGCTTGGGAAATATTTTCCAGATTTACATGTTTACAGCAGTGACATGTGACGCTGAAGAGCTGCCCTTCCCAGTTATGGCACAAGCGCTTCCAGATTGCAACAGAACTTTATAAAATCTGGAAATGGGTCATTTACAACTTTCAAACATATCAAAGGGCACTTTGATGTAGACTCTTGATTTCCTTCAGAGCAACAAATAAAAATAACTTTTTAGTGTTTTTTCCTCTAAATATGGTCACTATTAATGTGACTGTTATATCTCTGGAAACTCAAACACCACATTTCATCCTTTTTTGTTCTAAAATATATGTCTTTGGGAGAAAAATATTAAATAGGTAAATGGAGGCACCGACGAAAACAGGGTATGACTGTTAGGGGCGTCTTTAAAGGCTGTGCAGACTCAACAAGAGATACTCCAGTCTTTCCTTTATTCTCTCCTACTTGTATGGTTTTGTTTCCACAAATGTTATCACAAATTTGGAATCACTTTGTTGAGAGGGAGAGACATAAACTGCTAACTCCATGGAAATCTTGTAGTTACTTTAGTGCAAATTAATTTATCCCATAAGCTTCAATTACATTTTTCAGATTCCTACATAACCACTGAATATTTGTAGTGGTCGCAAACATTTTTAAACCAAGCATTAAAAATGTATGCTGTTGGAAGTGTGAAAAACCTGCACAATTACAGAACAGTTGAATTTTAAAATATTGCACCCATCCATGATGATCTGCAAGTCTCTAGTCACTATTGTCCTTTGCCCATCATTTTACTATAGTTTGTGCTATGTTGTAAGATACCTTTCTGCATGTCATACAAGTTTAAAAGGAAAAAAAATACAGCTGGTTGAGAAAAGAAATACACATTTATTAACAGTGTGGAACAGGTGTTTTACAGTATTGAAGCATCTTTTTACAAACATATACTGCTGTGGCTTGCAAGCTAGCCTGGTTGGAATCCACGGTGCAGCATCCTCAGTGTTTTCTTAACATGAGTTGCGGTGCTGGCCAGAATGTTTGCTCTTTGTAAGAGAGAGAGTGTGGCACGAAGGACCTTAAAGAGCCATTTTGTGTATTAATGATAGATTTTTAAGAGGAAAGGCTGGGCATTTTGAAACCCAGAACTATTCTACAGAAATGTGAAGTGGTGCGAGTCAGTAGAGCAGGTGTCAAATATCTCATATAGGGAGGAATGGAATGAATACGTGGGGGCAGTTGGAACATTTTATGACCTGCTTTCAAAGAGCTGAGCACAGATACAGTTTTAGTTGAGCCCTGCGTGGTCTGAGGCAGCTTTTCATTCAATAATGGTTATGAAGATGGATAGGGGCTTCAAAAGGATTTGTCTTATTTGATTTGGAAAGTTCTGATGAGGAAAATTATTATTTGGAAGGGAGCTGGCTACCTGAGAAATCAGCCTGGACTCCAGCCCTGCCTGTTCCCGGCAGCCCGGGGGAATACGGGGAGGGCAGCGCCAGAGCCCCAGCCAGCAAGCTACACGTGAAAATGCAGCATCCATTGCTTTAGGCCAGCTCCTTTTTGTTAATTTTCTCACATATGTGCACACAACCTGCAAACAAGCAGGATACCTCAAAAGAGCTGATGCTCCTGTTACAGGGGAATGAAGGACTTGAGGAAAATCCAAAGAAGGGTTTTCTGATGCTTTCAAGTACCTATTTGAAAACATTTTTAAGAACTATAAATACAGGTTTTCCACACTGTTAATATCCTTTGTCTTTCTCATGAATAGTTGGAAGTGCCCTCCCTGCTTTGTGCTGGAAGCTGTGCGAGTAAGAGAAGCCGGCAAAGCTGATGAGTTTGGGATTAATTTAAACATGTAATTGCAGGTGATGGATAGCAAGGATAACTTCGAAGGGCAAGATGAGCTAATGGAAGAGCAATGCAGAATACAAGTCAACTACTTTCTGAAAAGTGGCATCATCACTGTAAGCAAGAGAAATATAAGCTATCTTTTGGTATTTAGTCATACAGTACCCTCATGGTAGGCTGTAAAACTGTTTAAAAAGTGAACAAGGCAACAACCTCAGAAAGAAAATGAACATCTGCTTTTCTTTAAGAAAAAATGTGCTTTTTAGCAGAGCTATGATGCTCATAAAATACTTTAACAATGATCTCTAAATAGAAAAAGTCATATTGTATATATGCACCGTACTAAACTGTATACAGGCAAACTTAGGTTTCTGTAACTTGCTTCTAGTTCAGATTTCTCGCCCTACTGTCTCATAATTCCATTTGAAAATGAGCTTTACTCTCTTCTGTATTCTGAAATAAACAGCCCTACCCATAATGCTTTAATCCTAAATTGAACAGTATAGAGTTCGTAAAGATTTGTGTCACTTTAGCAAGCTAAAACCAAAACCTATAGTACGGTTGCAAATGATTGTTATTGGAAACAGCTGTTCTGTAGCTTCCAAATCCTTTCTCCTGCTGCTTTAATATAGGATTCCTTTACCGTTTTCCCACAAAATAGTTTCTCTACAGTTCTGTACTTTGTGCTAAAAATTCTATAGTATTATACCTTTGTCCTGTTAATGCTTGGAAAAAATAGTTTTTAATAAAACTCATAGACTGTGGGCTTGTTTATTGTTAATTGAGTTTTGGAGGAAGGAGAAAGGACTTTGTTAAGCCAATATGCATGAGTATGTAAGTTGCTTTTTGAGATTATAACTGCTTATTTGCTCATAATTAGCATTAAGCCTAAATGTAGAGGGTGGTGATTATGTGAATGAAAGTGTTGCATGGATAGAAAGAGAGTCTATTCTTTTTATCTCTGTGTTCAATGCTCTAATAGCCACGGTGAGAAAATATCAGAAGTCAAAGCACTCAGGGTTATCTGTGAGTTTTGGTGTGGGGGATGTTTGCAGCATTGCATTGCACTGTTACCCTGCCCTTCCTCTTAGGGAGGGCTGAAAACATAAGGGGAAGTTATTTGCTGACACCTTAAATTCAGAACATATGTTGCACTTCTGCACCACTTTCAGCCCCGACAAGGTATTCCGGGCTCGGTTGGGCTCTATAAGAGAAGTGAGGAAAAGACATACATTAGCAAAGAATATTTTACACTGAAAATTATTTTAGTGTCATGGTGATCACTGCTGACCTCTCTTTTTCCCTTCTTCTCTCCCTGTTCCGTGGGAAGCCAGGCCTCCAATGACGGCAAGAACTGTGATGGAAATGCAGCATTAGCTGTAGAATTTGGCACTGCTGTTCTGTCACCAGGGATGGCAGTTTCTAATTAGCGTGTATATATATGTTAGTATATATACTAGTAATTAGTACATATATGTTTTTTTTTCTTCCGCTTGCTGAAGCAGAGTAGTGTGTGGTCTAGTGAAAGGTGGTAGCACTACATATGGGCTTTTCTGAATTTCTGTGAAGGATGTGAAATTATTTCATTAGGTCTATTTGATCTAGTAACTATATGTATGATTCATTTTATATAAAAGAAATTGGAAATTTTTATGTAACATATATTTAAAATCCTTAAGAGGTGAAACTAGTCCATCAAAAGAATGTGCTTCTTGAGAACTGCATCTTCAGATGTTTGGAAGAGCCCCAAAGTTATTCCATGGTTTACTGAGGCAATGATAAAGGAAGAAATCTCATTTTTATGGAGAATCTGGATGATTGCTTAGCTGTTTGCACTTAGGTAGCTCCTTTTAGAGGAAAGCATTAGCGTGTGCCATTATGTACAGGGGCTGCAGGTATGAAGGTACAATAGGGCAACAGATCTTTTTGCTGGTACTGTAAAACACAGCGCGACAAAACAAAAAACCCCACAGTATTTTAACATGGAAGGATCTTCCAAAGGGAAAGAGCTTCTGGCCACTGACATTAGTGCAGACGCTGGGGTTCATGATTTCCTTGTTTATTGGTGGTAGGCGCAGCGTGCCCATGCCTGGGGGGCAGTGAGGGGCTACACGGCAGTGCAGGCTGAAGCTGATGGTCTGGATGAAGGCTGCAGGTAACGCCTTGGACACCCCTGCTGCTGGAGGGAGGGTAGCGGTCATGACTTGGGCACCTGCCGTTATTCTCCCTCCATCCTCCCCCTTTTTGCAACTCTGATGAGAACAATTTTCAATATTGTTTTGCTTGGTTCAGAAAATGGTGAATGCTGTGAGAGTCTGGAAGACAAACTGATGATTTCATTCTGTTTATTTTGGTTTCCTGGCATGTTTTTACTTATTTATTTTTTTGGTAACTTCCAACATAGAAAAAAATCTCTCTGCATCCTACTTTACTACTTAGTGAAATGACTGTTATGATATTTACTGTCCAGGATGAAATTTATAGCAGATTTCAAAGGCCCTGAGATAAATGGATGGAAGGCAGTTTATAAATTAAATTGTCATCCAGATGTCTTCCCTTTGTGCTATTTTATCATGCTATAAATGTTTTTAATGAGATGTTTAATTCAACTAGTTGTTGTTTTTGTTGTTTCTTCATTCACTAAATTTTTCTGGTGTTCTTGCTTAATGTCTTCAAAGCAGTGAAAAATGTTGCTGAATAATCTGGTAACAATTAGATATTTGAGTTTTCAGTAAACCTTTTGTGAAATTCAGCAGGATTTTGAATTCTGAGGAACTTGCTGGTGAGAAATTAAGTTAGAAGATGTCTTTAAATTCCTTCCATACAGCACAGGATGTGAAACATTATTAATTTAGGCAGAATGTGAGACAAAGCCACGTGTTAGCTTTGACACGAGGGAAATGCTCTCCCGCACCGTGCTGGTCTTACAGCAGGGACTGCTTGCTCCCCAAGTGCCACCAAAGCCAGCAGGAGGTGGTGGCCTCGTGGCCACCTCGTGCACCAAAGGAGAGGAAGGGCCCTCAGCAGGTGGCCGCTCTCCAAGCAGACTGTGTTACTCTTTGAAATACTCTTGTTGTTTAGTAGAAGATAACACAGACGGATTCATAGATTTAAAACCATATTTGCAGATAGGCAGGCAGAAAAGTTTGGTTCAAGGAGGTGTAATTTCATTTGCACCAACACTAGAGATCAAGAACAGAGGAAAGAGAGAACTGGGTTGTTTATATTTATCAGGAGTATCGTTTTGATGAAAATGAGTGGTTAATATAGCGTAATTAACCAACCTCCCACATTTTCCACTGCAGCATGTCTGCCGGTAGTCCTGTAATGTCAGCGCTGTTACACTTAGCAGATACACAGAAAAGTCTGCACAGATTACCCCGAAGGGTGATGCAGACAGGTGAAGATGAAATGAGAAGTTTGAGTGTCAACATGAAGGAGGCAGGGGAAAAGGAAGTAAAATAATCTAGAATAAAGATTTATATAATAGTAAGTCATACAGTGATATTAGAGACAGACTACATGAATTTTTCTGCGTGCGGCTATCCTATGTCACAGACTGAGTTGTACATTGCAAGTCAAGCCTCACCACCAAAAAAAAAGACCTTGATCGATTGATTGAAAAAATCTTCTGCTTGCTACTGAATTCTGTAACTAGACTACTCAAGCTACAGCAAATAGATTAAAATTTACAGCGTGGTCTGTAGCATGTGTTCTTTTATCACTATTAATTTGCTTAGGCTTTTTCCTAAGACCTTTATAATGACTCTGTTAAATTTAACACAGTGAAGTGACTCCAGCTCTATTTGGAACTTCTGTTCTAGAGAAGATGCAGTTTTAAAAACTAATCTATAGAATTTTGTGAAGAATATATCCCAAGGAAATACTCCTTAGGATTGATAGTCCAAGAAGTATTTATATGTATATGTATGCACATAAGCAAAAAGACAATAGTTCTCTTCTAAATACAGTGTTTTTCATAGAAGGAATTGAGAACTTTGTGACCATGGATATAGTATTATTCAGTATAATTTATGCTAAATCCAACAGGGAATTCCTGACATTCTAGACTCTACAAAGAGATATTTTCAGCATTATATCATTATAGAGAAGCATCTTGTGAAAACAGTAGCTAAGCTCTTTGTTTACATTTAGTGATGCTAGGAGGTTATCTTCATTAAATTAAACTCTACGCAGCTTTCTAACTTTCCTTTTAGAAGTATCCAACAGCGTTTGACCCTGGCTAATATTTTTCTTGTCCTTCAGTGCCTGAGAGTGAATATATTTGCTAGTTTTGTACCCTATAACTAAATTAATAGACTCCGTGACCGATTCATTAAAAATTGATATCTGATTCGTTCAGGACATAGCTCTATTATAACTCATTATAAATATCTTATATTCCTTAATATTGCATACTCTATTAACATAACAGACATTAACAACAATAGCCTATTTGGTGCTAGAGGGGAAAAAGCCATAATCGTTTACCTTGGCAGTTGAAAAATGACATAAAACCTTACGTGTTACAAAAGTGATCTGACCCCTTGCACATGTAATCAAGGAAACCATAAATAATTAAATCCCCTTGGGAGGATCAGTAGAAACTGGCCATAACCCTTCTCTAACGAGCCAGTTCTTCTATTTCCCCACAGAGGAACTTAGTGAATAGGAGACTTGGTTGTGGCCCCGTGTCCCTCCCACGCGCCCAGCGCCAGCTCCTCCGCAAGCGCTCTCCGCGCCGTCTTTCTCCAGCAAAGCCCGTCTTCCTATGCTTGAGCAGGCCATGAAAATTGTTTTACATCCAGAGTAGTGTTTACATAGAGAGCCAAGTCAAAAAGGCTCATTAGCTTCCTTAAATACTCATTTGGTGTGAGGATTAGGCAGTGGGGGAAAAAAATAAGATAAAATAAAGGCCTGCGAGCAGCCATGATGCAGCATCAACAAAATCTCTGTAAAACGGCATGGCTGGGACTAACTTGGTAGTTACTGGTCTTGTTACCGTCTAGCACAGCACTAAGCACAACGGCTGAGTGCTTTCTCTCGGTCTTTCTGCTTTGACAGTAGAACCTCCTGCAGCTCTAGCAAGCTGGCATTGCAGGCCAGTTTCTCTGCTTTGGTAATGAGGCAAGGACTTGTGCTCACCTCTTCAGAGGTCTTTACTGCTCAGAGCTGGGGCTGCCTGCTCCTTGGCACCGTTCCCTGAGGAGCGTCTGTTACCAGGGTCTCGATTCGTCAGGTTGCATCAAGTACAGAGCCCTCCCTCCTGCCTTCGGAGAAGGTCCCCATGTCGGGCAGCCCCGTTCTGACTCCGCGGCTGAGGGGCCGCTCCCTCCACGGGAGCGCGCGCGGAGCCTGCTGTTTTGGCCGCGTTAATTGACCTGGGATCCGTGCTCTCAGCTACTGAGGAGCAGGTCACCTTCCCGGCGTGCCAGAGAGCTCGTTCCTGGTGGCCTTTGGAAGGGCCCCTCCAAGCCCCCAGCTGTGCAGCTGCAGAGTAGGAGGTGGCACAGGGCGGCCAAAGGAGCCTTGCGCATAATCGTGGAGTCGCAGCCCCAGCGCTGGGAGAGACCTACTCGAGTTCCCTCTCCTCATGTGCAGACCTTGTCTATTTTTACCACATTCACACCGAAAGTCTGATATGCTGTTTAATATTGTGTGTGATAACGCTGACTGAAGTCATCCTATTTCAAATCTAAGTCGTTTTGGCAGATTCTAGCAGGTGTTTTCTCCTTTCTTCAAGCATGGGTGAGGGAAGGTCCTTCCTTCCCTCCTTCCCTAAAAGTACGGTTTAAAGGACGAGGATTCTAAAAAATGAGGTTTTTTTTCAGACAGAAGTGTTTTTTTGTTTGTTTGTTTTGTTTTTGTTTTTTATAATAATTTCTGGTGCTGGACTACCAGGCATTGTGCAGCAGAATCTCTGATAGGAGAGCTGGTGCAGTATGTGATAATTTCTCTGCCTTCCCACCTGTTCTTCACAAACCCCTGGTGCGATTGCGGGCGGACAGTATTTCCATGACATGTAGTATCAAACAGAAGAGGAAGTGTTTAGCTCTTCTCTTCCTGGAAACTCTAAAACTGGGAACGTTGTTTCTTGCTCTTTCAACACATGGTAACCCCAATACAGTTCCCGTTCTCCTGCATTTTCTATGTGAATGTTCATAAATGGCTGCTGTGAAAGTCTGGGATGCATCAGAATTCAGGCACTGACAGGTGCCCTTCCGGTGCTCGATCCTCGTCCCACGGCAGCGCAGCTGGAAGCATACGCTGATAAACATCTGAAATCCGGTCGCAGAGAAATTCCTGCTCATGCCATAACGCACGGGCTGCTGCTGGAGGGGGAGTGCAGTGCCCCCAGCTCCCTCAGACCCCTTGGGGCACGGAGAGCAGTAGGATGAGCGGTCGCTGTGCCTGTGCACGCCTATGGAACGGAGCGTGCTTTGGATCTTGACGTTTGCCTACTAAACTAGGGGTATCATCATGCAGGGCTTTGATCAGAAGGCCAAACTTAGGGGAGAAAGCCTCAATAAAATCAGAGAACAAAAACTTGCCAAGGTTGCCCAAAATACCACATTTCACTCACCTGCTAATATATATTTGATTTGGTTTTTGAATTCTTGCTGATGGTAATGAAAGAAATAGTTGGTGGCTGAGCACTGTGCCCATCTCAGGCATCTCCCAGTCAATAGGGAACTGTCAATAACTGTCTAAATGTCAGAAATGCATTTAAAGATGTATGGCTTCAGAGGGGAAGCAAGATATCTGCCCATTTTACTCCATTAGTAAATGCAGAAAATCAGGAGGAGGGGAGTGCCTGTATGAACTAGATTAATTGTTAGTTCATAAGTCCAGTTTTCTATAGTTCTTTGTATAAAATGACAATTCTCACCAGATACTTATGCCACTTTAAAGAATGGCAGAGTGACAGAGTATTAGTTTCATTAACTTTTTTTTTTTTTTTTTTAAAGTCAGTGCTGTGCAAACACTAAACCTGGCTTAAGTGGCTTAGCTGCACTCTATGGAATTGCTGCATAAAAGAACCCCAAGCTGAATCATAGCTAGTAGTAGCACCAGAGAAACACACGACCCTTTTGAGTGTGTTTTAGTGATTCAGGTCATCAGAAGTTTCCAGTCTTTGACTAGATTAACTCAAAGAAATCAGAGATGAATGTCGTTTTCACTTTGTGGAGAGTCCAAGGAAAGAATCCTATTTGTTTGTTTAGAGGTGGAGAGGTTGGAGGCATCACAACTCCAACTCTTCCCCATGCAGGTTATGTAACTCTTCTTTCTTCTAAAAATAAGGTGAAGATAATCCGCCAGGCAAAGTGCAGAATAACCTTCATTTTTACCAATGCACTGTAATTTTAAATATGCAAAATAGAAAATGTCTTACATGTGAAGCATAGACCATTATAACACAATAAAAAATTGCAATTACTTGCATGTAAGACATTAATTTTAAGGTGTTTTTCTTGCACATTTCTCAAACCTTTGTGTAATGCATTTAGAAACTAGTAAAATATTTCCATAAAATAATGTTCCATTAACTGTAATTACAAGATTTTGTCATTTTTGTCATAAATGATGATGACTGTGCTTTCTCTTTAGGACAAGGGCAAAAGTTCCCTGCTGTTTTTCTGTCCACAAAGTACTCCAAAGTTTGCAGTGGTGTGTCATTAATATTTATACTGCACAGGTAATAGAGTAAATATTAGACTTATGAATTATTGAAAGTAAAAGAAAAGTGGTGAAATAGCATTTGTTAGTTTGGTTGTTCTGTATTTCTGTACATTTGTGAGAAATGAGGGACACTTCCAAGAGAGCATCACTTTAATTACTGCTTATGATTTCTACATTAATGGAAATTTTCATTGTCAAACAATATGAATGTTTTAAAATAATTCTAAATGCGGTTCTTATGATGAATTGTAGAACAAGAAAGCATGACAATAATTTAATACAAGTAATTTAGAGAGGATGCAGGAGTGCCCTTTATGAATGATTACTCTCTCAGGAAAGAGTTGTTTCCATAATACTATCCATTTCTACGCTGGTACCTGACATGACACAGGGCAAGTGTTGCAGCGACACTGGGGCTTTATTTCTCCCTTCTGTTGAAGGAACCACAACGGCATATTTGTGAAGTACTCTCTTTGGATCATCATTTGCAAACTGTCGTTCAAAGGGCTGGTCTATAGATCTAAAACTTTGATAGGGCCCCACTAAGCGCTCTCAACTTTGATTGAAAGAAAATGATGTCAGTAGGAAGTGGGGGAGCAGCAGAGCTGTGATTCCCCCTCAGCAGCTCTCGAGACGAGCCTAGCCAGGCTGTCTTCTGCGTCGGTGGGAAAGCCTGGGAGCAGCAGAGCTGTGAGGAGATGGGGCGCGCTTCAGATACCGTGGAAGTCGGCACCAGGGAAAACCGGGTTTAAGGAAGCTGTCACGGCCTCGATAGGGATGGCTGTGCTTCTGGGTTAGGCCAGGCTGATGCCAGATTAGAAAATTAGTAATGGGGTCAAAACTAATATTCAAAAATCTTGCACCCCAAGGGACTTGAATGAATGAATGGTTGATGGAATAAGTGTAGGTCGGAGAGGGGCTTCCAAGGCAGCCCCGGAGCAAGGCACAGGCCGCCGAGAGCGGGGAGCCCGTCACGCCGGTCGGCTGGGGCGAGCTGCAAAGCCGAGACGGCAGAGGGGGCCGGGGAAAACGCGAGAGGAGGTAGAGGCGAGGGCTGCGCCGAGGGGCAGCAGGATGGAAGCGGAGCGGGGCCTCCAGGTGTGCGGTGGGGTATTCGGGCGCTGCAGGCTCGCCGAAGGCTGCCGTGCGCTCGGCGGCTCGATGTCCGCCCGCTATGGAGCAGAGGCAGGCTGGCGAGCTCCCCGCGCGCGCTCCCGCCGCAGGCTTCGGCGTGCTCCCGAGCCGTGCAGGGTGCCCCGCGCACCAGCCCAGCCTTCGCCACGCCGGCGCCGAAAAGCTTCGCCCGAAATGCCCCGTTCTGCGAAAGCCGAGGGGCCGGGGAGCTGCCACGGATTCCTCTTGGCCTGTTAGGCTGCCGTTTCCCTCACCTCCGCTCCTCCGCATGGAGTCCCCCTGACTGCCGAGGAGGGAGACGCCGCGATTCCGCTGACTTGGCTGCTTTGGTTCAGCTGTGAAGCAGTTACTTATAATTGGTGCCAGGGAGTAGCAATCAACTGGAAAAAAGCACTGGGAAAAGGTGGATATATATATATTTTTTTTTCTTCTGCAAAACGTTTCTGTGAGCTGAAGCTTGAAATGAAAATGTGGGTGGAAGAAAAGAGGATACTGTGGAATCTGGTTTTGTGTGGCTGCAGTCAGAATGCCCTCTGGAATGGAGAGGGAGGCAGGATGATGAGCGCACCCACGCTCTGTCCGCGTCTCGCGGGGCACGGTGTGTGCGGGGAAGCGAGCTTCCCACGTGGGGGAAATGCCACGAGCAGCAGCTCGGGCCAGAGGGGGATTTTAATAAAAGCAACAAAATAAAAGGCAAAGAACTCTTGATAACGTCCCCAAATGAAGATCAGTGTCTCAGACATTTGTGGGGAAAAGGCAGCTTCCGAGTGCCAGCAGCGACGACATGGGATATCTGTGTGTTCCTCCATGCTGGACTTCAGGCTGATTTCAGCGAGAGGATTTCACACTGCAGTGAGCGTTTTTGTCAGAAACTGTTTCCTACTGTAGCTTTGTGTTCTTAAACAGATGCTGATCATTCTACCCTTAAAATAAGCAAAGTAAATTTTGATGTCAGTGTCTTCCCAAATATTCAGGAGTCGAGACAGATTACTCTGTAAGTGTCTCTAGGCTATAGTTCAAGAGGAGAATTGTTTTAATTTTGCCAATAAAATACTTTTTTTTTTTTTTTTTCTCCAAAACAAGGCTTACATTGATCCATGACTTAGGGAAGTACACAGCACTACAGTCTTGCAGCACAGTGTGCTTGTTTACCTTGAGTTAACTGTTGATAGTCACTCATATTTATTATTATTATTTTTAAGTTCTTACCTTAGTAGCCAATTTTAGCTCTCTCCCACTACTTGAGTTCTTGAGGTCATCCACTTGTTATTCACCTGTGTTGTTGTTTTTTTTTCTTCATCTTGCATCTTTTTGCTCTGATTGCTCTCATCAAATCCAACAATGTCTTATTTTTGTAAAAGATGCAATACTTCCACTAAAATCAATAGTAGCATTTTCATTTCCTTGATCCTATTTTGTCTTAAAAGCTCAATTATTATCAGAACTTTTAGTTCAATTTGCATTTAAATACAGTAAGTCTCTAGCAATTTGAGTTAAAACTACTTACATAAAAATTACAGTGATGGAAAAGATTGTCAAGCTCGTCCCCTGACTGTTCTAGCTTATCTGGTCCTGGTTGGTGTTTCTTGAAATTTCCTCCCTTCCCAAGGAGCTCTTTCCAGCGTGTGTGTGTGTGTGTGTGTTTTTGTCTACAAAGGAATTGCTTCTGCTAGTACTGTTGAGTTAAGCATCCATGCAGTTGCTGTAAAAACTGGGCTTAGATGAGCTGAAGATTCCTGGAGTTCCAGTTCCCACTTAAGTGGTATATCCACATTTTTTATAACTTTGTGTGAATTTGGAATTCTTATGCAAATTCATAACCATTTTTTGGACTGTTAAGCTGCTGCTTCTGCAGGTGTAATCAGGAGAATGCAGTGCGTATGTTATACTTCAGTATTTCTGGGTGAATTATTAATAAGCGAGTGACTGAGGAAACAGAACATTTCCTAGCTCTCGACCGCTGTTTTGTTGTGGGCTCCAATCCCTAATGAAGCAGTGGGAAAGTCGGCAGGCATCACTATCCACATAACCCTTTTCCAAACTGAACTGCTGTTCTAGGAGTTTTTCCTTTTGGAAGTGGGGATGATGCAGGGCAGCTCCGGGGAGCGTCTGTGTCGCGGCAGCTGTCGCGCACTGCTCATGCTGAGCCGGTCAGGCACCCAGAAGTCTCACCAAGCCCCTTGGTGCTGCCACCTTCAACCTGGGAGAGGGAGAGCAAGGGAAATAAAAAGTGTAATAATTAGCATCTAGAAATGTGCACAGTTCTAGATCGTGCTAAAAATTACATTTCTGATTTTAACGAACGGTACTCCAGCTCAATAAAATTCAGAGCAAAACCCTGCTGGTTCAAATGATTAGTGCACACCTTAGACCTGGTGAGTTTTATATGGTTTCATGTGGCTCTTTGAACATTTTGCACAGCTTCAGTTCAACTCCATTGACCTCCATGCAAGAACCCTTTTATAGACTTAGGCAGAGATGAAATTAACTCCTAAGGAAAAGTATTAATGGATTGGGATTTCTCAGCCTTCCATACAGATTGGGATGTTTTCCAAAACAGCAGTGTCCTTTTGAGTGAAAGAAAAATCATACATGTGGAGTCCTCCTGGTCTCATTTAAGCACAGTAATATGCTAATAAAACAGAGTTCTACCAGGGCAGTGCTGTGGTGGTTGTCTCAGCTACCCTCATGGGTTTTGCTCTGAGAAAGGTGCTCTTGGCTCTGCTCTGTCCCCCTTGGCGCTCCTGTTTGGAGCATCTGAGGGATGCGGGCGGCTCTTCCAGTTCTCGGCCCCGGGGTTCAGCAGGCGGGAGCAGGGCGGGCTGCAGGACTGCAGGTCGTTTAACCCTCTGGTGTTAAAGCCTGCTCCGGGCTGCTTTCATGACACATCAGAAGGGAGGCTTTCAAAGCAGGGCTGAGCGCGATGAGTTTATTTCATTCCTATCATTAGAGAAGATAGAAGACTCATTACCTACAATCTTAGTGGCAATAAGTTTGATAACCACAAATGAAGAGAGAGAGAGAGAGAGAGAGGAGAGAGAGAGAGAGGAAAAAGTGCTTCTATAAAGCAATATCATTTTTTCATAGGCTTCTGCTGACAACTGCAATGAAGTACATGAGACAACCTCTGTATTTACTTCCATCAGAAAATCCAACCAGGCTATCAAGGGAAAACATTTTTTTTAACTGTAAAATTATTTTTGTTTCTTTTTTTTTAATAATCCTCCTATATTATTGATTTCTAAATTTGAAATAATATGTAATGTTCAGCCATCACACTTCCAATGAGCAAAGCACAAATGTTTTAAGAGATACCTACTCACTGTTTGCAACCTTTCATAGGCAAAGCTCTCCTGCTGTATTAGCACCATCCAGACTTTTCGGAAAGCAAGAGAGAGCCATTTGAACGCACTGCTTGCTTAGGAATGATTGCATGCTGCAGTGCGGAGTTCTGTGAGGTTGTTCGCTCATGCTTGCTCTGTGTAATGTATAAAAATGAACTATGCAAAGAGAAGAGATGCTGGTTGTCCTGGAGACTTCAGTCAAAGAGCAGTTTGGTATGATCCAAGTCCTGGGCAAGCAGGACATTTAGGAATTTGAGCATGTAATGCACATTTTAGAACACTGTGTCCAGAGTGGCGCTGATACATCTATCAGTAGGCAAAAAGTGTCATCCCTGGTATAAGCTAGTGATCCCATTCAGAGGCAGGGGCAGCATGTCGAAAATGCTTCTGGAAAGGACCAAGACCTCTGCTAGGATAGCAACGTCTCTCTTGAGCTAGCCATCCACCATTTATGAGTCTTGCATTTCATGGAGCATTCATAGCCACTCAGATCTTGGTAACTGTTACTTAGAAAATGCACATAAATAGAGATAAATAAATGATCTGGTAAGACTCAGTTCACAGAGTAAATGGGAGCAGCGCGTAGTTCCTTCTTCTAATGCTCCCACCTGGCTGGTGAGTGCTCATGGTGGTGGCATTGCTAAGTGATGCCTACTGGCACCATGTGCTCTCTTTGCACTTTGTTGTTCCTCTGCGTCCACTTAAATGTGGCATTTTGCCATGACTGGCAGGAACAGGAAAGCAGAGCTGGTGGCCCCAACTGTTGTTCATTTCTGACAAAAGAAGCAAAACCAGCAGGTGAGAAGTTGGGTGTCTCACTGCGGGGAAACAACAAAAATTACTTTTCTGCTTGATTTTGTACATCTTGAACATGCTTGTGTTCTGCTAGTTGGAAATCTCTTCATTATGCAGTGGAATCGGTGTATAAATACATTACCAAGGGCAAATTTGTATCTTCTGTATATTTCCTGGGTGACGGTGACACAGAACGGGGGCTGACAGTAGGTCTGGAGCTGTATGAAACAAACCATCACTTCCCTGTGCATCTGACGGATGGCACTATTAAAATGGTAAACGGATGTTGATTGAGAAGTGTGACTTCTGAAAAGTTTTTCTTTTGTTCCTATCTGGCTGTAATGGGGCACTGTGTAATGATGTCATTTCAGAGAAACACATCTGACAGTAATTCTGGAGACATTTCATTATTGTAGCACCAGTGCTATGGTGGGTAGGAAACAAAAATCATTTCCTATCAGGAGGTGGACAGAGATTGTTATGTTTTCAAAGTAAATTGGGTATTGATGAAAATGTAATAACAATTATATGTCTGTGAAAGTGAGGTGGGGTGACAGAAGGCTAAATTGAATGTAGCTGGCACATAGATGCAATGATGGAAAAAAGTGCCACGGAATATTAGGACCATTATATATCTTATGAAAGAGAGGTGTGCTGCATTTACTTTTATACACATATACTTTTTTCTTTCTGAAAGACCTGCTATTTCAATAGAGAACCTAGCACGAAGTTCCAGTTTGCAGAACTGCTGAAGAGATGAATGTGTGATGGTTTGTGAAATGGCTTCTCTTTGTGGCATCGTTCCTGCCAGGGCTCTGCATCTGTGCCCAGTCCTGGTTACCCTCTGGTCCTCGGTGAGTGTTGCCGCAGCTCTTGTGTCTGGGCAAGACCCGTGATGAGGAAACGTAAAACAGGGGAAGGGGTCCATGTTTCTAAGTGAAAATGAGCACATAAGAGATTCAGTGTTTTTGTCCTCCATCTTGGTGGCACCAGAGCTGCAGATTATACTGCTTTGGCTTGAGAGCATTTTAACCGTAAGACTGTTCTTCCTCTCTTAATCCTTTTAACTAATACAGGCTCCAAAGGTGCCTGTATTGGTCTAAAGGTGAATACCTTATTTTCAAGGCAAACTGAGATGCACCACTTCACGGAGCTCTTGGGGAGTGAAGGGACGAGAATTTTGTACGACGCATGCTGAGCTGTCAACACTGAAAAAAGTCATGTGTCACTAGGCTAATATTTAATGTTAGAGTGCATTTCCTATTGACTTAAAATAAGAAATTTTAGGCAATCTTTATCTTTTTAAAGAATGGGTTACCCAGGAGCAAGAATTGGAACCACTATATCTGCAGAGACCCATCTTTGAGAAGTAAAAATGCAAAGCAAGTTTAGGTGGAAGATAGTTGACTTGAAGATGACCTGAAGATCAACATGACTTCTGCGTTACCAGTTTGTATTGAAAAACAGCAGAATGGGGGAAGAATAAAGAGGCAGCAGAAAAATGTAAAGGTGATGGATTAGCACCAGGTGGAGTCCCCTTAGTCGTGGTGCTTCATTGTGAAGAAATTGCATAGAGAGAGTAGCGTTTTGAAAAATGGGTATTAACTCTTCCATGGATGATTTAAATATCTAAATTTTGCTCATGTGAAGAGAACACGTGGATAAAGCTCATGATATGTGACTTGTGCCTGTTATCAGACCCAAGTTTTTAATGCCTGCTTATATGTGTATGTCATTTGTATCAGTGATAGATGGAGGTTTCACAGCTGAGAGGGTCATTTAGGCTGAACAGAACTTGTCAGCATTTGCGTGCTTTGAACTCCACGGAAGGTTTTTGTTCCCTTCTCCTCTCTTCCTGTCTGGAGTTTGCGTCGTTCCCCATGGATTGCTGTCCTCCTCGCTCAGAGCTGCCCCGTGTCAACAGACTGCAGCTTCACTAGCCTGCGCAGTCCAATATCGGGCTGCTCTCTTCCGCTGAAGATCGTATCGTGGGGCTCAGCGGTTTGGAAATTACTTTCCATTTAAAAATATAATCATCCTGTCACTTATGATGTTCTCATGTTCTAGTTCAGGTTCAGACTCTAACAGATTCAAAGATATCAGATGCAGACATTTCCTATTTCATACTGAGCTTCTGTATTTGATTTAATTTGCTTAAGGCAAAATATTTTTGCGGTATGATTTGGAAACCGAATTTAATAATGATAAAGTTCTGGTGCACGTTACATTCGATCATAGAGTTTAGGAGAATGGATGACGGTTGGCATCCACAGGTGCCCCACACACAGTCACATGTGTGCACGTATACACGCACACAGAGGTGCACATATACCCTTAACCCCCACCATGGGTGCTGGCTGCAGGAGCGTATCCCCACGCTGCCCACGCGGGCTGGTCCCTTGCACAGGGCCGGAGACACACACTCATGTCTTGGACAAAAAGCAGAAGGACAAGAGGGTTGGGAAGGGGAAGGAGAGTTTTAGGTAAAACTTGTAGGTAGTCCTGCTGGTAGGAGAGATGGAAAGCAAGGGAACCAAAAAGTATGGAAGTGCCACTTGGGGAAGCATTGGCAGTGCTGTGGCTGAGCAGAAAATGGGGATGAAGGGGTGGAGTGGAGAGTGAATAGAAAATAAAAGTAAATGATTGAAGAAGAAAAGCAGTACTCCATATCATGTTAAAAAAAAAAAGTTAGGCACTTTTGGTTTTATTGTATTGTATTAGCTGCCTTATCTAAGCTAAAGGGAGAAGCTGATGGGAGAACAAATCAAGACAAATCAAGGAAGTCGAGAATTTTATGATAGAAGGGTCTGGGACTGGCTGAAATGCAGGGAACATCTCTGGCCCACTTTCTTCCCCAGAGATGATTAATTGCAAAAAACCCTGAAATCCCAGGTGCATCCATGTCCTTCAAGTTTAGCAGAGATTTCTGTCAGGGAGAAAAAAAAAAAAAAAAAAAAAAAAAGGTAAAGTGTGAATAACAGCCTGTTTGATTTACATCTTCTGTAAAATGTCTTTGTCCTTTCCATGATTGTCGGAAAACTTCAGTACAAATTATTTACAAATAATAAAACAATCCTAATTATTTTCATAAGTGTCTGTACTAATAATACGCTTAGTAAAATGAATTAAACATGACCTGCATAATAGCTAAATATTTGTCATAGTAATGGTTTTTTGTGAGAGACGAATTATTCTGAAGTCCCCAAATTCTCCAGAATAAATCCCAAATTATGTTGTTAGAAGGTAAAATGGAGGGTGAAAAAAAAAAAAAAAAGGTAACACTTATTTTTATGTGATGGCACCATAGCAAAAACAGAATGTTTCCCATTCTAATCAAATAGAGTCTATTTTTTCCCTCGAAAATATTTGTGCCCAATTAACTTATGCAATGTGTGTGTGTGTGGGGAAGGGAGGCTAACAGAGGAGGAGCACTGACTAGGAAAATCGGGCATGTTGAGTGCAGCCTGCCAGCTAGGTGATACAGTTCATTTCCGCATGTGTGCTGAATTTTGTCTTCAACTGTATTAATAAATGTGTACAGATTTTGAAAACTAGGTCATCAGTAGGACAGCATCTTTTTACTATGATTTATAGTCTGAATGTGTGAACAACCAAAATAATATTTATGCATACTGTGAAGCATATCCCTATTTTATTCATATTTTTCACTTTCTCCTTATATAAGCAAGTTCCTCTTGACTCCAGGAAGATTTTGCTTGAATGAGGACTGAGGAGGGACTGCAGTATTTGGCCCCAAGGAGTTTATAAGCTAGCATGAATCATAAGGATTTGGAGACAATATATTTGAAAATGATTTCCTCTCAAGCGCTTTACTACATATTACGTGTTACTAGGAGCCATGTGCATGTTGTTACCATATGGATAAACATGCTTTCTCCCATTCCCTGCCCTGTCATTCTTCAGAGCCTCCCTGGCTTTCTTGGCAGCCTGTTGCTGCAGAAACGCTATTGATGGGACTCCTCAGCCTATGCACCTTGAACCTAACGCTCTGTCTGAAGAGTCTGGTGTGGAGCTTGAGACTTATTTTGATGACAGCCCCTCTTGGTGTGTATATAAATCCTGATGTTCTGTATAAAGGCCTCAGTTGTCTTTCTCTTCTAGGATCAGCTGCAAGAAGTCAGCTCCTTCCCCTTAGGTCTCTAGAGTTTTTAAAGCTTTGAAAATACGAGGAGCATGGAGCTGTTGGTTTTTTCTTTCCTTCCCCAGAAACTGAGCAGAGAGGAACTTGTCAGTCCAAAGGCCGTTCTGGCAGGGTCAGTACGCAGGGTCTGCAGCCGTCGCTGGGCTATGAACGTGGCCCAATGCAAAGCAGGGCCCCGGGCAGTTCGAGAGGAAGCTCAGCAAGTTTCTCACCTCGTACGATGGCTCCTGTGGTCAGGATGTTTGCTTGCCGTGCCCTAAGGTGCAGTGTCCACAAACGGCTCTGCCAGAGCCTGGGCATCTTGGGGTTTCTGGGGACTTGGGCAATTACGGGACTTGTGGCAAAACGGGTGTTTTCAGCCCTGGGCTGGGTCTATTCGAGCAGTTTTGCAGTGAGTGAAGGAGAAAGCCAAGCAAGAAAACTAACTGCATTTTAACTTCCAGATACATAAAGGTGCTTCTGCAATTTATATTCTCACTTCTCAAAGTGGTTTAAATATTGATTCAGGCTTATTCCACAAATTCCTATATGAGTTGGTGTGTGTGTGTGTCTGTCTTGTATTTAAATATGTATGGCAGAACACTTTGGTGGGATTTTTTTGAACTCAAATAACTACAGGATAGATGTGAGGGTCTGAATGGATTCTTTTTAGTCCCAGTAGAGTTTTGTCACACGTTAATTGGAAATACATTAAGAAGTGATTGGGAAGCAAAGTGTAAACAAAAAAAACGAATGATAATTAATTCTTTATTGCTATGACTTAGAAATTGATCTAAGAATAGTGAGTGTCTGTACATTGCAAATACATGTGAGGAGAAAGTTACTCGGGTAAATTGTTTTTGAAGAAAATTTTCATCAAGAAAGGAGAATCTAGATTGTTTGCTAATCAAATATTGTGTATTTGTGTATCACTCATTAATTTATTTAATGGCTGTGCTGTTTTTCAGTAAATGCATCCTCTCAGATGTTGTTTGATATGCAGAGCAATGTATTAACAAAATCCTCAAACATTTTGCTTAGTTATTTCTGATAGCAGATGTAGATACTGTATCTGCATAAATATAGCATGAATGTTGCTCTCTTTAAAATACATATTTAAAGTTATATCAGTCAAGGGCTATATTAGGCTTGCTTGGTTCCTAGTTTCATTGGGCACGGTCATTTCTAGCAGCACATATTTCTGATATAGCTAAATTGTTTTTCTAATAGCAATCTGTTCTATAGCTAATCTGTTTTTCAGATATAATCAATCCTTTGCATATAGATAGCTGTTCCATTAGGAATCCTGTAACTAATGGAATAATCTGACAAAATCCCATTGGAATTGCATTTAATTTATTAGCTTTAAAATTCCAGTGGAAATACCCATAGATGTGCAGAGGATTAAGGACTGTTAAACTACGAGGTCAATAAATACTGCACTCATGTTACAGATGAGCAAACTGAGGGAGTGAGAGGTTTAAATGATAAATGTTGTCAAGAAAATGAGGCTGAAAGAAGACAAAGCTTCACTTTGCAGTTGCACTGTGGAGGGAAACAACTGATTTTCATGGTTTTCTGTGCATCAGAATTTATTTTTGCTTGAAGGGTTCAAGATTTATTAGAAGTTCAGCAATTATACCTTTAATTGCAGGAATGGCTGTATCCCTTTAAAAAGCATAGGTGTTCTGAGCTGTCCTTTTACTCTGTTTATTTTCTTCTCCTTCCTCGTCCCTTCCTTGTGTGACTTGTTGGAAAAATGGCTTTTGGAAAAACTGATAGTATTCATTCAATCTGTAGCTTCAGAGATGGAAAAGAGTTAACAGAAACACTAATAAATACAACCTTAGTAGGATTTGAACTCACAACCTTTGAAATATGAATTAGAAATTTATCTGGTAGTCTAACTATCTTTCATTAGCAGCCATGGGAATTTACAGGTGTTAAATTAGTTAGAGAAGCGCTCTGCTGTTCTGTGAATGCAATAAAAACATAATGAGAATTACAAGGAAATAAATTAATTCTGAAAAAAAATCTAGTACAAGGGCAGCAAAGTTCAAATAAAGTCTGCTCCCTAGTTTCTAACAAGATCTGTGAAATGTCACCAGTATCAGGTTTAATGTTGCATTGTTTTGCTCCAGTCGTTGAAGCATTTTTACTAAATGCAAACTTCCCTGGATTTTTGTCCCCTCTCTCTCTAAGAGCAATGTGTTTTCCTACATTTTGAAGCTGCTTGCTGAGTGGTGCCGAAGAGCCGCGCGGAGCTGCTGGGGACCACGTGTGGCCACCGCGTTGCCCTGGGCAGGACAGGGAAGGGAAAGCGCCTGATCGACCCTGTCTCCTTCACATTGCAGACACGTGGCAGTTATAGACACCTTGAGTAAAAATACTATTTTTTACTTCAAAGGAATTAGAATACTGTTATCCTAGTTGGTTCGCGCGAGCATAAAAATACCTAACTGAACGTGCGGCCGTTGAGACGTCGCCGCGCGACCGCTTTGCGCGAAGGGGCTCGGAGCGCCTGTTCGTGGAGTTCCTGCCATTAGAGCACTCAGGGCTCCAGCACTCCAGTTCTTCCGTCCTGTTTGAAAAACACAACTCCTGGGTTAAGGTATTTTTGGTCAACAAATACAGCAGTGTCTCCATGAAGGAACAATGAGTGAACTTGTTACTGGGATTTATATGTGCTAGCTCAGAGAAAGGGTCTCTTGGGTCAGCAAATCCCCCTCCTCGGGACTGAACAGGGCGTTTTGCTACGTTACTCCCCAAAGTGTCTTCTCTGGTGTATTGCTGCGGAGGGGAACTGCTAAACACAGATTTAATGAACAAAACAAATTATACTTCTCACTTAATGGAGAGTGTCAGTGGCACACAGGACTGCAGAGCAGTCACTACTGAGAGATTAGCATAGACTGTCAAAAAATCAGGTCAATATATACGTGCTAGCAATTACTGTGGTCTCCATATGCTTCCCTATAGAAACAAAAGGAGAACAGGGGGCTGGGATGTGGTACAACGCTTGGCAGCGCCTATAGGCAATGGAGATGTGGGAGAGAGACACTGCTTCTGTAGCAAAGCTAATGTTTAATATTGCTTTCACCTGTATCAAGCTCTGGACACTAGGATATTTAGTGTATTTTATTTATATTTCTACTAGAACGCTAGTTTTTAGCACCAGAGCTTCTGCATCATGAACTGCGATCTCTGTGCCTCAGCTGTGCGCAGCCTCTCTGCACCTGAACATTAGGGAAATCCTGAAAAGAAAAACAAACCTCAAACTAATCCATGGTGGCTGCTAATAGGAGGAGAGTGATAAGATGACAGGTGGCTTTGGCTTTCCATCTCTTCTTGATGAAGAGAGGTGGAGAACGCTTCGGGGTTGTGGTAACCTCCTGTTTTCTTTTTTATTGGTCTGAATTACAAACAGGGAATTGCTAATAATTTCAAAATGGTATCCCTTTCATATTCTTCACAAATATTAATCAGCTAGATAAAAACAGGATACGTTTGGCTTTGCTAAACTTGTCTTGTGACTTTCTTCTCTCCAAGAGGTCTCGGTCATCACTGACACCCTTGGGCTGAGCAAAGTGGGAGCCTCTGCATTTTATGTTATTGGACTAGTTTTCTGGATATAAGGAAAACTTCTATTTGTTAAACTACTTATTCTATTACCATTTATTTTATCTTGGCGTAATCTTCACAGTGGCATTTTCTGGTAAATGCAGTGAAATTAGGACATGGTGACAGAGAGCACTGCGTAGGGGAACATTGCTCTTAACCCTGACTTTGGTTTTATTGGTGACTGAAAATGAATTATAGGTCTTCCTGGTCCTTTAGAAATGTATTATTAATATGCATTTAAATATATAATGTATCTTGAACATATATGAAATATTTTCATCAACTTTCACGTTTGGAGAAAATATTTAGGAAAAATGACATTATGCGTATTCTCAAAATTAAGGAAGAAATGTACACAATTATGGTTCCCATTTTATTTGGTAGAATGTACTGCTTTCATTTTTTACACCAATGAGATGGTGGCATTCAAATGATTCAGAATTCATTGGCTTTGCATGTAGAGTATTTTTAATTTGGGGGCTAAAGACATAGTTACATTAGTTTGCAGGAGAACTGTGTGCACAGACATTATCTCATAGCTATTGTGTAAAAATAGGTGTCTTAATGTTTTAATTTCTAGGGGAAAATGCAGCTCTCCAGGAGGGGCAAGCAACCATCCCAAGCCTGCATTTTCCCCGTGTTGATCTTCTGTAACAGCGGGTGCTGCCCCCGTGCCCGGCCGGGCCGGCAGCGCCGTTCTTGCCGTTACCGTTTCCCCCTCTCCAGGTCAGCGCTGCCCTCGTGCAGCCTCACCCCAGCTCCCTGGAAAGCCTCCATTTTTAGTGATTCCTCTCAAACCTGCTTTCTATCTAAGGTGTTCATTTCACTGCTCTTTCTTGACTTTTTTTTTTTTTTTCCTACAGTTTTTTTTATAGCTAATGTTCTTGCCCTTCACATACATGACTTTTTTTTTTTTTTAAAAAAAAAACCTTTCCTCTTCTCACATTTTCCTGCCTCTCCCTGTTTCAAGGTCCTCTCACCTACTACCTTTATATGAGAGAACAGTAATTCACTTTTTCCTTGTAATGTTTTCTGACTCTTATTTACCTTGCTGCGGTTTGGTAGCGCAACTGTGTTTTGATCCATGGGTAATTTTGTATATTTTCATTTATGTTCCTGAGGCAAAGAAAATTTCACTGGTGTAGTAGTATTCTGAATGAGCAGCGCAGTCATTAACCACCTGGTTTATGATCTTCACATAATACGATTTTTAGTCTCCTATTTAATGCATTAGAAAATGTTAGTATAAAATAAAAATACATTCAAGCAGGCCAGAAGTATCTGCCCAACACCCAAGTAGCTTGTAACTGTGCTATTTACATTAAAGTTGTGCAAAGCAAACTACCAGCAGTATTAGTGGAGACCTTGACACTTGCTTTTAGTAAAAAAAAAAGTGTAAATGCAGAGCTCTGTGTTTGAGCTCTCAAGTGGTTTTGTAACATCAGAGTTCTGCAGAGGGTCACAAGGCAGAATAGCTCTGTATTTCTAGTAACAGTGCATCTAGGGCCAAAAAAATCCACCGTGTTATTCGTGACTTGTTGTGGAGGCTGAACTCGCACAGCAATGCGGAGAGTTCTGCTAGAGTGAGAGATTTTGATTCATGTTTGGATGACTCTAGTGCGTATCTTGAAAGGTAATTTTAGTCTCCAATTCAGCAGTCCCTTATAGCATTCTGTAACTGGCATAAAGTTTTATTCTGCTGATTTGGAAGTAAATGACCAAAGGGAAAGAAAACAATAAAGCAGATCCATATTTCCTTCCACAACGTGTGAAGCCTAGAGTAAATGAAGTAATATAAGAGATTGTGAAAGAAATATAGCCGGGTGTAGGGCATGGAAAATTCCATATGCTTTTTTTGATTGGGACGGATATGCATTGAAAACATCCCCTGATGGAAGTGGATAGTCACCTGCACGCGGCCCAGCACGATGCTTGCACAAAACCAACTTGGGGTTCCAGCGGTGGCCTGGCGCTTACTGTAACTTGGGCTAGTTTAAGAATCTCATTTAAATACAGCAATTCTTTCCAAGCAAAAAGTGAATATGACATGCAGATCTGATGAATGGCTGTCCGAAAGTCCAATACTGCCTTTTTTTTTTTTTTTT
>VZSV01000084.1:1829475-1860830 GCA_013398735.1 Nothocercus julius | reverse complement strand
CGGGCGGCTCGTCCGCGGGCGCGCACAGCGGGGGCGCTGCCGAGGGCCGCGCGGAGCCGCTCGGGCAGCGGGCGGCTGGGCAGTTTGCCTCTTGCTTCTTACACTCAGAATCTCCCCTGGGTTAGAGGATTTTAAATTTATGGTATGTGAAAAGAGAGTCAGCCAAATCAGACATGAATACAGGTATACTAGATATCCCAGACTGGGAAGAGCTGCCGAATGGTGGGCGGCTCCCAGTGGGTCGGTGGTAGAAACCCGGGGCCATGAGAGCTGAGCGCTTCACGGAGTTAGCAGAATTAGTTGCCCATGAAGGAAAGCAGTGAAGAAATAGGCCTTAGTGCTTATGTCTCTAAGGGAGTTTGTGTTCAAACAAATATGTATTTTTTCTCCTATGCATGTGCCCTTGCTGTTGTACGACCAAGACCTTGTCCATTTTCCAGTGTTGGGTTAATAATTTCTCTTTTTCTACATAAACCTTGCTTTTCTTGGGTCTTTAAGATCAAACAACTAATTGATTTCAACAGCTTTACTACCACCGTGCAAAATGCATAAAAATAGTCCTTTCTTAAAAAAAAAAAAAAAAAAAAAATGCAAGATATGCAAAAGTTTCTCACTCTCTAAAATTTTAAATATCACATGACAGTTCCAACCAATACAAGAAAAACTCCAAGGTCTTTATGAAAAGACAATGCAAGGTATTGACACTAGGCCAAGGGAACTAATAACCGGATAAAACATTTACATGCAGAGAAAAAAGTGATGTAAATGACCTGGAGAAATAAGGAGTTATCTATGAGACAACGATCCAGTTAAAGTGTGGATACGCACAAATCATTCTAGAGCCCCATGGCCACAGTTGGCCCTGGGGGCAAACTGCTGCCCCTCCTTGAAAGCTAAGGGGACATTCGTCAGGCTTGGCCTTTCACAGCTGAGCTTAACTTGGTTTATCTGGGAGTTCCCCTCTGGGCAAAAAAGACAAATGAGTAAACTAAGCAGTAAAATAGTGTCCTGCAAACCCACCAGGCTCAGTGGTGAGAAAAATTGGCCTTTGGAGAAACAAAACAGAGTCTATAAAATACTGAAGAGCAAATAGTAGAAATGTCTTCTAATCAGACTAAGATGCAACTGTGTTGATGCTGTGCTGAGTCCAAGCTAGTATCTGAAATATTAGCTTGTGCTGGGTGGTATTTTAACTGTGACAGTGGAGCGTTTAATTACTTCAGCGTGCTCTCATCTAGCTGTGGTTCAACTCTGTTGTCATAAACATTTGGGCTTGTTATTTCCAGCATGGAGAGCTTGAAGTCAATGGGAATCTTTCAATTAATATGAAGAGGCAGATCAATTCTAGGAGTACAAGTTTTGTTCATCGGAAGGATAGCCCCCATAAAAAAATACATATATAATTAATAGAAATGAATTGATGTGATGATCTCCATATGTTGATGGCAAAATGCAAGATTGTGCTGTTTTTAATGATATTCCACTCTACGGTCTTAAAGTGGATCAAGAAGCAGAATAAAAGGTCTGGCTCTCCAAAGCATTATCCCTTCTTTACACGTGAAGCTCTTTTGAAATCCATGACAATACACCTTGTAAAACTGCTAAATAAAGAATTCAGAGGATCGCTAACAAGTTTTCTCTTTTGACGAGCATACTGGCATTGGTTTGAAATGGGGTAACTTTGTCTACTTGAAAGTGAGATAGTCCACTTTATGCAAAAAGAGAAACAAGAAATTTCTGGTCTCATCAGTGACCTCAAAATACTTTGACAAATCAAGTGGGTAAATTTACTGTGTAATTTTGTAATGACTTACATCAGTGATAGTCTGAGTTCATCCATGGTTATGCTTTTCTGTGATTTCAAAGGCAGATGCTGAGGTGTAAGTGTAGGTGGCGGTTTTGAAATATTAAAACAAATCCACAGAGGATAAAAATCTTTACTGCTAAACACCAGTTAAAAACTACATAATTACTGAATAATCATTTTTTCCAGTGAACAATATCTTAAATTTTTGAAATAATGCACACTTAACATAGATTGGTATCTCTGAAGCAGATGTCTCCTTGACATGTGCATTCAAGCTGTTAGTGGTGACCTTGTAGGGTGAAGTGGTTTTGAAAATTAGTTTTTGCCTCCCAATCTGTGAAAATAATGCTGTAGTGAACATTTAATAAAAGTCGTAGCTTCTGATAGAAGCTTATTTCAGCAAAGTAAACTATTAATTAAAATAACAAATGTCAGCTATTTCTCAGCTTGACAGTTAACACAACACAGCTTTTGCTTAGCATGATGTACAGGATGTACAGGAGGCTTACCTATAATTCATTTTATCTGTGTATGGTTCACTTATATTTTAATACGGTGATAAATTAACAAAAAATGCTGCAGTTTTACTAGCGGTGTGAGAGCTTGGGGAAAACCCATCTGGCGCATAAGTAGCGTATGCTAAAATGGGGAGAAAAATGGAAATAGGGAATTTCCGAAGGATTTAAGCTTTGCAAAGCCAAGGAGAAAATCAAGAGGGCTGTCGCTTTGGCTCTGCGCTGGTGCCCCGTGGCGGAGCAGGGGCGGGGGTGCGCAGGGAGCGGGGCTGTGCTCCTGCAACATGGTTATCGCTTAAAACGGCGGCCAGGGGCAGTGCGAGGCAGCGGGATCGCGATTTTGGATCCCCGGGGAAGTGAAGTGCTGCTCAGGGACTGAGAAGGAAGGCGCTGTGTTCCCATTTTATAAGCTTAGGTCTGGCAGACGGTCTCGCTGGATCTTACTACGAGCTCCAGCAGCCCGCAGGGGTTGGGTTCAGCTTTGTCAGTGCTCTGCTCAGCTGATACCACCAAACAGTGCAGGAAGAAGCACTGCAGCCATTCACGTCTCACCTTGTCTGTAGCTTTGCAAAGGAAACAAAATGGATTCTTTACATAGGTTGTATGTGATGCTGTAGGCATTTCTGTGGATGCTGTCTGCCTGTGTTGTGCTGGAGGACTGCTACAAAAGCATCGGTAATGAACATCTGAGGTCCTGCTTTTCCTTCTTGGCTTGCATCTGAGCAGCCTTGTTAAGCCTGTGAGAGACACAGGACGTCAGTAATCTCTCATTTTGCAGCTCTGTGTTTTGTGAGCACAGCTCGAGGTGTCTGAGCACTTCTAATACTAACTAGAGGCATCGCTCATTTGTATGCTGAGAACCTCTTGTTCCCTTCTGTAGGAATCCCAGAACTAGAGAGCACTCTTTGAAACTTTGTCCTTAACCTCTATGCCACAGGTTTCTCACCAACAAGGTCTATATAATGCTTTTTTTTTCTCTCTGGCTGGTTTGTGAAATAGAGATAGTGAATCATTTGATATTCCTGTAGTGTTAACTGCCCCTCGTAGCTGAGAAAGCAAATCATGGAGGCAGGTGAAAGGCCAACATCCAATGTAAATAAGGTGAAGGATTCAGAAAAGTGTAAGGAGAGGTCCAAAAAGAGTCAGGAAGCTTATGAACCTGCATCTCTCAAGTCAGCATTTTAGGAAGTTTGACAGTCAGTGAGTAGGAAGCTTAGAAATCAATAGGAATATGTACATTTTTTCAGGAGCTGGGAATAGCCATTTGACTGGGGGGCTGCTTTCTTTCTGGGGTGCAATTATGAAAAAACAGTTTTATTTAAACAGCGAGGCAAATGAATACCACCTTCTGGCTCTGAATTTTTTTATTAATCCTGTACTCTGTGATATAGTTATCACAGGTTATAGTAAGGGGAGGGGGCATCGGTGAATGAAGGGGGGGCAGACGGTGAATGAATTACAACGTCCATAATACAGCTTTACTGATGGAGAATTGATGGTATTCTTTAAGTTCTGGCATGCTCTGGCCCTCGTGCCATGCTCTACATTGGAGTGGAGTCATTGGCAAAGAGCAGTAATCCAGCCCTTCAGTGTGAGCTTACTCGCATTCTTCCTCTCCTCCTGGAGTTTGAGCTCTTATGCGAAGTACCGGATATTTGGCATTTATTTAAAAAAACAGCGCAGTGAGTAAAAACAAATCTTTTAGTCACTCAGAATGACTTTTATTGCTCTAAAACCTTGCTTAGACTCATTAGTGAGCTTGAGTAAAGAAATAAATCTTCTTCTCCCTGTAATCAATGTAGCTGGTAACCTACATACTTCATGCTGCATAGTGCAGCGTTGACTGTGGAGAAGCAACCGGGAGGATTCCTTGTGTCAGCTGGCAAGCTGCAGAGCAGTTCAGCACGAAGCAGCCAGGAGCAATATAGAGTAGGTGGAAACCTTGTCTGGCAGAAGTGGTCCACGTGTTCACTGGGGCTCTTCTTGCAGGCCTATGGTCTATCGGCTGCTAGGAAGGGAACAACACAAAGCTCCAAGGATAACGAGTACAGACAGTATGGGCTGACCTGTGAACTAATTGCCAAGGGATGTATCTGTTGAGACAGCTGTATCCTGATACTTCCATTCATCTGGATAGAAATTACCATCATTTCAGTAATTCATTTCTCTAGGAAAGCCCTTTTTTCAGGTGAATATTTGATCCTCCATAGCAGACTTCCTGGATTTGAGAGGAGCATTTCTTACAAGCTGAACAACTTGTGGAGCCTGCGCTTAGCAAGTAATTCTATTTAAAAAGGAGGATTTATTTAATTTTAGTTGACAAGTGCATTTACAGAGAAAAGATAGAGTTAGGGTATGGCTGGATGATTCCAAGATACCTTGTCTTCACAAATTGCTATGTGTCAGTCGAGCAGCAGGAACTGACTGTGCATGTCCTCCTAACCATGGCATGGGAAACCAAGTTGGTCTGCATTAAGCTCCTTGAGAAACTTGAGGAAAGTAGGAGAAGACAAGCCGTCTTATTTCATGCGTGCCAAGCGCTTCCACATGATCAGAAGTGTTTTGCAGTAGGTCACTTCAAGTGACCACAGCTCAGTGAGTTGGCACACACCACTTGTAGAAGGGAAGGCCTGGAAGAGAGCGACCCTTGGAGCCAGAATGAGGCCTGGTAGTGTCTGAGCCAGCTGTTGCAGTGTCGTGTGTTGATTTTACTGAGAAAATATGTTTCTCGTACTTCAAAATTCATTGCACAGTGCTGTCTTTTGCTGATGAGAATTCTTTATAAAAGAATCTTGTAAAGCTTTCTGAAAAGGGAAAAAAACTCTGGCCATATCAAAGCATTGGGATGATTAGCAGCAAGCAGTAACTGTAATACAGATGTGCATAAAACTGCTTTTGCTGTGCCCTTGTATCAATATATGCATGTCACAGTAGGTCAAATAAAATAAGAATTAGTTCAAACATGTGTTTGACATCAACAGAGTAAGGCTCTTTGTGTTATTTTTCACAGGTTTTAGAATATTGAGCTAATAATGGCTATTACAGTACCTGTTTTCACTTGATACGTTCAATTACCTTTGCTGTTAGGGACTGCAGGGCTCATATTCTGTTTGCCTTTGAGGGAGTTTGTCCTATCCTCTCAGCACTGGAATTTTGGGTGCTTCTAAGGGGGAATTTTTTGGCCTGTATTTTTTTTTTTCCCCCTTTTCATGTGGGTTAGGGATGAATGAATGAATGTCTCATCAGCTTTTTCCTCAGTTCTGCCTATGAAGGCAAACAGTTCTAGTGAAGCAGGATCTCCAAATATTTCTGTTATGATTTATGGAGTGAAAATTTGGGCTTGTTGTAAATTCTTGATTCTAATACCTAGGTCCTCGCTAGAAGGGTAGTATAGTCAGAACTCAAATTGATGGCAAACTGGTTTTAAGAATAAAGCTGTTATTGCAGGAAAAAATATACTGCTAAAAAAATTAGGAAAAAAAATTCTGTAATCTGTTGATTTTTGAGGAAAAAGTAGAATTTATTATTTGTTATAGCTTCTTAGTACTGCATGCTGCCTGAGCAGCTGAAATGCATATCATGCATTTGGGGAAGCAGTACCAGTAGCACTTGGCTGCTGATTACTTTTAGAAAGTAAACTAAAAATCTCATTCCTTTCTCTCTCATTGATGTTGGTAAAATAAATAAATAAATAAATAAACAAACAAAAAACCAACCAAGGAAACAACAAACAAGCCCCACTTGCAATGCAGCTGCACTGAGTCCTAGTGCAAGAAGGCTTCTGAAATTATAAAATTGGATAAAAATAGGGTTCATTTTTGCAACCAGTTACTTTCTCTTCTGTTTTAGAACATATTTTAGGGATATCATAAGCATCACAAATTCAAATTAATTAATTTATAAACATATAAAGTGAACTGGGATGCTTATATAGAGGCTGCTCAGTTTGTGGAATAGCTCTCTCCCTAAAAAATAATGACTTTCTGTGTTCAGCATACATTGGCTTCACAGCTTCTCATAGATTTCCCATGCTCTATGATTAAATCTTTCCAGCTACTGGATGAATCAGTAATTCATTAAATGGATAGCTTATCTTGACAACGACTAGTCCTACTCTGTGAATATATAAAAATTGGATAATTGGCTCTATTTACTGGTATTTTTCTAGTGAAATTTAATTCATCTTCTATAGATATTGATTTCAAATGTTGCACACGTATTGACTGAAATGTAAGTTCTCTCTCTACTCTGCAGCCATAGCTTTGCCCATTAGAAATAACAATAGTGAATCTACGCAAAATGCACTATTTGAAATAAAGCTGACATTACTTGGTTTCAGACAAATTTCCTTGCAACTTCACTTACCACAGGTGGTATTTGTAGACAGACTGTCTGAGAAGAGACATGCAACTTTCCCTTGCGAGGGCAACATCAGGACGATTTCGTTCAGCTTCCTGTAAATGCACCGAAGTCAGTTATTAATGGACTTAATTATAAAAGGCACTGGTGGTTTGTATTTCTCCTGATACAGTAGCTGTAAGAATACTGTATTTTGATCATCCAGAGGCAATTTAGAGCCTGGACGATGCCATAGCAGAATGATGAATCAAAACTCAGTTTCTTGTTTAAATGGGACTATCTCCTGAACGTGTCTTGGAAACCTTATTAATTTTTCTCATAATCCCTATCAAGAAGTGCAACTGATAATTTTTGCTAAATGGTTAAGCATAAAACATCTACTTTTTATTATGTCAGGCATGAAAGCATATCTGGGCTAGTTTGATTGCCTGGTAGGAAGGCATAGTTCAATGGGAGGATGACTTAGGTTTGTGAGTTGGGTAGAGTGAACCAGAATAGTTTGTAATTTGTCTCTCCTTATTTGTAGAGTTATGCTTTCTTTACTTTGCTTCACTGCAAATTTATAATTACCTCCATTGGATTAATCCACAATTTTAAGAGTGCTCTTTTGTTTCTTTGAAAATTACTAAGCACTAATTTGTGTCAAGCATGAGCTATGGGGTCTGGCCCGCTGAGCCTGTTCACGCGCTCTCTTTGGTGCCCCTGTCCAGGGGCAGGTTTCATGGGAAGGCTGTGGCTGACGGCCTTGTTGCCTCTCTCAAACAGGGCATTCCCCTCTCCAGGCCATCTGGTCTCATCTGAAAAGTGGTAGTTTGGGACCTTTTGGAGGGGTCCTTGAGTGTGTCCCGCTGTGTGCCCCTCTCTGTGCTTCCTGGCCAGTACTCCGATCAGCTGCAAATAGCTGCTGTTAGTTGCCACCTCTGGGAACAGGGAGAAGGAGATCCCTACCAGCAGCTCCTGCTGGTCTCAGCAGAGATTTATGTAGCTATTGGCATTTGAGAGGCATTAGGAAGCAGCTCCATAAATTGCTTCTAAGCTTTGGTTTGTCTTCCATTTAAGTGGTGCTAGAGACCTTGGTGAGTAGGCTGTTTCATCTCTGCTTTGAAAGGATACTGAAGAATTTAAGAGTGGACAGGCTGAAAGGCTTAACAAAACACAGAGCATATAATTTCTACCATTAGAGTGTTGGTGAAAAAGAAAATAAAAAAAGACATCTTTGACAGTCTCACTTTTTTTTAAGCATTCTGTTTAGATACAGGGTCATTACTGAAAGCCTGTTATCGTTGAAGAAGAGACTCTGTTAACTGCTGGAGTGTTACCTCTAACTTGGATTTGCCCTAACATGAGACCTTGATGTTGAGTGTCCTAATAACTGGCATCTGAGCCGCTTGACCAGGAGAGATTAAACTTGTAGCTTTGGCTGGCAGAGGATGACAGCTCGTGAACCAGTCATTCTTTTTGCTAGTGCATTAGTTCCTAATAATTAAACAATCTCGTCTGATTCCGCAGCCTGTGATAATCAGATTTAGCTTTAACAACAGTTTTAAACTATGTAAACTATTTTTTACAGTGCTACCCACTGTGCGTAAGAATAATGAGGTTAAGGAGAGCGAGCTCTTGGCTCGTAGCCGGTGGGGAGCCAGGCGCTCTCGGGCGCACGGTGCCCCCGAAACGCTTGTGCAGGCGCCCGTTCCTCCGGACGCGTTGGATTCGCGGCGACCTCAGCTGACCTGGCTTGGCCCGAGTGAGCTGGGGGGATCAGAGCTGGAGCTGCTATGGCTGCAGGCATATTGAGCGTTACTATTTTGCTATCAGAGCACTTAATATTTTGTGCACTGGCTTCTAAATGAAGCATTTATCATGGGGAAGCTGGTGTGCTTCAAAAGATGATGGGGCCCAGTTTTGTCCTACCTCGGGCAAAAATCCGATTTGTTGTAGGATAGTTTTACCTAAGGACCCTGAGTCTTTTTTTTTTTTTTTTTTATGTCTGCTGAATAACTAACTATTTGAACTTCAGAAGTGTTGGCCGCTTTCCTTTCTTGGATGTCCCACTTGTTAAATGTATTCCTTGAGTACAGGATTTTTGCCATGTGTTTAAAAAAAACTAATGGCCTCATTTTCTGTTGCAGTACAGTCCCTTACACTATGATTTTTTTTTATACAGTTTGCAATATTCACCCTATGTTGAAGGCAGTCTTTCCAGGGCATAGATGTTTCCCACAGTCAGAGGATTGGAGGGCTACAGATATCTTCCTTCAATTATTGGATAAGGACAGGGTATCAGATCTGAAGTCAATAGATATGGGACTAGTAGGAAAGGAGTCTAGAGATAGTAATTAAAGAAACATGGATTTTTATGTTCAAAATATTTGTGTACAGAATGGATTTCTACATTTGTCCTTTGCTATTGCATTGACAAAAACAACAACAAAAAACAGTCAAACAGAAAAAAAAACTCACAAATATCCACACCTGGTTGTTTTTCATTGAGCAGAATTGTATATCACTCACAAATATTTGCCACCTGTCTTGCTTGACCTTGTCCCAAGATATTTACATTTTGGAACCTATTAAAATTTTCTTGTTGTGTTGGAGTTTGAAGTGTTTGGCAATGAAAGAGGTTTTGTTGACATATCAAATATTACTTTTTGTTTTAACTTGCTTATCATACTATATGCTGCATGGAAATGAGAAACATTTCAAAAAGTTGACTTCATCTCTTGCTTATTTCAAGGTAGGATGTGTATTTAAATAAGAAGAGGAATAAACTGCCAAGGTTCAGAATACTGTCTAGTGTACCTGAGCAAAATAATAAGCCCTTTCCTATGTAGATTTGAAAGACATCTATGTTTCCTTTTCAACCCTCCTTGCCATAAGAGAAAAAAAAAAAAAATTAAAAACCCGACAGACCCAAGTGTAAATCAAGGCACGGATATTCTGAAGGAAGAGGGCATGTTGATACGGCCAGTTCTGCCTCCTGCTAGTCCATGACAGGTCCCACAGGCACTCGGTGTAAAATTTCAGAATTGACCTCTTATCTTAACAGGGCCCGTGTACTGCCTGCCACTCTCTCACCGAGAAGTTGTCTCTCTTTCTCCTGAGATGGGGAATAAACAACCATTTAAACCTCCTAGTTAAAGATAAATCTCCTGGGTTCACCTCCATCAGGGCGGCTCCTTGTTCCTTCAACCAGGGTCATCTGCTTTCCTGGGTTCTTCAGAGTCCCTTCTGCCCCATTTTAACTCCTGCATGGTGAGATATTAAATTGCTATGAATTCATCTTGAACAATAATTTGAAATTCCAAGGTAAAGTGGTAACATAAAAATAGGCCAACTGAAAGCAAGGTTCCCAGATGGAAATTGGGGAAGCAGGAGGAGCAGTTAATCCGAGGTCACTAATAGCTGCAAGACTGTAATAACAGCAATAATAAACACCTAGCACCAACCCCAGTGAACGTTTCTATAATCCTGTTGACCTCACAGCCAGCTATCATTTATTGCTTATCTGAATTATGATGGCTGCTGGGGACCCTAAGCAAGGCTGGGACTCCTCTGTGTTTGGCAGCCAACACATATATAGTTAGTGGCAGTTCCTGCCTTCAGCAACTCATTTTCTAAATGACCAAAGAAAGGCTCTTCAGCCCAGTTTTATTAAAAGCGAGTGAGGCATGGAATCCCCACGGGTGGCATTCATGCCATTAAACTTTTGTCTTCTCTAATCTCCATGGTAGTTCCTTCTATTGGATATAGTTCTTCAGGCTAGGTAAAGTGGTGATAAAAGTGCTGAAGACCCACACGTTCAAATTCTGTGGATGCTGCATCTTCATTGCTTGTAACAGTAAGTATCTCTTGGGGTCTTATTCCTCGCTTTGTAAAACATATGCTTGTCCTTGTATTTCTTTCGGAATACTTTCTGATAGATCTCATTATGTGCCTGAAGTCACTTACTGCCCCTCATTCGGTGTTTTAGTACATGTTATCTTAGTGCTTTAGTTGCGTCAAGTTCTGCATTTCAACATCTAAAAAATGTTTAACAAATTAAACTAAAGACTAATAAACCATAGCAAGTAAAAGCAAAGAAGCATGTTGGTCTTGTGAGTGCTTTTTCAGGGAGGGAATGTGACATTTCAGGCATAAGATATGATTTTTTCTTAGCTTGTTCCGTACTTCAATCTCCTGTCTCTAAAATGAGGATAATTTACTTCTTTATTCCTTCCTACCTATTGAGAGAGCATGTTCTGTGGTTCAGGCTTGCTCCTGCGTGCTGAGCAGAAGCACCAACAGCAACGTGGCCTCCTACTGTGCAGAACCTGTTAGGACGTCGCGGGATAGGGATTGCGGAGCAGAATCAAGCTGTTTGATGTGTGTGTCCTGTTCTGAGGTTCCGCGTGATGGCTTAGATGGGGATAAAGGAAGCATAAATAACAGTTGCTTGAGCATCTGTTTTAATTTCCCCTTTTTATCCATCTTTGAGTGAGCAATTTCTTAATACCAAGGCTGGAGACAGAGGGAAAGGAATATGAAGATGAAAGATACTGCGGGAAAGGGGAAAGCAATTTGAGTTCTGCAGGTTGGGGATAAAGCTCGAAGTAGTTCAGGGACTGGGCAAGAGAAAGAGGTGGGAATAGGTGTAACTTAGATTACAGGACTTCCAGGCAGGATAAAGATTCGAGACAAACCCTGGAGGCTCACTAGCGTTTCTGGGAGAGTATGTTAGCAGATAGTCAGACTGAATACAGTCGCTCTTTTAGAGCAGAACAGTCCATTAGCAAAGGAGTTGTGGAGTCAGTAATGGAACCACAAAGGTCAGGTGCAGTGCAAGCCATCCGCCTTCAAAGGATCTCTGTGTGATCAGTGTTGGGGTAAGAGCATGAATAAACCAACAAAAGAGCTGCATACTGTGATGGCCTTGTCCTTTACACCGTTCCCACAGGACACCTCAAAGGGCAGGGAACTTGCCTTCAGGGAGGCTGCTCCGGCTATTACGGGAGCTCTTCGGAGCTCGGTGGCGGCAGACGAGGACGCAGACCTGTTAAATAGCTCATTAATGGCTTTCTTGCACTGCACTGCGATTGAAAGCTGCCACTCTCGGGCCTTGCCTGCGTGGCCGTCCAGGGTTTATCCAGGGTGATGTTGACTCCTTTCTTTTACTTGCTTTCCCTCTTTTCTGAATGTAATTGGTAGGGAATTAGTAGAAATATGTAAGCCCAGGAAATAATTGCCTACTTGCTTTGCTAGAAGGGAAGACTTTCACTGAAGCAGGCTGGCATGCTGCACATGGAGCAGAATGCTGTTGTGTGTCAGTCATTTAAACAGGGACACCACGAGTCCATTTTGGCAGTTGATCCAAGTCACTTGGTGCTTCAATAGTTGTTTTGCACATTGTTGTCCTATTTATACAGCAAAATCCTGGGTGGTTTATCACTGGCAGCAGACTAGATTTATTTAAAAATCTAACAGGCCCTTTAGCATACTACAAAAGTAGCCATACATCAGTGTTCGTGCCCTGATTGTACTTTACATCCTTACTTTATTCTCCAAAATATATCTGATGGATGGTGCTGTAACCATCAAATGATAATGAGAAGTGACTTTTTTTTTTTTTACTAGTAAAATAAAAAGTTCTAAAAATAATCAAATGAATGCCTGCTGAAGACCCAATGTGGTCACTGTTTTGTAGTTAGGAAGACCTTCTGAGATTAGGGAGTACAGTGTCATGTATAAATTAAAGAGGAAAGAGGGAGTAGAGCGAGATCTACCTGGGGAAGGAAAACAAGCTGGGACGGGAGGGAGGAGAAGAATCTGGGACAAAGATGGGAAGGAAAATCCCTAATACAAAGGGGTGGGGAATGGCTTTTGAACTGGGTGTAAGCCAATAAAAATAAAGTCATCCTTGATGGCAGAAATGGTAAAAATACTAGTAAATGGGGTTGAGTGTCTAGAAAAAAATGAGCATAGCAGATAAATATAACTTCCTGGATAAGACATACTGTAGCAGATGACCTAATAGGCTCTGTCATCTCCAGCCTTGCCTGTATATTACTTAATTTGATTCATAATAGTAGGGGAAGGAGACATTATTTGTCATACAAAAAATAACCTTTAAGCATCAAGTGAGAAGATAATTACTGGAAGTCTCCAACAGTTCCTTTGAAGGAGGACACAGGAGAGCAGGGGGTGGTGCTGACATCATATTTATTGACAAAAACGGTAGATCCCCCTTCCTCTCCGCATCCCCCCATTTCCTCACATAGATTAATCTCATCTGCACGCTTGTAGTAAAGATCTTGGCCCTGTGTGTTGAAAGTCCATGTCAAGTTTACATCAGCCCCTACCAGGTGGGACTTGGGGAGAGCTGCAGTTTCTCACTAACGTCTGGACGCTACTGAATTTGCAGTCCTGTACAGCGAGGGCAGCACCGTGTGGCGCCTGGCAGGTGGCTCTGGGCAGGGCCCCGAGCTACAGGTGAGAGGTGTCCCGGGCCCTGCTGCTAGGCGTCTTCATAGGGGCAGAGGAGAAGCTGCCTCCTCTCGCCCCCCAGCTCTTTTTTTCCATTACAGTGCTGTAGGATTCCATCAGAAAGAAAAAGACTTTTCCTCAGGATTTTTAAGACCATGGCCAAACGCAAAGTAAAAGGCATGCTAGCTGCGGTTTGGAAGTCCGGGGTTCTTTCTGTATAACGGAGAATGCAGTTATACTAGGATGGAAAATTTAGCTGAGGAAAATATTAAAGATTGAATTAATTATTTAGACAGCTGTGTAGGTATTCATTACCTTTTATTTCAATTTTTAATTATTAGTCTTTGTACTTAATAAAAAAAGGATAAAGGTTCCATCTGCAGAATTGTTGGACCCTATAAATATCATTTAAGTTGGAGCACATGGATAATTATTATGTTTCAGTCTAGCAATAAAATTTATATCAAGTAGCTACAATATGACACCCTATTACAATAATATTAGAAAAATATTTACTCTGTCTTTGAAAAACAGTGTGCAGAGTTTTCAAGCACTGATGTAGTCTTTCTTACTTTGATTTCATCTCCTCTTAGTCCGAGTTGGTAAAAATCATGCCAAACTATTTGTGTTTCTCTTCCTCCAGAGGAATTTAGAAAGTCAGTCTCTTTAGATTAAGTACAGGGAGGAAAAATATGTTTTTCTTCACATAAAATAGAAAATAAATGCAGTATGCTTATTAGTATCAGTAATGTTATACAAATACTTTATTTATACCATTGTGAATTTTACAGATATATCACTGTTCATGAGTAATGTGCATACTTGAGTGGTCTTCATATGAGGAAGAACTTCTTTGCCGTGAGGGTGCCAGAGCCCTGGCACAGGCTGCCCAGAGAGGTTGTGGAGGCTCCTTCTCTGGAGATCTTCCAAACCCGCCGGGATGCCACCCTGTGCCCCGTGCTCTGGGTGTCCCTGCTGGAGCAGGGGGGTTGGACTAGATGATCTCTGGAGGTCCCTTCCACCTTTAATCATTCTGTAATTCTGTGATTGAGCCAATCTGACTTCTGCAGTTTCTTACGGAACAGAGGAATAGCCTTAAAAGCTCCAACCTGTCATTTTTTTCCTGTGTTTCTGCTTTGGAATGAACTGAGCCCTAAGTAGTGATCAGAAGTGGTCCATGCACTCACATTATAGGAGCTCGTTTTGTGGTTAGTCCTCAAAAGCAACATAAGCTATGCTTACATTCAGTGTTAAAGCTGCTTTACGTGGCGTTCCCTTATAGTTTTAAGGGATTCTAGTAAGCACTGTATGCAGTTTAGTATACTCTTCCGACAATAAACATTCTTTCAAATTCATGCTTTCTGCTGTGTTTAAGCATTTCTTTCCAAGTGTATCTTTAACCATGATCTCCTTGACTACTCAGCCTACAGCCCTTCCCGTAACGCCCCCTGCCACGAGCAGGGCTGGTGCAGGGACCGGCCTGGGACCGTATCCAGGCACTGCCGAGGCCAAGGGGCAGCCCCTGGAGCTGGAATTCTCTGGCGTCCTGTCGGCCTTTTAGGTGACAGCCCTATATGTTGACACTTAGGGAACTAAAGGACTTGTGACTTGAGGAGGGCGCAGAGTAGACTGGGCACACGGTAATGGCTGATTAAACCGAGGGATATTTTAAATTGCCTGATTCACGAGGTCTGTGTGTGCTGTGCTCTAACGTTCCTCCAGCGTGACACCCCGGCCTTTCAATGACAAATGTTCTTCCTTATTTACCCCATTTCACTTGTTGCTGAACTCAGCAGCTTTAAATGAGCATTAGAGTACCTGTAAACTTCATATTAAATCTAAATAGGCTTGTTTTTATTTTTAAATAATTTATTTAGGTATTTAATGTATGTTTACTATTTGCACGAATATTTCCCATATGAAACTGTGACCAAATTTACTTCTTTCAGCACCCACTGCTGCTCTTCGGAGCTAACCAGGGAACTCGCCATGTAGGCGGCGTGAATTCGGGCAGCTCTGCCGTGTGCCGACGTTGAAAGCATCGCAGTGTGTCCCGGCTTCCAGGGGCTCCTCAGTGTCCGTGTGTGTGTGTGTGCGCCTCCAGACTACGGCTTAATTTAGACGAGCAACCTGGAGCAGTTTAACATTCCCAGAACAATCTGTTTTGTTCAGAACGTCTTGAAAGGCTCTGGCCAGGCCTCTGCTGGGCTGGCTCTTGCGGTTCGGATCCATCTGTTGGCCTCCTGCCTCCCACAACGCTCCAGGCATGTGCCATATTCCTAGCTGGGTAAAATATGTGCGGGTGTTTTACCCGTGCTGGAGGATTCTAAGCAGCTGTAAGAATCATCGTGTGATGAGTGAGTGTGCGAAGCATTATTTTGCTAATCTGAAATCGGAGATCCACAAGTAATCTTAAAAGTTTTCCATAAGCACTGATAGTTGTGGCATGGAACATTTCTTACAGATAACAGCTATGCTCTGACATGATTATGGGAGTGAAACATTTCATAACAAATCAACAATTTTAGAAGTCTATGGAAACAAATCCATGAGCCTCATGTGGCTTTTTGGTTCTTTAAAGGTCTGGCAGCATGGGTTCTGTGTTAACCTGTTGATGACAGCAAGCCCTTGAATTTAGGGCACCAGACAAATCTCTGCAGACCTGAGTTTTGTTTTATGGGAGGAAAGATGCTAGGATCCCCATGCTAAGGATTCTCTATTTCAGCAAGGATTTGAGACATTGGTTAATGTCTCAGTGGCCTTGTAACTGTGTGTGTTCTGCCAAATCACTCAAAATTAGTATGACTAGAGTACGAAATGAAGACTGTCCTGAAAATGCCGAGTGCCTACCTTTATTATTTTCAGAAATGTTTGCAAGTGTTTTTTTTTTTTTTTTTTTTTTTTTTAATGTCTCTATATAAATTGCTCTGCATCACCTGAATTGCTTCTTATTCTCTGCCTTTGAAATGCATTTAGATAGTTTTACTTGTATGTGTTATTTGAGTGATCCACTTCAATAGTGCTTGCTGCCTGCTTTGTAATTCCTTGCTGCAGGTGGCTTGGACTTTAAATTGCATTAGCCTTTTTATTTGAAGATGATCTTTTTGAGCAAATAGAAACAACATTCACCAGTATGCCCCTGTATTTAAACCAACAGATTCCCAAGCAGCTTTTCCTGTACTCCAGTGTAAGCCCCATTATATGCGTTTCTTTATATTCTGTCTCTCACAGGTGCCTTGACATTATGTAGGTTGACTCCCTGTAACTGATCCCCACAGTTCTAGCTATGGATTTAAGTATATCATACATTTATGTTAAGAACACCAGAATGTCAGCTGATGCAAGTTTATAGGGCTCTCTTGAAATCAATAGCACTGGGCCCGTTTCCACCATGTGATGACGTGGCCATAATAATGTAGTATTACTGAGGAGATAAGGCAGTGGAAAGGAGGCATGATAGTGACTCAGCTGTGGCTGGAGTGCTGCTGAGCACGTCGTGTCTAATACTCGCCTAATGGTCGACAGCCATTTCATGGGACCAAATTTTTTAATCTCTGCTAAGCAGAATTAATGAAGTTACTTTTCCAGTATTAGCAGGATTTATTTTATTTATTTTTTTTAATTCAAAATCTTTACCAAAGCGCATTATCTACTTTTGGAGTAAGATTAGCTCCCTCAGGAACATGGCTGAGCTTTGCCCATTTGTCTGCTGAGGATCTGGCACCAAGACTCGGTGTTTTATGACTGAAATTGAAAAGCTAATTTTATGAATGCTGCTCTTTGAAAAAGCCCAAAAATGTCCGAATTGTGATTTTTTTTTGAGTGAATAGCCCTCCTCAGGGTGTGATTGAGGATAAAGTGCAGCTGTTTTACATTGTGGAAAGAATGTGTTTTGTTTCTTGACGGATCTGTAAAATAGCTTACCTTTTGATCCATCTATAATTGCAAAGATGCTCTCTCTCACCCATAGTGTAAATCAAGATTGCTTTGATGAAACTGTAGTTATTAGGAATAAAATGGATACGAGAGTGGAATAACAAGCTTCACTTCTGAATCTATAAAGAGTCATAATACATTTTTCTAATTGTACTACATTCATATTTCTCCCCTCTTCTGTAGAGAAAATTAACTAAAGTGGCCATTTTCTTCAGGTAACATCTTTCAGCATTGTGATATAAAATGCAGATAATATTATTTTCTCTTCCACAGTTAGATTTTAAATAATTAAAATTTTTTTCATTTCTACATGTGAATTAAAAAAGTCAAATTATTAATTGAATTCTTTTTTTTTTTTTTTTGCTCATGTTCACTTCTAATTTAATGTCAGTCAAAAAGAAGATTTAATTTTCTTGCTTTTGTTCTTAGCACATACTTATACTGAAGCCAGTGCTTTTATTTTATGATCTAGTGTCTTGACTACAATATATGCCTATTACTATGCACAAGCACTTAGGCAAATTGCTGCCAGCAGGAGCACATGTACTGTCCGGGCTTGCATGCAGGGAGCTGGATCAAAGTCCTAGCAATGCCGTCTATGATTGCTCAGATATGTCTTGTTTTCAGAATTTATTCTGTAAGTCTTTTTCTAAAGTAACAGTAAAGAGTGAAGTGTCAATTCTCTAAGTTTACTGACGCCACTGCTCTAATATTTTTCCCTTTTAATACTGAGCAAGAAATAGAAGTATGTAAAATTGAACTTTTGAAAATAAAATGTGACTCTATGATTAATTTTTATTTTTAAAATTAAATTTAAAATTAATTTTAAAATAAAGATAAGTATTCTCATCTTTACTTTGGCAAACGTAAACAGGCAACTTTGTCTTTTATATTCAAAGACACTTGCTGCGTATGCACTGCATTAAGAAAAGCATATGGGGGCTGCACTGGCGCCTCGCAGCGTTCTCGGTTTAAGGATGGACTAAGGCTGTGCACCTTGGGGAGCAGGGCCCTACGCTTTGCTCCTGTTTCCCTCTGCTCTGGGGAGACAAAAGCCTCCTCCCGTCTCAGCTGACTTCTTGTTTCTAACCCTGCTTTCCTCGGCTCATGTGCAAGGAGGAGAGCTGCTACTTACTCGCCTTTCTGCTCACCCGATCAGAAGGCTAAATAGAAATGGAGTAGCTGCCTACCCTTCGCTTTTCATATCCAGCACAGCAAATCCAGCTGCAGTAAGTTTCTGGAGGGTATTTCATCCTAAGTGCTTTCAGTAGCCTTACAGCTATAGTGTCAAAGTTGAGACCAAAGATCAGAAGTTCCTCTGTGTGCTCTCTTTACCTGCTAAAGTCATTGTCTGCTTTCATGTTCAAAACAAAACAAAAACAAAAAAACTAATAGCTTAACTTTTGTTCATTATCCTTGATAGTTATTTCCTTATCTAGTGTGGCTTTCTCCACAGTGACACTTATAATAATAATGAAGCTTGGACGGACATATGGATGGAATCCCAGTGGGATGGCAAGGAAACTCCGTGGCATATGCTTTACTGGCCCCGGCACGCACTTTACTTCATCTGCAGAGTGTGCACATGACCCTGACATTTCACCTTCCTCTGACTAGCTTGAGCATAAAGTTGCCTAGGTGCTGAACTTGTATCTACTGGGAGCTGTTCGGATGCGGTGTGTGTGTGTGTGTGTGTGTGTGTGTGTGTGTGTGTGTGTCAGAAATGGTTAGTAAAACGTCAGACTTATCCACACAATCAGAGAGGGGAAAAAAAAAAAAAAAGTACAGGCATTTGTATAAATTGTATAAATGGATTTTATAAATACTACCTGTTGACATGTTCTACCTTGACAAAACGAGGATGATTCTCTTTTCTAACACCCTAGGAAGCAGAACAAGAATAGTAACTACAAAAGCATCTTCACACTTTAAATACTTCCAAACCGTTGTGTATTACGACGGGCATTGCGGCATATCAAACCAAGCTGGGGCGATCCCCTTCCCTTGGTTTGATACACTTTCAGCTACTTTAAAGGCTCTTGAGATCAGGACCCCTGCAGAGTCTTTGAAGCTTGTGTTTTTCTTTCACTAGAAAGTGAAGTCTTGCCGTTCAATGGCAGCTCAGCAAATTTCTCATCAATATTTAAAGTGTCAAGTGTACCTCTGTTAGAGGTACCAATCACGGATCAAAGATTCTAGTGCAGAGGTGCTGCATTTCCTTCAAGGGTCTCCACAGTTGAGCTTTTCCTTTTGTTGGAAGAGAACTTTGCTTTTTAACATGCATTGCTTGCATGAGGCTTAAACATGTTGTTTGACAACTGTGGGGAATTAAATGTTTTGTTAGCAGAGCCAGTGAGGATGATGCTGTAGTTCTAAAGAGACCTTCGTGCTTGTTTAAGAAAGGAGAGTGCCTGGTGAAGGCTTTTGCTTACTGTTTCTATCTTTCTTCAGTTGCCCCAAATACCTTACATTTAGTGGTAGCAATGCATACCTTTTAAGAGAGACAAGAAGAATTCAAGACAATTGAAAATTTAGTGGCATGTACAAGTAAGCTGTAGTTGGATGGTCCTCATTTGGCCTTCCCTCAGTGAGGATTTAGGACATTTCTTCTCTCCTTTTATAGCTTCCTTCCACTTCCTTCTACTCATTATGTAAGGAGGAAGATGACTATGAAATCAAATTCCTTTATTACTCTTCCATGGGCACCGTTGTAGTATCAAGGTACTAAACAGAATTTGAATGCTGAATGACTGCAGTGATGCCTCTCTTAAAAAAAAAAGAAATAAAAAAAAAAGGAAAGATTTGGATTAGACATGTTTCATGATTTTAAGAAAAAAAAGATATGGAAAACTAGAAGTAAGATTTTTGGATGACTCTTTTAAAATGTAGAATATCTTGACTTTATAAGCTGCCACCTGGTCCCCTCAGAGTGCCCTGAGTGAGGGGTAGTGAGGTCTAAAAGTCTTTTTTTTTTTCTTTTTCCAACCTGGAAGGCTGAATTTTACTGTGTAATATTTACGTACTTGAAAAAGTCCTTTCCTCAGTCATCGCTTTCAAGGCTTCCCAGCTCCGTGCCTCAGAATGCTTGTGAGCATTACAGTGGGGAGGTGTCAACCGACACTTTTCAAAGCTGGTTTCAGAGTGATGAGGCTGATACTGCCGTTGTGTGGTGGAACCTTAATACCATGGGCCGTAATGGGCAGCCTGGGTGTCCCACCATGTGCGAGGCTGTTTGTTCATCATTCCTCACTAACCAATGTGTCACATGCCACATTTCAGATTTTACTTTTTGAAATGTAGATGCTTTCTGATGAATGGCTATAAATCATGTGGATATCAGACTGCAAGGGGTATTAGCAAGTAACCAACTTGCTTTGAAAATAGTCAACTCTTATTGACATCTGTCTGCTGTCTTAGGCTGTTGGGAATTCTGTCACTTGGTGTTCTGGATGATGGTAGATAAACTATCAATTTTCATTTTATTTGTCTTCAGAAACATTTTACCTGGGATCTTCGTCTCAATGAAGAACGAGTAGAGAGGGTAGAACTTTGCTCTTGACCTAGCCATGCCACACGCACTGTTGCAATAGGCTTTTAATAAGCACTTTGAAAGTAAGCCTTCAGTGATATTGCCTAACGCTTACTTCTTCTGTTCCTTTCTCTTTGTGCCAGAGATGTTCACTGACTTTGTTTAATGAATGTGGCAAGGCTATAAATAAAATGGGCAGTGGAAATGCTGGCCCAGTGCTCTGGGCTGCGCACTGTTTATATTCTATCAAAACCAGTGTATTGGCTGCATGCCCGGGAGTAGCTAGAAGTGATTCTGCTCGTGACCACACCTTGCACTCGGAAGAGGGTTGTATGTGAGTTGACAGCACGGCATAAAAGTTCCCTAAATTCATTTTCATTGTGAAGAGTCTCTGCTTCCTAAAGAATAATGTTCCTCTGATTTGAACAGTTCTAGCAGAGGAGATAACCAGCACCACAAGTGGAACCCTGCTGCTTTATTTTATCCGGCATTTGTAATCTGCACTTTTTACCAAATGTGTGTCTGTCAGCTTCTAGCTGTTGGACTGTTACACTCTCTCTGCTTGGCTGGAGTGGGCAGAGGTATCTTTTGACTGGTGGCTCCTGGAATTTTTGCTCTGCTGTTGAAATGAACGTAATTACTCTGCGCACCCCTTTGTGCTCAGCTCTGTAGCACTGAGCTAGTGTCTTCATTATTTATGTGTTTTTGCATATCAGATTTGTGTGTAAAGCTTAGTGCTAAATAACAGTGTGACCAAAATTTGGTCTCTGTGGGGGACCAAGTGGGAGCATACGTGCAATGAGGAGTTTCCATTTTCAAATATATTCTGAGAATTGACAGTTAGCAAATATCGACTCTTCCACTGAGCTCTGCTAAATCTTTATTAAGTGACAAGTGTCAAGTAATTTTATTAAACTTCAATGTTATTTTTATCTATGACCAAGGTCAGAGCTAGTTAGCTGTTTAGGTCATACCACTTAATACAGATACAATATTAGTTTTCATAATTTTCTCTGTGATGTTCTGTAAGTTTTGTGACATACCATCAGTAAAGGAAGCTCTACTCTACCTCTCAGGTTTGAGTTTTCTCTCTGTGCTGATTAAAAACATCTCAGTGTAGTAGGTGCTCTCTAATACTTAAATCACTTCTGGAATGTAGTAGATTTTCTTGACACTGTCATCTCCTATTGGAATTCTCCCAGCTCTGAATGGAAATATTTTCGAGCCTTTTCATGTTGCTGGGGTATGTTCTGACCATTCTACTGTCTTAATCTATTACTATAGTAATACTATTGTTGGAATGAATTTGTTGCTAATGTATTTTGAAACATTCTTTCTGTCCTTAATTGTGCTGGCCATTGATTTCTCATTGTTTTTAGCCTCTAGCATTCTTGCAATCAGCTGGCTCCTAATTTATATTAATTACTATCAGTCTTCCCTGTATGGTTCTAGAACTTTTTTATCTACTTGGATTTACTTTTCCTCTAAGTCTTTTTCCTCTAAATCCTTGATCATGGGTTTTGTTGTATTTAATACAACATTCTTAAACACATAGAAGCTATCATATCTTCAGATTTAAAAAGTGGTTTCAATCCTAATAAGTTCTACTTTCATTAGTGTTTTCAGTCTGAGGATTGTTTTCATTTGTAGCGTTCAACTCCTGGTCAATATTATAGTCTGTACCTTTGTATAATAAGAAAACATTTTGGAATGAGCATTCTGTATATCATTTTTATAAAGGTCTGTATATATGATTGGCAGTATTTTAAAATGACTGAAGTTCTCAGTCAGATGTGGATGAGTAGTATTCTTCAGAAAAGCATTGTTCATTTGTTGTCTGTCAGGTTTTTGGACTTAAATAATTCAATGATTGTCTTCACAAAAATCTGAAACTACTTCACATTTCAAACCCTCCTGATTGAGATAAGCTTAAAATCCTTAAGGAGTTATGCTGTCACAGGTTGGGACTAGCATATGTTTTAGAAAAGGTCAATGCATGAAGGAACAGGATATTTCTTACATAAAATATGAAATTCAGAGAGAATTTTTAATGCCCTTTTTTCTCCAAAAGGGCACTCCAGTGGCCTTTTTCATGAAACACTGTAGAAAGGCATGTGGTCTCTCACTCATTGCTAAGATACTTACGGCCCTTTTCAGAGCTGCTACTTAACTATGATGGCTGGTTGGGTAAATCCAGCAGCAGCACCCCACTAAACAACTGTGTAGCTACACGTGACACTGCAAGAAAGGTAATATGAGATAACAAAAATGCTTATGAAAAGAAAATTAGAACTAAAAAAATAACTAAGCCCATCTTTTTAATTGAAAAAATGTTGAAATCAGACAGCTTTTCCAAAAATATTTTAAGCAGTAAGCTAACTCTTGTTTCAGATGCTTTCAGTTTCAATTAATTGATATTCTTTGATGGGGGGAAAAAAAATACAAAATGCTTCATTAGAAAAATCCCAGCCAATTACAAAGTTTCTTGAATAAAAGAGTTTTTGCTGTGTTAGTAAAGATTTATCTTTGGTCTTTCTCCAGCAATTCATTCACTCAACTCAATTTCCTATATACCATTTTTATGCACTTATGTGGGCCTTTAGAGAGTGAAATCAGAAATGCTACTGTAGTCCCAACCTTGATCTGTGTTTTGTAGCTATGTCATAAAGCACCGTTAGCTTCTGGTTCTTTTCGTTCTTCGCTCTACCTATCAAATATCCTTAAGTAGAACATTTTATTAACACCAAGGTCATTGCCTATTTCAGTTTAGAAAAGGTTAAAATAGAACTATTGAGATCTTTGCAGTGATTGCTTCCTAGTTTCCATGTAGAAATATGTCTCTTTCTTAGAAACCTAAAAAACACACAAAAATTCAAGTTTGTTTCTGCACCTACCATTTTGCTTTGATATTTCTTAAAAAAAAAAAAAAATCTTGCACAACGAAGTGTTAATGGATTTCTTGATTAAGAGGAAGCTAAAGAACAAAAAATTGGAGAACTTATTAGGGAACATGCATTTGAGGGAGGGAAGTCTTCCATACTTGTAAGCTGTTCTTCACACTGGAGTAAAGTTGCATTACCTTAATAATCAATAACTCAGCAGGAGGTCCTAATGGATAGAAGTCACCTGAAGCTGATCTCCAGCTGAAGTGGCAGAAAACTGTCATTGGCCTGCAAACTATAATTAAAGTAACATAGAACTGGAAGGTAAAGGGTAGGAAAATGGATTAGCAGCAAAATGCCAACTTATAAGTAATAAGTCCTTTCTACATGAGTGTGTCTTTCAGGAACAAGAAGGGTCTTACACAGAAGTATAAATTTGCATTTAGAATCCCTAGGTCTTAAGTAACGGTGAAAGATAGCATGGTGATAGAAACACAGATGCATTCTTAAAAAAGCTTAAAAATACCTTTCTTTCCCTTCTCTATCCTTTTTTTGTCTGTCCTTTCTTCAGACTGCCTTGGGAGAAAAACATCATAGAATTTAAACACAGGAAGCTAATACAAAAATCCTTTCATGCAAAGAAACAGTGCATCTGTCTTTACATTGTTTCTATTCATGGCTGGCTAGTTTTACATCTTCTGATCAGTGACTGGTACTGCGTCCAGTAAAGCAGTTACTTCTGAGAGCAGCAGAGGAGTGTCGGGAGGTCCTGCATTATTGATTTTCTGCTTGTACGTTCTCGTTGCTCTGTCAATCATGGGGCTGAAATGTAAGATGGCAGTCAATAAGCAAAAGGACTGAGCTCCCACAAATACAACAAAAATAATCCAGAAGCTTCAGACATGCACAGGAAACACCAGATTCCTTAAGAAGCAAATCTGATAGCTGTTCACAAAGAACAGTGGCACAATCGAGGTACTTTTTAACTCTTATTTTTGGTTAGAGTTGATTGAATCTGTTGCTTAAAAGATACATATGAGAATTTGCCAAATCCCATATGCAAGGCATACTGAGTTGAACAGAAAGCTCAAGGATTGTGTGAAAAATGGTTCTCCTGTCAGGGCACACTGTCCAAAACAGGTTCCCATATTAAGTGTTTACATGGGTGATCTTTTCCTTCTCATTCCCTTCACCACAGCCACATACTCAAGTGGATCATTATTCAAATTAGGCTAATGCAAAGTATTTTTTCTTATGTTTTAGCATCTTCTCCTTCCACAGGCAACAAGATACTGTGGTGATGATATCTGCTGTCAGTGAATTCCACTAAAAAGAAATGAAAATTAATTCCTAGCATTACAAAATGAAAATAAAAAACTGTAAATATTCTTAATTAGGTTACTGAGAGGCTGTGAGGTAATAGTTCATTTTCCCGTTGCATCGAGAAGGTGAGCTAGGAGCTTATCTGTTCATCTTGCCACAAAGCTCAATCGAGTCTAGCAGTACCTGAGTTAATTTTAGACAAGCCAGGCTGGATAGCAGAAGCAGTCTATATGTGCCAACACTAAGCTTAGCACAGTCTAAGTGATTTTGCTAAGAAACTGCATACATTAGCCCATATGGAACTTACTGTGCCATGTTTAGACTACTTTAATTCTCACAGATACTGGTATCGGGTCAGGTGTCCCTCTGTGACACTGAAGTGTGTTGTGCATGTGGTCCCTGTTAGTTCACGTCCTTCCTGCAGCCTTGAGAATGCAGGTGAGGACTGCTCGGAGAAGATTGAGATGAAATGCTAGTAACGTTTGAAATTTGGTAGCTTCTCCTCTTTTCCCTGTGTCGATAACTAGTCCTGTGCTTGGTTAAAAGCTGCTTGCAGAGGGTATGTAGTTTCCCCTTGATAACTGTTAGTGAGAATCCCCACTTGATGTGCTTAAGGGCATTCTTCAGCAAACTCCCAATTCATATATTAAAATCTGTGAAAAACAGCAGGGAAGCTTCACTAGGAGGGACTTGAACTGACTGTTGGTACAGACAGAACTGCCCTAAGGGTGGTAATGACAGTTGCTGTCACATAACTTTATGACCCTTGATAATATTTATACTTTGCATGATAACTGCAAGGGCAATCAAATAACTTGCTTTAGGATGTGTGCAGATCATCCCAGGGATTAAGAGAAAGTATTTTCCCCGGCAGTAAACACAGGAGATTTGGAATATCTTTCTTTCATGCAGCCAACCCTGTGTCATTCAGTGATGGGGGGAAGGGGTCTGGGGTCCCCTGGAGAATGGAAAAATGCAGAGAGTAGCAGCACTATAAAATGAATCCTAAGAGACTTTGCATGAACCTTCTGCCGTGCCTGGCACTGAATTTGGCTTGGTACCTAAAGAGCCATTCGGAAACTTTTTCTAAAGTATTTATTAGCAGGATTTTAGCCAAACTTGAGCTGACTTGGTGCCTTTGGGCTGGTAATTGCCCCTGAACACTGACACTGCCCATTTCTGAATGGCTCCACTGAAGTCCTGCTGGGCTGGGGCTCTTTGGCTGCAGCAGCTCAGGTCTGGTTCGTATGTGCAACATTCCTGTGTAGGCAGTGCTTTCCATCAACTCCCTCCAGGGCAGCCCAGTGAAGAGCGAAAAAGAAGTTCAGGGTTCAAACTGCCAAAACCTTTATTTTTTTTTTTCCCCTCCCACTCAGTTCCATTCTTGCCCAGTAACACTGCAGACTCCTGTTTTCTCGTGGAAGCAGTACTCGCTGCTGAGGTTGGAATGAGTTTAGCACTATGAGAGGTATGTTTTGAGAGTTATTTGAATTCTCCTATTAAAATCAGGAAAGCTGAATCTCATTTACTCCGTTGTCTTCCCTTTGGCTCTTTGTGTGAATAAGGTGAGCATTTTGTGACTCTGAAGAATCACAGTTAAATCCAGTATGCAATAAATCTTGTTTTTTAGCAACTTCTCTACTGTCAGAGAAGGTACAACATAGTTTGTAGACTTCTATTGTTACATATGCCATCGATTCTAGATTTCTTACAATAAAGTTTAGCATCTGTTTTGTGATTTGATGAATGGCTTTGATCTGTTATTTTAATTGCTTCCTAGTAAGACACTAATGACCTTTTTGTTCTACTAAACATTGTTTTGCTTAGTTGTAAATTAAATTTAACTAAACACTTGGAGCTCTATTACTTGTTTCTGTTTGATGAGTGGTCAGGCAATGTGCAAACTCCATATGCAAACACTTCTGGAATCATCATATCTTTGGCTGCATTAGGGGAAAAATCCTGTTAATGTCCTAAATAAATAATATGCCATATGGATAGACTTCATTTTCATACAATTAAGAGGTATGTGACTGGGATCCAGTTACTGGATAAAAGGGTTATATCCATGTCCTATCACTTTTTAGTTTCTTTAAAAATAGACAATTTAAACATTTTTTAGCTTTTAGTAAGGTTACAGAATAGCGAGGAGCTAATCCAAAAGTTTTCACATGATCTTTGTCTGACTGGGTCCCATGTAGCAAACTGAATTAAGTTTTTCTTTTTTTTTTAAACTATGTTGACTTTGTTTCATGTAATAATAATAATAAAAAATGGTACAAGATAAAAAGAGGAGGGCAAGTCCAAATGAATAAAGAAAAAGCCTCTGAACAGCTGAACCAGTGAGAACCATTTGTCATGATTTGTAGCACGGTTATGTAGTGCAAGCAAAGATTCTCTTAGGGCTGTTGTGGAAGAGAGATTCTTCCAGCGTTTTGCATCGTGAGCTTGGAGGGCACCTGGCAGCACACACTTCTGCATCGTCATCTCGCGGTACTACTGCTTTGCTCAAAGCTCCAGTGAAATTGTGGAGGCCCTTTAGGGATGGAGACTCACAGATTTTACTGTTTATAATATGTTTTGTTCTATCTCATATTAATAATCTGCCCAGATGTCCAGTTTAGGGTGCTGTTTGATGATAAGGTTAAACAGATCCAAGTCTGGGCAGCATATGCTGCCCTCGTTGCCAGTTGTACGTTTTTGTTTCTTCTCTAGTGCCATTCTGCTTGTTGTCATGTAGTGATGAGCGAGTTGCATTGGTAAAATATCTGGCTAAAAACTATCTCCGCATGCAAGAGACCTTCAGTTATACAAATTTTTAGATCTAACCTGTTTCATAGCCTGATGGGCACTGATGTAGGATTATCCATTTGGCAGTGGGCCACAGATCAGTTTAAACAGATCATCAAACCACATCCTTAAAATCTGAAAAGCCAAAGTAACCTGAGCTACTCAGGGAGAGGGTCTGCTCGTTGAGGATTCACATTGATAACAGGTCTCTTGAAAGACTGCACTTAACAGGGTTTGTTGTCCTGCAGTACAAGTGCAGACTGCAGTTTTGCTCCAAGAAGATTAATCAGAGGTTCAGAACGCATGAGCAACATCTGAGAAGGGCAGTTCATCCAAGAACAACTTAGAGGCTTTGACTTTGGCCTAGCAGGTTCCTGTAGAATGAAACAGGCTTCCTGCCAGTGTATCAGGGAGCATAAAATCCCCTGTTTATGGAGAAAAATGGTGCAAGGTGTAAGACTAAAAAGGTGCTAGGTTAGCACGAGGATATCCTGTGGTTTCCTTGGTGCCAGTGGAGAAAAAGAGATCTTGAGCAGTAATATCAACACTCACCTGCCATGGCTGCTTTTCCTAATAAGTTTTGCATAAAACTGCCCAGTTTCATAATTTTCATTAGTCTCAAGGGGAGGAGACTTTTTTGAGTAGATTAACTGCTGCTGCAGTTTCTGTCTGACAGAACCGATTGTATTGTACCTAACTCAATTTGAAATTCTCATTTATTATATAACCTCTTCTACCAGCTTGTTCTCCCTCTTGAGTCTCTACTTTCACCTTTCATTTACTGCCTTGCTTCACAAGAATGGCAGCAACTCTTTTTATTGAAAAATAAATGGTTGGCATTTCTCCTTGCAAAATGTGTCATGTTTGTATGCGATAGCCTCTACGATACTTATAGAAGACAATGAACTCAGCCAAATTCCCTTATTTTTCAGCTGTATTAAAACAAAACCCACAAGCTATACTATGCATTTTTACAGCACGACCAAAAATGGGCTTTTACTGTGGGCTGTTTATTTTGCAGACTTCACAGCAGAAGTTGTCACATGGGCTGAAAGGTGAGTAGCAGCCTCAAAGGAAGCTGCTTTGTCTCTGGGACCTATGGGGCTACCTGCTCAGTGAGGTTGCCAGAGGAGGTGTTAATTATGAACCTCAGGAAGTTGTTCACAGAGCAAATATCTGAATCAGCATTCTCTTGAGATCTCCAGAGCTGCTTTTGCCAAAGAGGAAAAATAGGTTAATGCTGCAGCACTGCAAAAGATGTAGTGTGAGCTGATATCTGAGGGGAGGAGGTGCTCAGAATTTAGCAGTTGGCTGGTTGGTAAATGCAGACAACACTAATGTTGCTCCAGGGAGAAAATAAGAGTTAAGTACAAACCCATACAGACTGAAAGTGAGAAAACATTCAGCTCTGTTCAGTAGCTAAGAGAATGCATGCAATTTATAGACATTCTGACCATGTTGCAGTTTGGGGAAGGAGATTATTTAATGGGAAAAAGGGAGGGCTAAAAGACCGAATATTTGGCTAAATATTGCAACTATCATGACTTGTTTTAAGGGCCAGAAACACAGCAAAAATCTCTCAGGATGCTAGCAGGCTATTTTTACATGGCTGGTGAAGTTTAAAGCAAGTTACTTGGTGACACTATAATTTAAAATAAATTTCTTCCTTTTTTGTTGTTTTTCAGACTTTGCTTTCTCTTTGCCTATTGATACCTTAATTGTCATTCAGTTATAGTTGGCACAATGCATGCTTTCCTGTGTATTTTCATGTTGAAGGTAGATGTATACTATTTCAGCAGGGTCTTTTCTTTTGCTTTAGCATTAATTTTGAGTTTTCTCTGTGTTGTTAATTTATTCATTCATATCTGTGGATTTTATTCCAGTCATGGAGTTCATTCCTGCTCTTCTGCTAATCTTGCCTCTATCTTGCTCTGTTGTCCTTAGCCCTTGCTTTACTTTGGATTATTTTCCATCAAAAAACAGGCATATTCTGCTCTCCTGCGTTCTTACCATCAGCCCCCTTCAGTCTTCCCGATCACCACTCGAGTTCTCTCTTAGAATACAAGTCCAAACCCACTGAATTTGATGTTTGCAGCGCTTTCCTTATTCTGCTGTCTGGTAATCCAGCCTGGATCCATCCCTGATCACCTCCACTTTGGTTCCCAGTCCTTTTGCTTCACTGAAATTGCATGTGTTAAAATCTCACATGACTTTTGTGGTATCTCAGGGAGTTTTGCTCTCGCCTTGATCTTTGCTACTTACCACATTTAGAGTTATTCATCTTCAAATCTTGCGTCGAATTTGCTTCCCAACTGTCTCCTCCCTGGCGAATCCTTCAGTGTAACTGTAGGTGGGCTCTCTTCCTCTCATCCATGGGACCACCATCAGTTACATTTACACTACTTTGACAATTCACGTTTCGCACAGCGTGTAGAATGAGAGGAGACTTGGGATCTGCCGTGTTGTGCAGTACAGTGTTACTAAATTCACTAAATTCTGTCCTGATTCACCTCTTTCCTTTTCTTCCAGATCTTATGCATCTGATCTGTCATCCAGACACCAGTGACTTTCAGATTTAATACTGTCTTCCTGATCCTGATGTCCTTTCGGGCTCTCCCAGCTCTGCCTTACAGCTTGTTCCTCTGACACTCCTACCTAGTCTTGTGTGTGGTGCTGTTTTTCTTAAATGTTATATTGGATAGTCGAGGCAGGAATTACATTGTTGGCATGGAAGAAGCACAATAGGAGCCTGATTAGAGTGCCTCAGCACTCCTGCAATATGGAAGCATCACAAAAGGAGAGTGAAGTATTGCCTAACTGCAGCCGATTCACCAGGAGGGGTTCCAGGCCTCAAGAGTTGCAACAGCTTTTGTCTCACCCAGTTGTCTTCAGAGAGAGATATCTGGGCAGTTGGTGACTGGGCAGCTGACATAAATCCAGCCCATCTCCTCATAGAGGCACTTTTGAGAGTCCCTCGGCAACTAGCAAAGTTCCTGAGGGAGGTAGTGCCTCCTCCCGGACCCGTGAAGGCTCTCTTCCTGCGCTGCAGCTATTTCTCCATCTCTTTCCAAGGGCAGTTCCCTTGGCTTTTGTTAGCTCGTTTCTGGCCAGGAAGTCTAAAACCTCAGGTAAAAGCTACCCTGTCTCTCGTGTTTGAGGAGAAGGTTCGTATTCAGGCTAGTTGGAGCTGACAGCCTCACGCCTCCCGCTGCTGCTGGGCCAGTGCTTGGATTAGAGCAGAGCCACGGGCAGGGGCCGGGGACAGCGCGGCCAGTTAGTGCCCTGGCGCCGTGGGCAGCTGGGGGGCTCGTGTGCAAGATGGCCGGCTCCTGGTGCCCGCCGGGGCAGGGCTGCTCCGTCCGCACGGCGCCGGCCGCGTGTGCAAGATGGCCGGTCCTGGTGCCTGCCGGGGCAGGGCTGCTCCCTGTGCATGGCGCCGGCCGCGTGTGCAAGATGGCCGGTCCTGGTGCCTGCCGGGGCAGGGCTGCTCCCTCCGCACGGCGCCGGCCGCGTGTGCAAGATGGCCGGTCCTGGTGCCTGCCGGGGCAGGGCTGCTCCCTCCGCACGGCGCCGGCCGTGTGTGCAAGATGGCCAGCTCCTGGTGCCCGCCGGGGCAGGGCTGCTCCGTCCGCACGGCGCCGGCTGCGTGTGCAAGATGGCCGGTCCTGGTGCCCGCCGGGGCAGGGCTGCTCCGTCCGCACGGCGCTGGCTGCGTGTGCAAGATGGCCGGTCCTGGTGCCCGCCGGGGCAGGGCT
>VZSV01000084.1:1779806-1828980 GCA_013398735.1 Nothocercus julius | reverse complement strand
AAGATGGCCGGCTCCTGGTGCCCGCCGGGGCAGGGCTGCTCCGTCCCGGCGGCGCCGGCCGCGTGTGCAAGATGGCCGGTCCTGGTGCCCGCCAGGGCAGGGCTGCTCCGTCCCGGTGGCGCCGGCCGCCTGTGCAAGATGGCCGGTCCTGGTGCCTGCTGGGGCAGGGCTGCTCCGTCCCGGTGGCGCCGGCCGCCTGTGCAAGATGGCCGGTCCTGGTGCCTGCCGGGGCAGGGCTGCTCCGTCCCGGTGGCGCCGGCCGCCTGTGCAAGATGGCCGGTCCTGGTGCCTGTCAGGGCAGGGCTGCTCCGTCCCGGTGGCGCCGGCCGCCTGTGCAAGATGGCCGGCTCCTGGTGCCTGCCGGGGCAGGGCTGCTCCGTCCCGGCGGTGCCGGCCGCGTGTGCAAGATGGCCGGCTCCTGGTGCCTGCCGGGGCAGGGCTGCTCCGGCGCCGTGCGCGTCCCTGGAGCACGGCTGCCACCAAAGGAGACCACTTGGATTAATTTGTCTCCCCTCTGCTTATCCTTAAGCAGATGGGAAACATGCTGGCTAATAAAATTAATGAATGAGATGAGAAGTTGGCACGTATCTGTGCAAAGAGAGGAACAGTTGTGTTTTTTTTTTTTTTTTAATTTTTCCAAGTCTTTGAGAAAAAAAAGAGTAATTCCTCATGTAGTGGTTTAGAAAATCAGACTCCGTGCTTCTCATTCCCCTCTAATACGTTAGCCTGAATTATGTAATGCAACAAGTACTATTTTCTGTACTGCTATGAATTGCATAACTGTGTTTTTTAAGCCCACACATTTGTTTAATTTTTGAGGACTGGAGAAATGTCTTTGATCACATATTGCACAAATGACAAAGGATTACAAGAAAAATCGTAGCTTAAAACTTACTAATGAATATTCATTTTTGAAAGTTCTATTTTTAATTTGTCAGCTTTTGCTGCAAATACAAACTATTTTGTAAGTATTGGACTACAAGTATTTTAGTGTTGTTTTGTTCTCATGTAATTATACAAATTTCAGAGGATATTAAACCACTTTTTCTCAGATCCTGAGTAATGGTGATAGAACCGCAAGATTTGACCTCAGCAAAAATGCATGTTGTTATTTATTTAAATGCAATTTCTGGGTTGGAAGTCTTTTGCTCATCTCAGAAGGGCATCTCTAAGTGCATGGGAATGAACCTGATATACTCCACAAACTATACTTTGTCCGTGCAAATAACCATTGCATTCACTATATTTTTATGTACTAATTTGGCCCTGAGCTCAAGCATGTAGTTACCCTAAGCATACAAGATAGTGTTTACTCAGCATGAGCCCTACTGACATCAGTAGCCACGTGAATTACTCCTGCAGGGTAAGGGGGAGGTTCCCAAGAATAGAGCTAATAAAGCTCTTTCCAGTGGCATACAGTTTAAGGAAAAATCCCATCATTGTCCCGCTTCTGGATTGCTGTATACTGAATATAACTTTTTTGATTCATCCTCTTTTGTTGGTCAGCTGTGGAATCAGCTGTGCTGTAATTGCCCTATGTTAAGGAAGCTTATGATTTTTAACGAAAATGATAGATGAGCTGCAATGCCTTTGAGCAGTTGCAGTAGTAAGTGGTGAGCAGGGGACAAGAAGGTTGTCAGTATTTTGAAAAAGGGGCAAGAGAACTAAAAATCCAAGTTCCAGAACTGAAGATTCTGATTTTTGTTGTTGTTAAATGTAAAAAATTTGAGGGATCTGGATTACACAGTTACCAGGGTATAATCTTAACTATGTTTAAAAGCAGTGTTGATCAGTTGTCAAATCAAATCCTTCTTTCTAGTTATGGATCTTATTACACCATGGTTATTACATTGTCATGGTACTGATTCCTCAAGAAGAACAAAAGAACTACAAAAACCACAAAAAATCTGTTTTTGTTTGTCTTCCTTAGCCAAACCCTCTGACTCTCCAAAAAGACAGCTGAACTGATTTTTCTCTAATTAAAATATAAATCCCATTTGGAAAGAGCTCTTATTTGCTAAGTTTTAGCCAAGAAGACATTTTTATAATGGAGTTTTAATTGTAAACCTCTGAAAACAGAACTGTATAATATGGTTGCTGACAATGCTCTCACAATAGAGTAGCCAACATGGTACTGTAATAGATGCTGTATGTTTCAGGTTTCTCTCCCCCTGCCCTCTCCCTCAAGTCTGAAGGCCAAAGCAGAAATAACCCTTCTTTACATTTTGCTGTAGGGCTCAATATATTAACAAAATTATGTTATATAAAGACTTGAAACTTTGCAGAGCTATTGGAATAAAGCATGTTTAAAAAAAATGGATTTACTGTGTCTGGATGCTAACCTAATCAATCCAGTATGGCTGTTTCATATGGTTAAGCCCATTACAACTTTGTTTGACCTCTTTCATCTTCACTGAGGATATAGGGTATCATTAATGTTACCAGCTGCATTGTTTTCTTCTAATATCAACAACAGAAAAAAAAATTGTTTCTCTTGTTTTCCACTTAGATGGTTCTAATATTGCCAAAAAAATGTGAAGCAGGCTTTTACAATAATAGTATTTTCCCAAATGCCCTGTTAATTTTCAGTAAACCAAAATAAAATGTGTTATTGTTTATTAAGACAGTGTGGCCCATATGGGTTCCAGATGATAAAAGTTTCAATAAAATGCTGCAATTAGATGTAAGTAAGTTTTCTTTCAATGTTTATGTGTTGCTCAGGATAAGAATGGTCACTTGCGTTGTGTCAGCAATTGGATTTACTTTCAATGATGATAGTTCTTTTCATTTATGCATCATTTTTCACTTAAAACTATCCACAGAGTCTTGAGTCATCTGAGAATAACTTTAATATTAGTGTTGTAGGCACAGTGCTCTGCTACATGCTCCAACCTGTGCATTCTGGCTTTGTAGGAAAATTTGGGGGTTTATAGGCTATGACTTCCAGGGAAGATTTTCTGAAAAATGGCTCCCAAGGAGGACCTTACAGCTGCCTAATGCCCATTTTGTATAGGCTATATCACTACTTATTGATGATTTGAACTTCAATAACTAGATTTTCCTGTACACTGAATACAGACTTTCTGCCAAGAGCTTTCCTCTTGCCATGTTTCTTATGTTATCATATATTTGTCCTTTTTACAAGAATTTACTGTTTCAGGGGCACACATCATTTTCAGGTGGTGTGATTCTGCAGGGATGATGTTTCTGTAGCATGGACTTTTTTTGCTTCATTTTACTTTTTGAGTAGGGTGAGTGCATTAGGCTGTGATTTGGTTGCTATTATTATGACTTTTGCTTGATTTTTGGAAGTTGTTGGTGCAAAAGTAGTTTTGTTAGCTATTTTAATGGAGGCTACTGGGCACTAGTTATTAATCTGCAGTACCAATCAGTGGAGTCTGCCTTGTAGTCCCAATGTTAGTCCCAAAGTAGCTATCCATGCTTAAATTTCTTATTATTTGCCCTTTATTTAAACGAAACATAAGAGGTTTAGGTTGACAGTAGCCTTAAGGGGACTGACCAATTTTTTCTTTTAATTCTATCCTAATTACCCCAGAAAGGAATTTTACAATTATGTTTCTGCTACAGGTTCATTAACTGCATGTAAGTTTAAATAAATAAATAATCTGCGTGTAGCAGCCTCCAGGATGCAGAGAAGAGTTGCTATTCTTCCTGTAAGTGCCCGAAGAACTTTTCTGAAGCAAGATCGAAGCTCAGTCAAGCAAAACTGATCATATAGCTATTTATAAAAGCTGAACTTAGAGAAAGAAGTGATTATTATGTGCTCAGAAACCTATATGCATGTGAAACAAATATGCTGTCAAAATGAGCAATGTATACCAGCTACTGAAAGAAAGGGCTAACAGACTCTCAAATTAAATAATTTTATTAATGTGACTCTACAGAGGACCACAGGAAATGGTAGATGGTTGTGTTCCTTAAAATTCAGATAAAAAAATGAATCTATTTCCAAAATTTTATATTACTTAGAAATAATTGACAAAAACTCACTACTATGTGTATATATATAGGTTGTAATACACATTATTAGGGCATTCTAACCATGGTGGAATAACTGATAAAAACACAGCTCAGTATCTCAGTCCTGTAGTTGATAATGGAATATGTGATGGCAAAAAAACAAAAAAAATCAGGATAGTAAGAGAGCAGTCTCCTGGACTGATCTATATCGTAGGCTGATCCGGTCTTCTGAAACAATATGTGAATTAATCCACCAACTAATGGACTTCAGAGCTAGGAACAAAGAGAGAGGGTAGAGAACTACAGCCTGAAAACTGGGACTTGTGTTGGAGGAATTGTGTGTGTGGAGGAATTGTGTGCGTGTGATTCTGGAGAAGCATCTCTCTGTGAGTTCCCAAATCAGTTGTGAGGTCAAGAGACTACTGTGATCCATGGAAATGAAAGCTAGAAATAGAGACATTCTTTTACTCTCTCTAAGACAGCATTAGTAGATAACAATATACAGTTTTCATATCCCTTCTTTAAAAGATGTTCAAAGGGAGGAGATATTAAAGGAATGAAGTACCAAAACTGCAAGAGTACTAAAGAAAATCCTTAAGAAGAAACCTTAATGTTTATAATTTATATTAAAAATAAAAGAAGTTGTAAATGACCTTACAGGGCAGAAGAAAACAGTACGTGCTAAAGGTGTAGCTAGAATGGGTGACCGGCAGCTGAAGGCAGACAGGTGTTAAAGGGCACTCAGTACACCAGGAAACATGATTAACTACAAAATAAGTTACTGAGCAGAATGGTATGCCGAAGTGCTTCATGTGTTCAAATCACAATCAAATGCTTTTTGGGGAGAATATGCTTTAGCTAAACATGAGTTAATCTGCTCTGTATGAAAGTTACAGCACAAAATTGAATGGTCTGTTATAATAATAAAGTTTTAAGGGGTGTAATAGAATGTGGGGAGGTAGGTGCACCTCTTAGGCATCTATTTTATGACTTTCAAACCCTGGATCACATTCTCCTTTGCCTTGCATCACATGCAGTAATTTTCGCCACTGTAAGGGGCAACAAAGGAGCAACTTCTGGACCCTGCCCGCTGACCCAGCCAGCGCGTGGCCAGCGAGTGCATTACCTGCAAGTCAGGAACGTCCTCCTGAGAGATCCTATGATGTGACTTCACTGTTACTTGAAAACTAGTTACATTTCACCTGTTGTCCTATAATGTATCTGGCAAAAGGGAGAAGATTCAGAACAATAAACAGATACCTGTTTTGGGAAGGAAGGGGATAGTTCCTGTGGTAACTATGAACAGGGATTTCACAGTATGCTCTAACCTTCTATTTATGTCTAGCAGGATATATGTGTAGTGTTTCTGAGGGCAGGGCATGAGACTATGGGTTTCCTTTGCACATGTGTTTATTTGATCAGTTTTGTATGGATCTTCTCTGTGCAGAATGTCACTTAAATGTCACTTAAATTCATTATACTTCATTTTGTACTTCTAGAATAAAAGGCCGTGGATTCCCAAAGACTGGATTGATGCATTTTGTAAATAGCTCTTTACAGCAAAATGACTAATACAGAATTTACTGCTTGTTCTACATCTGTACACTCAAAGATTGCGCTTGTAAAGAACACATGTTGGAGAAAATACTTCGCTTCGTAATTTCAGCACTCGGGTTGTCCCTGAAGAAATGCTAATATCAACAGTTAAAGGTCTGATAGCATTCCCATTGGAAGTTCCTTGAATATTTTGAGAGATTTTATAAGTTGTGGGAAAAATCATTTAGAAACTTAAGAAAACTGTGCAAACACTGTATTGAATTGGGAACTTGTTTCTTTTGCGTATGGATTTTCACTCTTTTGGTGGTTGTGAGTTTTCAGCATGAAAGAAAAATAAAATAAGTCGTTGAAGAGCAATTCTATACTGTACTGTTCCAATAACTGTATTTTTACAGATTTGTAGTTTTTAAGGTTTTAAGTTTGATCAGGCCATATTATGCTCTTCCCAAATTCAGTAAGAAGCCCAAAACAAGATCCACCAGTGTGAGATGGCTGTTGTTTTGCCCAATAAAACCATTTTTACGCTGTTATAGGAGTAAGCCCCACTATGTTTTTTCAAGTATAGGATAATGTTATTCTTAAAATAGAAATAGGAGTTTAATAATTAATAATGCTAGATCTTTTTTAATACAGATCTTATGAAATACAGTGGATATCTTCACACTTAGCATAAGTTATCATTCTTTTATTTAAAAAATTCTTAGCTAGAGTTTAACTAAAACAGATGGGGACTGAAAAGCTAATTATATGCTTTTTAGATTAAGAGGACATAGCTTCGTCTGGTTAAGTGGTTTAGAGTGAAGATGCTATTGCACTTTGTGTTCTTTATCTATAAAGCCTATGAGCTTGTATAGCTGAGTATGTCTCGCTATGCTAACTACTTGTGTGAGTCTGTAATAACTGCTTTAGTTTCAGGTTCCTAATTGTGGGCCTGATTGTGCTCCTTTGTAGTGTTTGGAAAAGCTTTGGGAAGTATGTGCTTGATGTGACATCTCTTCAAATTGTTTGTGATCTTCTGGTGCATTTTGATTTCAAGTACCCACAAAAACCTGCGCGTTTGGGTAACTTCAACATCTCCTTTTTTTTTAAAATTATTATTATTTTTGTTTATCAAAAGATAGCTCAAACTCAAATCCTCAACTACTGTAAATTATGAGTCAATTTTCCTCAGCCAGGATGAGACCATCCAAGGGCAATGGGTGAGCCTCACCTTGGGCAAGCTACCCTATGGATCAGGGAGACTTCCTGTGATACACAGATTATAAAGAAACTTGCTGCCTGAAAACTTCAGCTATATTTTATATCTCTATCCCTCACTCTTTCTTCTTTATTCCCTGCCTATATGATATCCCTCCCATTTTTTAATGGCAGTGGTGTCATGCTTGACAGTCATTCATGATTGTCCACCTAGAATCTCTTGTCTCTGCAATTATTGTGCTGTTAAACTTTTATTTTATTTAGCTTCTTATCATGTTGGCCATAAAGGAAAACATTTCATTGGATTAAAGCTATTCTCCAAGTATAGATACAGTATATAAGCATATAACTGCTTATATGACACAAACAATTTGACTTGCTTGTTTTAGTTGTACTAACTTCTTGTCAAAAATTTGCAACAATATTGCAAACTATCTCCTCTCTGTTTAGAGAGCTCCTTGAAGAAATTTTCATTATTCTAAGGTATCATCATTTGTTAATATAAAATACTACAGAGAGATGGAAATAGAATAGTTGAATGTGTATTGGTGCACTGGCTATCAGTTTGCCTTCCCTAAATGTGCCACTAATTACTGAAAACAGCGGTTGGTCCTAAGCTTCAGCTTTGCAGTAGGTTTAAATGTAGTGACTGAGAGCTTCATGAAAGTATTTCAATGTGTATAATATTTTCCATGATATATTGAGTAACAGATTGATTTGTTTCCTTTTTTTTCACGTTATTCTATTTCTTTGATTTTGTGCTGCGTGTGTCATCTTAGAACAGGGCAGGTTTTAGATTTTGACCCCACGGTTGCCTCATCACTGAAGACAAACTTACACAAAATAGTGTGGTCGTTGCAAAGGGCACCTTTTGAGGCTTTGGTGCAAACTGGATATTCTTTTGTCAGAGAAAGTACAATTTTAATTTTCCTTAAATACAAAAAGGGCCTTCCACTAAATCAAAGGGGCTGTTTTTGTCTTAAAATAAAATTAATTGAGTCGACTGAGTACTCATTTAGTTATCCTCGTTCCTGTTGATAGACTTGACCTCAATAGTCACTCTGGCCATTTTCAAATACGTGAGGGAGGTGATGGTGATTCCAGAACAGCTAGTTTCAGAAATGCTATCGTGACTGAAATACGCTTTTTGTATCCAGATGTAGTTTAATTGTTTCAGCATAGAGGCATATGCTGAGATCTAGGAAGGATACACTTAAGAATCTGGTATTATTGCTGTATGCCAATTTAAAGGTATCATTGACCAACAAGATCTTTATTGCCCTTCAGTTAAGATGTGCTAGCTGGACAGGAATCAGTAAACCAGATATAATAATTCGGAGAATAGTTTAACTGTTCGTATTTTGTGCTATTTGCTGTGGCAGGGTCATTGAACAGAAAAGGAAGCCAACTAGGATTGCATGGTCTCATAAAAAACCTATTTGGCTTAAAAATACAGTACCATTCACATTAATGTTAAGCATTTCAATGAGATAATTTCATAGGCATGAGTAAACTGTGTCAACAATTAAACAGAGGAAATGGATCAAACAATTAAATAGAGGAAATGGCACAGTGACAAAGAAAAGCAAAGATTTTTCCACTGTAACGACAACGGAAAGGAAAACACGCTCTCCGCCCTAAATAGTTTTGCTTGGAAGCTTTGATTGCTAGGGTTACGGTAGAGATAAGAAGAAAAAGATTTGTACTGAGTCGAATGTACAACTGCAGTAAAAGTCTTTGAAAGATAAAATTTTTGATATGTAGACCAGTTTAATGGTTGTGTTAAATCAGTTAAAATATTTTATCATATTCTCAGATACCATATCACAGCCTTATTTCAGCTTCTTAAGGAGCCAGTCACAACTGTTTTGCGCTGGAAAGCTGCAAACAGCTCTTTCTGCATGCTCGGCTAAACCTGCCGGCGTTGGAGCGCCCTAGGGAATCCCGCTGGCGAGCAGCTCGAGCACGACGGCCGCCGTTCGGGCCCGTTCTGGTTGCTGCTGCTGTGCTGTGCTGCGGGCGAGGACACCTGCCGCTGGGACCTCCGTGGCCTCGTCTGGGTTCTGGCTGAGCCTGCGGTGTGTAAGGCCCTTTCTGTTCCTGTGTGGCAAAACTCTTGAAGAAGGTTATGTATCTGGCTCGCCTCTGCTTCAGGGTTAGGAAGAAAACACAGCTGCAAAATGGCCTTTGCCTCAAAGGCCAGAAATCAGCCTGGCCCTGGTAAATACGACCGTTCCTTTTGTGCCCTGCTGCATGTCACCCGAAGGGGGGCCGTGTTGGACAGCGAATGCGTGAAGCCCCTCTGGAACAGTGTGACTGGGGAGGGTTTCATCTTACCAATTGTATTCTGCCATGATTTCTGGAGAGCAGGTGGAGTTTGAGTAAGAGGAGGCTTGCGGGAAGCTTTAGGTGTGCGGCCTCCCGCCGCGGCCAGTTACGGATCCTCCTCCTGTCCTGTTTCAGCCCAGCCTAGAACCAACTGTGCCAGTGTTGTATGGCTGTAGTCACCTCCCTGTCATTAACTGCAGAGATTTTTTTTTTTTAATTATGAATCTTCATGCTAAAAGGGTACGTGTTTGGCTAAGAGGATAGGAAGATGCCCTGAGGGTACAGTTTTGTCAGGGAGTGGTATGCTTTTTTTTACATATAATCTTTGCAAAGGTTGCATCTGCAGGTTGCAAAGTTTACTCTTTCTCCACAGGCCCTTTTTATCCTATGGTGTTTTCCTTTAAGATAAATTAGATTTAAGATACAATCATGTACTTTTGAAATTATTTTTATTTATTTATAACTTATTTATTTATAATGTTTATTTATTTACTATCTTTTGTGTCTAAATCCCCGTTTTTCTTTGTACTGTATTTGCTTCATGTTTTGAACTCCCTAATTTCTTTCACGTGTTGTAACTGTATAAGTCCAGTGGCACTTGGCTGGATTTAAAGTCCAGTTCCTGATTTTGCACTCACGTTGATGTAGGCCCTTCTGTGCAAGTGGCCTTTGTTTTAGGCAGAAACGCTGGCAGGCAGAGGTGACTTGTAAGCTTAGAGCTTCACCGTTAGCCATGTACCAAAGTTATCTTGCAAGCACTAATAGGAGCTTAAGTTGAGGTCATGCAAATTGCTTGATTAATCCTGAATTTTCAGACTTCCTTCTGCATGCATTTTGAACATAAAGGTTCTAGTTCATCAGAAAATGATTCTCTGGTCATGTCTGTGCTAGGTGAATGTAGCTGTAGCAGGTGAAGGCCATGTGGAAAACGAGCCTGCAGCTGCAGCTAGTACAACCCTGAAGGGCATATAATGAAGCGGAAGGAGCCCTGAGCAAGCAGACTGAAGGCTGAGCTGGAGGAGCAGACACATGGGCCAGCAGCTCAGCCCCAGAAGGAGCCATGGAACCTGCCAGAAATGCAAGTAGACTGGTGAAGCGTGCAAATACGGACTGGATGGAATTAGAAGAAACAGGACCCAATGAAGAGTAAGCTTGTGAGCCCTTGTTCCTCAATTGCTGCCACAATTGTCACCGCAACAAGTGAAAACCCTGTAATAATTACTGGAGGTGCTAGTGATTCTCAAGTTGTGATTTGTGAAACGTTTATTGAAGGTTTCTCAAAGCTTAATGTTGAAAAGATGTTGTGTGTTCTCAGTGCTAATTCAAATCAAAATAATTTTGTGTTAATATTACTTTTCTTCATATGTATTTCTTGTAGAAGTGTAGATGAGGAGGACAATGTTTTGTGAGTGGAGGAGAAAAGAGGTGAAGACAAAACACTGCTTTGAAAATGGCAAACATATGCAAGGGTTTGAGACTACTTTGTTAGGGTATATAAAACACAGGTGGCTGACCAAAAAGCTGTTGCTGGCCTCAAGGGTTAGGACAAGTGGTAATTTAGAGTCATTGTAATTCTAGATGAGTTTTCTGTAGTCAGCTTTTGAGTTGATGATGTCTGGGAAGTCTTTCTTCTCCAGGCTGTCTAATTCTGCACACGGATCTTTGCAAAGTATTTCTTCAAGACAGGTGGCCTCCATTCCCTTATTGAATCAATTAAGTAAACCTCTAAAATAGGCCTGTTTGGTCCTTTAAAAAAGTGATTATGGCAGAAAAAAGGGAAGTATTAAAGTCTGTTAGAGGCAAGTCTGTATTTCTAAAAGTCTGGGTAGCTGAATTTTGGCCTGGATCAATTTTCTGTTCCTCATTGTTGTTGTGACTCTCACAGGCTTAATCAAAAATACTCTGCTGAAGCAGAGCAAGGTGTGTGCTCATGCACATACACGTACCTGCTTGCTCATGTTCTGTGGGGATAGATGGGCAGAGAGGCTGTCCTCATACAGTGCACTGCACCCATGGATGCAGGCAAATATCTGGAAAAGAAGCTTTGTGTGAAAGTAGAACCTGCAGTAGGTCTCCTGTACATTGTGTTGTTTCTTTTCATCCTGCTGTAAAGCTTCAGATATATTGTTTCCTGACTTTCTGCCAGCGCCCAGCATAAAGGCTCTGGCTACAAAGTGTGAGAGATTAAAAAGAGAATGACTTCTGAATGAGGAGGCTGCTTTAAATTATTCAGAGATCCTCCCTCTTCCTCTGTTCCTTTTCTTGATGTTTTGGATCAGCAGCATATTTCTAGCTCTAAATGTCTTCAGCAAATATGTTTTAGAGGAACGACTTCAATTTGCAAGAGACTTTGAAACTAAAACATGAAGAAGTAATTTTTGCTTCATTGCATGTAGTATAATCTACAACTGTCTCTGTTTCTCTTATTTGGAAATACAAAGAATCACTAAACACACCAGTTCTGCATAATCTTTTAAAATCCTTTTTAAGGAACAAATATGCAAGTGAGCCTTGACACAGTAAGTGGTTTAACTTCAAACTTTTGGCATCAGGGTCCATTTGCTGATCCTTTTGTCAGTGAAAAAATATGCTTTTTCCAAGAGATCTCTGGGAAGAGAATACTCCCTGAGGGTGCTCAGGCATTTTGAAGAAAATAAAAACTGAGTTAAGCCTTCACCCAAAACTTGAACTGGGCCCAAACTTAACATTTCTTGAGGCTTGACAAGTTTGGAATGTTTCCTTCCTTTCCACCCTCATTACTTTTCATTTTCACGCTCTTTTGCATTTCTAGGGTCTAGCCAAGATGTGAGCTGTGTTGCTGGTATACTGCACCATTCTGGAATATTTTGGCCTGCTTTATTTAAAAAAAAAAAAAAAAAAAAAAAAATCCCACAGAAATCAAGGAAGAACTTGGCCTTGTCAGACTGTTGGACAGTTTTTGCCAAAATCTTTTTGCCAAAAGGTTTAGATAATAGTTTAGTAATAATAGTAATTGTTTATCATTTTGAAAATAGTCCACAATAATTACCCTTCCTTTCCTATTCTAGTTCTAATGATGTTAATGTAATTGCCTGAAAATAATACTAATGTTGTAGTATTTAAGGAACTGAAATAAATGAAACTTTAACAAGAAAACTTAAAGAACAGATTGAGAAAATTTATTGTGGTAGTATTAAAAAAGAAAATGATGAAAAGAAAGTTTCTCAAAGCAGGAACATTTGATCATCACTCATACCAGCCTGAATTGAAAGTTAAAGAGTTCTGCATACTTGACTGAGATGTCTTAAGTATCATCCTTGTAACCTCAAGTGAACTACGAGTCTGACAACATGCTCTCCTCCGTACTCTTGCCCATTTTTCTCAGTATGGGCTCTGCCAGGTTTTCAATGCAATAAAATCTTCAACGTGTCAGACGCTAAGTGTAAACCTAAATGGCTCTGGCTTGCAGATATCAAACCAGTGAACTGAACTCTTCAGAAATTCACCTTATAAAACTTGCCTTGATACCTGGAGATTTTGGCTTCTGAGTTCAATAATGTTTATTACTACATCTCTATTGTTACATTCTGATTGTACATTGCTGCACATTCAAATGAAAGTACATTCAAATGAAAGACAAATAAAAATAGCACAAAAGGATTTTTTTTAAATTTTAAATAATTTTGGAAACATCTTCTTTAGGGACCAGCACTTTTCACAGCCAGAAGGTACGTTTACTTCCTGACAGCATGTCTGACACTCCTTGGCAGCAACTACCCTGAAAATGCTATAAGCCTTTGGAAAAATTAACTGGTTTTGTTTTTAAATAGTAATTCAAACAATTTCCCCCCCCCCCTTTTTTTCTCCTGATTAAGGATGGAAGCCAGCACTGCGCTTGCTTATCTGTAGCATATCTCCAAGAATTGTTTGTCTTTAGGAATTGAAATATGCTTGGAAAGGGCAATAATTTAACCAAAAAATAATGACAGAAAGTAGAGGTGGAAAAATAACCTTTCAGGTTACTTTGATTCTTTGCCATTATGTTATTAGCGTGGAGAAGGCAGTTCCTATGTGGTAACTAATAATACTAATAGATTTTAATTAGGGAGATCCTTTTGTCCTCTGAAGTTTGCTTCAGCCCCTTCCTACAGGAAATTTGTGTCTTTACATTGTGTGATACGCTTGCACAAGGCCTGCAAAAATAAAGGTATGGATGAACTCTTACTTTGAGCTTTTTCTGGCTGTAGATGGAGAATGGCAGCATATGAATTCCAAGAGCCAAATGCCCTTCTTGTAGCTGAACATGCTCAGCAAATGTACAAGAATCATGATCTGGTCCTCATTGATAGAAATGTTGAACCCATTTGATCTTAAAGATGGACAACTTAGAATTTACCTTTTTGCCTTCTCTGCAGGCACTTCCTCTTCCATGTAGCTGTTTTCCCAGATTGTCTGTTAATGACGGTGTCTCCTAGCTGTGTATATAGCCGCATTATTAACTCTCAGAAGCCTGCAGAGCTGAAGGAGAAAGCACTGTGCTGATTTAGAGAAGCTGACAGTTTTGCCTGCAGCTTCAAGATTACTTTTTGCTAGGCTGTTGTCATTAACCATTTTACTTTCCTTCCTCTTAATTTCTTAAAATCCAGCCACATCTTCTTTAGATCGAAGTCTACAGATTTTTATATAGCGAGGGGAAATTCAAATAAGCCAGTGTGAGCCATCCAGATAAGCTGGCCAACCTGTCGGAGTATTTGCTCTAGGTTCCCTTTACAGTGAGTTGAGAGAGGCCAAGGGGCAGGCCAGGGTCTTTACATGGACAGCACAGAAAACCAGGGAGTCTTGTTGGCTAAATTATGTGCTTAATCCTTAGTGATGTGCAGCAACTCTGATTGCCATCATTCTGGTTTATGATATGATGCTTCTGTCACTGGCACTTAACAAACTCCACTTGATCTGAGGATGTGTACTGGATGATCTCAGACCCCTAATAATTTAAGTCCCCAAGCCCTTTGGACTATGTAGGTTTGACTAAGGGAGCCTCAAAGGAAAGACTTTCCAGTCCACTCTTTTAATGAAAGACAGCTGGGACATGCTGGTCTATGACTAGATGACCGGAGGCCTTTTGGTTTATTTTTGTAGTGTATTGTAGCCATGGCATGTTGATTTGGTATCCTTTGGCTATGTAGATCTTTGCCATGCCGAAGTTTTATTATTCCTTGGCCAGGTCCTGAACCGTGGGAAGCGCAGAGCTCTGACAGAGAAACCATCTCAGAGCAGAGCGTATTGAGGAGTCTTGTAAATCTTACACATTCAGACAGACTCAGAGATTTTTTTTTTGCCTTATGTTGGTATATTTGTAAGGATTGGAAATTAAAATCATTATATTTTCAGTTATAAAATTTAATAAGGAATTAAGATTTCAGGATACGCTTTATTTTTAGTAGTTCACAGATGCAGTTACTGCAAGCTGCTCTAATGACTGTTATACCTGGTGATTTTTCTGAACTGGCATATATAGAACACCTGCTTGTTGTATAGTGTTGTTATGGATCTGGCTGAGATATACTATCCTACAACACTTAGTGAATGATAATAAAGTACTTATAAATAGAAAAATAATATAAAAATATTACCACATGCTCAAAATAATGATCAGGCATTTATTGGTACTTGGGAGAAAAATGTTTTGCATTTGGACATTTTGTACTGTACAGACTTGGGTGAGGAAAAACAATTATGTGTCTTTCATGGGACTGTAGGTTTTTCACTTCATCATGGACAAGGAGAAAAAAAAAAAAAAAAGAAAATCTTTTTTTTAATCTTTCCAAAATTGAAAAGTCTCATTGCATTTATTGCAATGCAAATTTTCACCTCTAACAGATACCTTACCAGTAATATATCTCAGGGGCAGTTACTGTTAAATATGCAATAAATATACTTTATGACATGCTTTTAAATTTGCTTGGATAGAAGATTTTGGTTTTCATTGAGGATATATCATTTAGGGAGAACTCATTTGCAATTTATTCCTTTTTAATTTTATAATAAAAGCATAAGGTCCAAAATCTCGGCCAGTGTGGAAAGTGGTAGAACTCCACTGGAAACAGTAGATCTCTGCCAGTTCACACCATCTGAGGTGTCACCACTTAATGTTGTTGATAATGTTGTATACCAAGGTCTTGATTGAATCCAGATAAATTATTTGTAATGTCCAAAGCTTGTTTCGCAAAGTGTTTCTTTCATGTTGCACAAAGTCTTAAGTTGTGCAAGTTAAGCTTAAAAAAAAAAAAGTAGAAAGCCCTAGAATTGCTCTGTTATGTGAGTTCTTAGCACTTTGCCTGAATGATCATGTTTTTCTTAATACATAAGGCATAGTTTCTGCATGATTTCTGTTCTCTTTTTCTTCTTAAAAGAGAAAATGAATATTTGGGTATGTTAGTGAAGTGATAAGGGGAACAAAAGTGGTATTTTTTCCCCTCCAGAGATAATGAAGGAAAGCAAATGGCCAGAACCAAGTGTCTCTATCAAACAGTCTGTCTTTTAGGGTCCCAGGAAATAACAAGAGGGGAAAAACAAGCAAAAGAACTTAATGAAACAAAACCAACCCCCAAACTTGCCTGTTTAATATAATAAAATAAACTCAAACCACAGACAGCAGTATATTCGTTTTGATTGAGAGTGAAGTATTATGTTGCTGTAAGGCACTGATAGATTAAAGTACATAATTTTTTGGAAAAGGTAGCAGAGGTCGTAGAATGGGCCAGTTAGCAAAATCCATTAGACATGCATGCAACATCCTTTCCCAAAGATGCTCCAGCGGAAGTTTTCAGGAATTTGTGTCTATTCTGTGTCTCAGTGATCAAGGCTGAATTCCACAAGTGCAAAGCAAGGCCTGTGAATTTGTCTACCCTGAAACTGGAAGGGGCTTGCAGCGTTAGCACTGCTCCCACTGAGCATCATCCCGAGTGCATGGAAGGGTTGGTAGAGCAGGAGCATCTTTACCCATGCGTTTGAGGGGCTTATATTTAACCACAGACCCCCCCCGAGCTGAGAACTACTGCATTCTGTAAATATTTGTGTTTTTATGTATGCAGGCTCGCATTCTTCACACGTTGCCATGTGCTGATGCTTCATATGTGTCTTTCTGTAGTGGGCAGTGCAGCCCCTCTCGTTTCCCCTCACACCTGCCTGCAGCTTCCATGCAGGTGCCTGTGTCCTGGCAGGACGTCGTGGTCCTACCCTTACACTATGAAGTGAGTCTTCCCCAGGAAGCGTGGCGCATTCTTGTTTATTAGCTCATGTTAATTAATTTCAGATACAACTTCAGTCAAGTTAAGGCATTTTGTGGCTTGCTTATCAGCTAGCTGGTCACATCTATGCCAGTAGCTCACAGTTTTGCAGCAGACTGCAAATCTTGTCTAGGAAGGTGGTCATTACTTGGATGGTCAGCCTGTGATGCCCTATCACTATCATCAGCAGCTCAAACCAGGCTGTTTTATTGTTGCTCAAATTTACTTACTCAGCGCTACAGACTCTTGGCATATTCACAGGCGTGAATAAAATGTAGGTTCACCTTTAATTCAGAGTGGCAATCTGGGTTTTCCCACCTAATTCGGCACAAGGCATGGCCCTTGTGAGGAAAGCTGCGCGGGAGCCTCGGCGTGTGGGCGGCGTGGCTTGCCGGGGAGCCCCGGGAGCCCCGGCCTCCGCTCCAAGAGCTGGAAATCGGGAAACTGTGATAGCGGCTGATTGGGCAGAGGCTCCAGGGCCACACCGGGCATTGCCTTCCCACGGGAGCTGTGTCCGCGCTGGCGCTCCCCGGGCTCCCCGGCGCCGAGCCTGCAGGCTCCGCGCACTCGGCGCTGGCGCTGTCCCACGGGAAGCGCTCCTGCGGCGCAGGCTCCCGGCCCATGTGAGGCCCGCAGCCGGCCGGGGCCCCGGGCCCTCGCCGGAGAGCTGCCGGCTCCTGCTGGGCGCCGCCGGGCGCGGGGAGGGCGCCCGCGGCTGCTCCGGCCAAACGCGTCAGCTTTGACCCTCTGTCATTCCCACAGCGGTCAGGAAATGCTCGAGCAGGTCTGTGAATGCCTTGTGGGTAGATTTAGGTTTCTTCTGGTATATAATTCAAATAAAGGGTTTTGTTGAATAATTTTACTTACTGGAAGGAAAGATGAGTGAAGTACTTTTGACTTGGGCTTCATTACCATAGCCCTGAGTGCCCACAGCGGTTCAAGGAGTGCCAAACCGCGGAATTTCCAGCTTGCCTCATTTATACCACATTGGATCAATACAGCATTGAATCAGTTATTATCTTAACTTAATACACTGGAAAAAATCACATAGCTGATTCTTTCTGATTGAAATAACCCCCTTTTTTTTTTTTTTTTTTAATCCTTGTTTTAGAGATACTAAAAAGATGAAGGCAAATAGAAGAAGCAGTGGGAAATCTAGGGATGCTTTTAACCCAAGAGATATCAAACCTATAACTATTGCTTACTCAAATACATAAATAAATCCAGATAAAATTAAGGAAGCCCCAGAGGGTGTGAGAGAATATTGTCTGCATTGATATGTTGGCAAGTAATGAATAATGTTAGTTTTGGAATCACAATAAACGTATTTTTAAACATACATTTAAAATCTTAGTTCCCATGGTCTTTCCCCTGCGGTGGACATTGCAACCATGTTCCTGTGGGTAGCTCCCTGAACGGGTGTGTAAATCACTCCCAAGTACCCTCTGTGCAAGTTTGTTGTACTCTTCTGCTTTATGTTCTAAATCAAAAAGCCTTAAATTGTTTGAACATTAATATCTTAGTACACATTTTTAAATCTAAATTGCCTTTAATTTTTTTTAGCCTAATACTTGTATTCTACTTTAAGGCTGATAAGATGGAGTTGTACCTCTATCTTATTCTTTATTAACAGAGTTTTTGCATACTTTGCAAAACTCATTACTACTTGCATACTTTGAAACTGTCCGAATTCTGTTCCATAATCACTGTTTTACCTTTTTAATATGATGTATTCTTAATAGATTTCCTCAGAATATTTTTTACTCATTAGGTTTCGTTTAATTTGTTTTTGAATACGGAAAGAGTATATTCCAGCAGGTTAGTTGTTGTTGCATACAAAAGTCTCAAAATTCAGGTATTTATTTTAATTTCCCTTGAACTTGGTGTGAATGTGTTTTTCTTTGAAACCAGCCAGCTATGTCCACCTCTTCTCTTACCAGCTGAATCTCCCCTTTCAGCTTTGTAATGGCCTCACCTTCCCTCTCATATTATGCAGGCAATGCAGTCATGGGACATCCAAAATCATGATATCAACATTACCTTGCTATACAGGTATGCTGCCTTTCCCCTTGCCTTCCATGTTGCATTTCTATTTGTTTATAGAAAGCAGAGATAAAATAAATCTAGTGAGACATCCACTGGTAGGGGGAAATAGCTACCAGCATATGTTTTTCCTATGGCTGCAGGGAGCTGTGTTTTTTTAGAGAAAAACATTGTGCAAACCATCACCCTTTTGTTCCACTGCAGATCGCTGTGACATAAATTCATTTTCATATGGTTTCGTGCCATTGATTTTTTTTTTTTAAGGTCTGAATTTGGCCTCACATCTTAATTCACATTCTGTGTTCTTGTACAGAAAAGCTTTTCTGGGTAAAGAAGCCTTGGCATTTTGTGACTCATTTTTTCAAGAATATTGTAATTTATAGAAGACCTAATGCTGGGTACTCGTATCCCACTTCGATTATAATTGTTGTGAAAGATACAGTAAGTGTAATCGTGTCCTAGTTTATTAATCTCCATGCCGTTTTCTGTCTAAGCCCTCAGCTAGGAAAGTGCCCCCCCCAAAAAAAAAAAAAAAAAAAAAACCACAACAAAGGTTCAGAGTTCTGTTTCATTTAAGGAGTCTCTGAACAGTTGAGGATTTCAGCTTTTTAAGAAAGAATGTGTCTGTGTATTTCTGGCATAAGCTTTGCTTTTGAAGAACAACATAAGAGCATGCAATGGCAAAGACAGGCAGACATGTGCGTACCAAATGGTAAAGGATTTGTGTCATATACTTTACCACAAAGGTTTGTTCCAGGGTCTTTGAGGTAAATTCCACATGCTCATTTCTATGGAAGTGATGAAAGAGTTCACATATTTTATTAAATTTCACTTTATACATTCACTTGAAAAAGGACGCTCTCACCTTCCCTTGTCTCCCCTTGTGATGTCTCTTTTAATAGCAGCACTCTGCCCGTACAGGCACGATACAGGAAGGTGCAAGGGCAGAGCGTAACACAAGCCATCAAAGAACTAGCAAGTAGTTAAATTCAAGATGAAAATTATTCTATCTCCATTGTCTTCTCCACTGGTAACTCTGCTGCCAGTGTATACTAGTCTGAGGAATGACACTGTTGTCAGTTCTCTCCCTGTTTTAGATATAACCTTCTATCTACAGGCTGCTTTTGTTTCTTTACCTCTCTTCTCTGTGTCATACTGGCCACAAACGTGTGGTCTAATGGAGCGATGGCAGATACCAAGCACTTAGACCTCAGAGTTAGTACTTGCATGCAGTGTTGGATCACGTTCTGATCTTGCAGTTTTTGGGATCAGGAAATGTGCTAGTGAACTGTTTTATATTTGCATTTACTTTCCTAGAAAATAAATTTTGGACTTGTAGCCAAGATTTGTCAAATTGTGGAAGAAACCTAAAACTGCCTTAATTTTGAGTATTTAACTATGGTCCCTTAATCCAGTCCTAGCATGTATTAGCGTGAAATTAGTCATAGCAATAGGTGCTACCATTTTACTTTCAAGTAAATCCTATTTTCCTTGTGTTTGTCTGGGTGGATGTCAAAAAGTGAATTCTGTGGGTGTTGATAGTTGTGAAGAGATTATTACTATGATTCTGAAAATCCTTCCTTATGCTAGATATATTATCCTGGCAACTGGAGCTGTCAGATCTGCGAGCAGACATAGAAAGGGTCACTTCCAGCACAGAAACAATTTGGACTGTTTTGCAGAGATTTGGTCCTCTTTTTGAAATTGTGATTCATTTATATCCTTCTTGACATATATTTACAACACGCATTTCAGTGTGTTTCTTTTCTGGTATAGATTGCTTGTCACCATTAGTTTTGTGTTTTGACAGCAGAGATTACACATCTCCTGACCAAGCTCTCTGTCTAGGTTTCAGTTCTGATACAAATGTCATTTTTGTCTTATTGTATATATTTGTCTTCACTGTGATTTCTGTAGGTTTTAGACTCTTGGCATCTCAAAAAAAAAAAAAAAAAAAGCAAAAAGTTTAGTGTTTCTTAATCCCTATCATTCTGTTTTTGTCTGTAATTTCCATTTTGTATTAGTAGTACCCTACATTCTCCATAGTATGCTGTATATCAAAATATAAAGGGATTTAAATCTGCTAAGATTTTAATATTTCCAATACAGTGTTTAAAGATCCTCAATTGTAATCCATATTTTACTGTAGTACAAACATCAGTTTGACAGGCCCATCAACACCCCTGAGGTCCAAGAGAAGTTTTCTTGTATTTTCATGTAATTGCACAATTTAGGTTTTACTTTCCCTTTCTATCTCCTATAATATTTAGTGAGCACTCAGGAGGTGGCAGTGTATCGGTGCTGTAATGCACAGCAGTGGTCTGCAGGCCGCGGGTGCTCTGGGTTTGCGTGGTGCTCTCCTGGTAGACTTGGCTTTTTTTTTTTTTTTTTCCCCTCATTCCCAGCATATAGAGCTGGATCTCTTCAGTCAAGCTTTAGAGCCTGCTACTTTTACCACTGTAAGGCTCTATTTAAATCCCTCATGTGTCACTAAAGATGGTAACCATCACAAAAAAAAGTAACATTTATTAACTTCATGATTTGCCAGCTCAGAATGAGACCTCTGTGGCCCTGGAAAATATGTGGCTCACAGTGGTAAGGCTCAGAGACTTAACACAGCCGTTAAAACACTCATTTTCACGTTAGCACCATGTCGTTAACATGGACACTTCCATTTATAAAGACTTCTTAAATCTCCTGCTTCTAGAAGCTGCTGCATTATCTATGAGTGCTGAAGATCTATTCTTCTCAGAGCCTTCAGCACAAAGGTTCAAGAAGCCAGGAGCCTGGAGAGGCCTTTGTGCGTGTCTTACCAGGGCTGAAAAGAAAGCACCCTTCTGACATCCATGCATTGTTAACACCTGTAAGAAAAACAGTTGCATTTCATAGGTTTGGTGCCCTTTTGAAAGCTCTCGTTAAGTAACAAACATATAGACAAATAAGACTAATCAACAGGGAAATGTTAAATTTTTCATAGGCTCTAGGTGACCGTTGTTGTAATGTACATTAGAAGCTACATCTATCAGCCCATTAAAGTCAGTGTTATTATCCAAGTGGATTTACAAACATTAAATACATCTTCCCATAAAACATAAATAGTGTATCCCCATTTTGACCTTTCTGAAAGTCCCCATGAAACTGAAGAATGTTCATTAATAGTGTTTTTGGCCAGCTTCCACATGTAGGCTGCAGGATTATAAAGAAGATTAACTTCTGTTTGTAAAGATTATGGATTCCCAGCGAATGCCGCTGTTGCTCTGCCGTTGTGTGGGTTTCTACGTGTAGGCCTTCCATCACGAGGAGAGGGTGAAGCTTCCCCGCGAGCCCAACGCGGAGGCAAAGCCTTCCCTCCCGCCCGGTTAGCCGCGCGAGGGAAGGTGTGGGACGAGGCGCTGGGAATGCAGGCCTGGAGCGTCGTGCTGGTGAGTGCGGAGAAGCCAACGCGGTAGCTGTGTGACTATTACAGACTGAAGGATGGCAGCGCTTCTGCTTCCAGCCAGAGTTTAAAATAATAATTCGGTGGACAGATTGGAGAAATACCGTATGTCTTGCCTTCAGTGTAAGAAGTGCACTTTTTCCTGCCAAGCCGTTTGTAGTTTCTTGGAAAGCGTTTCCAGGATCTCTGTGTGTGCTAATCTCACACAGAAAGAAAAATGAGAAGAAAAAAATATCATTTTTGAAAGATTGTTCCACTTAAGAAAATGAGTGTAAAAGGAACATTCTGCCTATACTCCTCTTTACAGAGCAGAAAGGAAAAAAGGCAAAATACTACTGTTCGGCAGAGGATGCAGAGGGGAGGTGGTATTGCTGGGGTTGTGTTAGGGATGGGGAGAGGCGCTGCAGCTGCTGACTGTAGCAGCCACCCTCTGCTCAAGTTAAGTGAGGGAACAATTACATGCATCTGTGTTTAGACATAGCTGGTAATACTGAAACAACTCTTAAAATTCAACCCATGTATAATGATGAACGGTGTCTTGCTGGAGCAGCTTCTCTGTGGGCTGGGAATTAAATGCGGAGGGAGGGGAAGGGCTTTGCCTGTGCCTGGGTGTCCGTGGGTGCCAGGGAAGGGCAGGGGCCTTGCCGGAGCACGCGGAGGGGAACGGGGAAGCGCCACGTGTGACCGAGGAAGCAGCTACGTCCTGATGTTAGGAAGGAGCCAAAGAGCTTTACCTAAAGTACTTGCTAGAAAGGACCATGAGGCTGTGAGCAGGGAAGTCATCTCCTACTATCTGGTTCCAGTTGTGTTCGATTCTCTGTAGATTGCAGTGAAGAAATGCTGGTCTCCATCTCCTCTTCCTCCTCCTGAGTGAAACTAGACTTCTGCGTAGAAACTTTTAATAATGATGTTTGTTTATCAAGGTACTGATAAAGGAACATGCAGGGATGGGATCTCATTTTCTCGGGCGCTGCAACAATGGCAAGATGAGCCCTGTGCCAAAACGCCGCTTCACACGGGCAAGGCAGCCAAGGGGGATGCAGGGGCCCAGGCTGTTCAAACCCGCTGCGAATTGCAGCGCGAGCCGCCGCTTGGCGGAACGGCCGCCTTCTTTGCTCTAGGGTTTTTGCAGTATTTCTGACTCTCCTTGTTTTTGCCACAGTCTCCCTTGTGTCTTCCACTGTTTTTCTCATAGACCATTCACTTGGGTTCCCTGCCTGTTCCTGCTCCTGATGTCCAGGTATATTAATTAATACAGTGCAATATTGTTCTGTTGGTATCACACTTGATATAATGTTTCAAATGGAATTATTAGCTGTGCTGAGTATAATAAAAATGGAACAAAAGCCCCTTTTTAATAATGTTTTAGGCCCTGGGAAAAGTGTCAGCTCCCAAGTGGGGTGTTTTGGCCCCTGCCCCCTGCTGAGGCTGAGCACCCGAAGAGGTGCAGCTTGCCAGTGCGGGGAGAGAGCCTAACTACCCTTCACAGCTGCTTCTCCTGGAGAAAACAAACAAACAATAAGAGTCACTTTTTATTGCAACTAAAAAGGAATCTGCTCAAAGGGAGTATATTTATGCCTGGAAGATGGAGGCACAACCAAGGTAATACTGTCCTATCAAACCCATGCCATGCACAATCACAACTAGTCTCTAAGACCGTAGAAGAGAAAAAAAGCAGCACTTCCTCAGAATCCACTACTGGTTTATACTAAGCTGGAAAAAAAAGTGGGAGGATAGAAGTCAGGGTGGCTAATCAGGGTACCTGGGCTAGGGATAACAGAGGTCTTGACTACATTGGAGCAGAATGAGAAGGCTCACTTAAGAAAAGCAAGCAAAAAAGAAGAATCCCCAAACTCCAAAGCGAGTCTTTCCACTCTTTGAAAAGGCCTCAGCTCTTACACTCAGTGTTTTATCATTACTCAGTCTTCTTTTGTCATAGGTTACTTATTTTTATTATCCAACCTATGACTCATTAGGCATACGTGTTTACTTGATTATTTCTCAAAGAAATTTTTTTGGAAGGGAAATTAATACCTAGCTGATACAGACCTGTCATTGTGTTGCTTTCTTATGTGCCTGTGTGATATACAGCTGTGAAATATTGGTATAGCAGTAAAATATTGATATTGCAAGAAAAATATCTGGGACAAACACTAAGCTGCAGCAAAGTTTGTGCTGAGAGGCTTGGAAAGGCTTCTCTGGTGAATAAGGGCTTGCAGTGTTGGTTTCAGATGACCTGGGTTAATCTCTAGATCACTGTAATTGCCTGTCTTGATTTGAAGTATGTATGCAGCGTGCATAAATTCCTTACCATTCTTTTTATATGCTAGTTTTTCAGCATAATTACACAAAAAATACCAGGTCAGCCTGTATATAATTTGTTTTCAAGAGGTACATAGAAGTAAGAAAAAAAATATGAAAAATATTAATTTGCATGACTCATAAAATACTTTTTTTATTATGTTTTCAATGAAGCTCATACTGGAGGAGTGGTTGGGAAAAATATTTATGACTCCTGATGAAGATCTTTTTTTTGTTATGTTATAGTCACCTGCAGTTCATACATTGTTATCAGTAAGTACCCAGAAACAAAACATGTACAGTACAATAACAATACCTTCTTTATTTGTAAAATGAGTCACTTTTCTTCTCTTCTGCTTCCCACAGATCAAGACTTTAATAGGGATATAAATAAGAAACTTAACATATGTGACCTTATGACCAAGGAGTGTTAAATTCCAGGGACTATATTGCTCTACCACTTTTTTCTTTTATTTGAATGTGTATTCATCTTAGTTCTGTCGGAAATTGTGTGATTTATTGTTGATACTAGGTTATGATATGAATTACATTCAGATACACAGGGAGGAAAATTGTGGGAGAGCTTCTTGCTAAGGATGTTGAAAACAGTTTCCACTTAACCTTCAAATGTAGTGGAAATGACACAGTTGTATTTAGGTTCAGTTTTATCTTTGCAAAACATCTGTACAAAAAACCTTCTTTTTTTTTTGTCCAAATACAATAGTTCGTGTTAACATTTGAATCTTGAAATACGTAATTCCGCAAATGCATGAACATTGTGACTGGAGTAATGCAGTCTGGCAATGCAAGTTGTGGTCATTCTTTCTGGGAAGGTTCTACTGCAGTACGGGTCCAGTTGTTTTTTTTCTTTTATTTTTGTGTGTGGGTGTGTGTGCTGGGAATGTTTCTTAAAATGATCCATTTCCATTTCAAGTCTAAATTCAAGATGTACCAAGAATCATTTAAGAGAAACAGTCATTTGAGTTTCCCAGTTCAACTCTGGAACTTTGGGAGTTCCAGAATTTTTTCAATATTTTGAGTGGCTTCTTGGCACCATCTTCAGTTCAAGCTATACCTTTTTGTTATGTCATCCAGATTTTCTCTGGACACAAAAGGCCTCTTCTGAATTTCCCAGTCTTTTCCTGTTTTGACGAACTGTTGTGGTCACCACAAATACGCCACTGGCTGCAAGACTTTAAAATATAGTTCAACATCCTTATTCATGGTTATAACCAAATAAAACCCAAGATCAACAGAAAAACTGATTTAACCTAGGTGATATCCTTCAGTCAGATTACTTTGTCTTCTCAGAGCAGTTAGCAGACTGCATTTGGGATGCATTTGTTAGCCCAGTTTAGAGCATCTATTCTATTGAGGACAATCATGGTGCTTTTTCAGCTTCATTCAGCACCATGTACTAATCGCTGCTTAAAGTAAATCTGATGACATGAACCAGAAGACCCATGAATCTTTATGACTATGTTCTGTTTGTGTGTGGGGGAGAAAGAAGAGCTAAGGACAGGTAATGAAGAAGTATAAATTGACTGGGAGAGAGCGTACGGGCCTGCTGTCAGCCACAAGAGATTTCCTTTGCAGAGGCTAAAGGATTTCATATTATGTCTGCTTGCAGAATGAAAGTTCACATTAGGCCTACAGTTTGGAATCAAAATAACGAGGTCCCAAGTCTGTTTGCCAGATGGCTTTTAAATCTTCTGATAATTGTGTCTGTGGTATGTAAAATGTGTGCAGGAGGAGAAGACTACAAGAGCAGTTAGCATTAAGTAAAACAGCTTATCAACAGATATTTAAGTGTTTACAGAAATATTGGAAAAGGAGCGGTTCCAGGGTCTTTTTGACCTTTTTGGACCAACTATACAGAGACACTGTCTGTGAAAAAGTGCAGCACAAGACTGCACTCCTTTTATTTGGGGAAGAATTGTGAACTGATAGTAATTTGGCGTAAAGAATTTGGGAATTAGTACTTTAAAATGTCTATATGCTAGTTAAAAAGTTAGCCATCTCTGTTTTGGATGAACATATCACTTTTCTGCCATCTACTGGATGAGAGAGTAGGGGTATTTTGTTTGTTTATTTTTGTTTGTTTTGTTCGTTTGCAGAATATTTTTAATATTCTGCAGTAAGGGTAACTGAATTTTTCATCAGAAATACTCACAGCAGGCCACTTAATATCACTGGAGAACTCTATTGCCTTGATTATACTTAGCATTTAAAAAGGGGTGAAGCACTCACAGGATTTCATTCATGCCTAAATTTGCTTTTAGTGAAACTAGAATTACAGTGTGACAAGCACTGTTGGTTTCTAGCGTGTTGAAAGAGCAGCCCAATTAAAAGGTGGACAAAAGGCACGCCTGTCTCCGCTCTCCTCTAGAGCGGAGCGATGGTACAGCTGTGATATACCATGGCCATTAGAGAGCGGTACCCGGGGAGGGAGGAAGAAAGATGTATTTGGCCGTGCCCCTCTGGGCTCCAGCTTTTGGAGTCAGAGGGAGTGGCTCAGTCTTCCTCATGCTTCCTTCTTAATTTAGCCATAATATTTCTGTCCTGTGGAGATCCCAAAGGTTTATTGGGGAGTCGCTGGTTCAATCTGTAACCTTAAAACTGCCTTTTGCTCCTGACCTATCCCAACCTCAATTTGAAGAACTGGCAAGTAACTCCCATGACACTGTTTGAAACAACACAGTAATGCCTTCATCCAGAGAGGGAAAGGTCTGTGACGCTGTTCAGGAGTATCTTCCTCGGGGACATTACATAGGCACGTTTGGCCCTGCAGTAACACCGTGTTCTTAGGGCCCGGGGTCTAAATACACAGATTAACAACTGTCCTTACTTCCTGAGGAGCAAGAACCTGCTGCCACCAACATGTGCATGTGCCCTTTGGATTCGCTGAAGCCTGGATTCGCAATCCTGTTGCGTGAGTTGTTACTGCTACGTTGATCTGAGACATCCCAGTTTTGGGGAGCCAGCCTGTCTGATTCAGAATCAGCTCCTCTAACTCCCAGTCCATTCCTGCCTTTTTTTTTTTTTTTTTTTTACTTATTACCTAGTGCTGCTAAACTTAACATGTTAAAATTTAACCCTTTCAAATGTTCAATTACTCCAAGGTAATAAAATTATTATTTTTTAACAGATTGTATAACTTTGAATGGCCTTTTCCTGTTAAACTTCTCTTGATCATCTCCAGCGTAGCTAACAGTGTTAACTGGCTGTTAGTGGTGAGCTGGCTCTTGCCTGATGCAGATGCTCTTGCTGATCTTTCTCTGGACTGTCCGGAGCTCCATGTTTGTCTCCGTTCCCATTTTCCTAAATTCTTTATCAGTTTTTTTCTGTGTTGAATAGTTGCTGTGTAAATAAATTAGAAGAGCTCTTTAACATCTTTGATGACTTCAATTATATATGAATAAACTAAATATTTCACATTTAAGTAAGGGTGAGGCAATGATTTTATATAGATATATTTATATCAATTTGTCGGTATTTTCTGGATTTTATCACCAGCCTTTAATCAGATTTGGAAAGACATTTACAAGGGAAAATGGTTCTTTGCACTATTCCTTTATAAAAGTGTTACAGAAGTCTTTTTAAGATTTATCAAACTGTGTCCATTTTGACTGTTTTACAGGTGCTTTGGTTATTTTGGGCTATATTTTTCCCAATTCTGAGCTGCTGACATTAGAAAAAGGAGTAAACTTGGGTGGTTTTAAATCTGCCCCTTTTAAGAAATTATAAGAGATTGTTAAAGGCGATTTCTTGTTTACCTCGAGGATCCCCCAGTGGAGGATTGTGGAAATCTCTAACCGATTGTTCTAGAGAGGGAGGCACGTAACTAAGCTCCTGGGTATTTAAGTAATAGTGCTACCCTTTCTAGCCTCCCTTCTTAGTGGGATGTTTCGGACGTTGCTGTTTCACTCTGCTGATAAATACCGGTGTTGGCAGCAGCAGCACGCGCTGCGTGAGCGCGCGGTGAGCGCGTCCGGTCGCTCCTGCCTCCCAACGGGGCATCGTGTGACCGCCGGTGCCATCACGCTGCGCAGCACGGGGGCCGCGCGTGGCCAAGGAGGGAGCATCTCTGCTTTCCCAACAATTTCTGTCCTTATATCTGTGTGGATGCTGTGTGGTTAGTGGTGTTACCTGCCACAGGTGCATTGTGGCTACCCTCAGTGACCTGTATTGGTTTCTGGAATTGGAATGTTGTCCTGCAGGTGTTAATTTTGGTAAAGAAACTCTAAGTGATATCTGGGGCAAGGAGGAATTCAGGAATTTTGCTGCCTTGCAAGGGCATGTCTTGCTGGAAGATGAAGCTGAGGTGTTTCCATGCTGGTGATGGACCAAGGAGGTTGAGGATTCCCAGCCAGAGCAAGGGGTTTTGGGAGCTTTGGCAGATGAGGTTGAGGGAAAATCGTAAATAATATATAGCTATTAAATGGTGCTATTTCCAAATTTTACGTACCTGCAGTGGACAACCGAAGACAGGCCCAGCTGTAGGTAGGTAACTACAGGGATTTAAACAACAGTGGAGCATTCTCATCGGGTCTAAACAGTGACTTTGGGGGGAAGGAGGAGCTGTGGTGTGTGACTGGCACCCAGCTCATGTCCAGAAGGGCAGAGCGGTGCTGCAGGGGGGTGAGTGAAGCATCCAAATGGGCAGAGGAGGTGGCGCTTGGCCCTGGCTCTTTGGGACCCACGGCAGTGCGCAGGGATGTAGCCATCATGAGGAACGATTTAAGTTTTCCCTAAGTGAGTGCCTGAGTATTGTTTATGCTGACTCCATGATATTTCACTGGCAAGAGGTCGGCTGCTGTATTTGAGCACAGATGAGAGTCACTTGAAGATGAATCCAGGTCTGGACACCTTGCAGAGAGCAGCACTTAAGGGCTGTGTTTAGTAGCAGAACAGGGTGTTTTTTGCTTGATATGAGATGGATGTCTGTGATTGAAACTGCCACAGAATTGGACATCATTGATGTCTGAGTAGAACCAATCCTGCCTGAAAATCAGAGCACGAATCAGTGATTTCTTGGTTCTCGACAAAGGATGTGATAATGACCCAGCTGGATAACAGGCCCAAGCTTCAGCCTTGTTAAGATTCCAGCCTGCAAATGGTACCTGGGGGCCGGTGATTGAATTAAAAAAAAAGTACTTTTATGACTAGGGAAGGCTGGAATGAAGCAGTGAGTTGTGTTGTGAAGGCACCGAGTCTTGAAAACCCACCAAGCTGTTCACCCATCTGCAAATGAAACCACCATCTTCCATAATGTAGAGGGTGTGATAATTAACTACAAAACAACGTGAATTGTTAATACGGGGCATTATGGCAGCAAATTAATCCACTGCCAAAGCCTGAGGAGAGCAGGGGCACCCTCAGCATTGTCGGCTGCTGCTTAACCCAGTAACAGAAAGTGCTGTAGAGTATGAGAGTCCCAAGAATTCCCAGAATCTGTGTATACCTCGTTTTAACCTGCTGCTGTCTTAATTTCTTTTCATTGAGATTGGAAATGAAAGGAAACCCTTGGGTTTCATAGCAAAATTAGATCATGTTCTCAGTAATTCATGGACGTTTTGGCCATGCCTACAAGCCTCAGCCAAATGTAAATGGGAGAATAAATTTGAGACTGAACAACGCAGTAAGAGGGAGGGTCCAGCTCTGGCTCTGTGTGTTTGAGTTGTTCCTAAGATCTCTAAAACTTTCTGCGTCCCACCTTCCCAAATGAAAAATAGACATGATAATGCTTCTATTTCCTGCCCCCCCCTCCTTTTTTTTTGGCATATTTATTTTACTCAGAGTACATCTAAGAAGTAAAGAATAAAATACATGCAAAAACTGAAAAACTTGCATTAACTGTGAACTGAAGCTGCTAAAATTTTCTTTGACTTAACTTTTTGTTTCTATCACAAGGGGATTTTATAGGAAAGTGTCAGTTTCCTACACATGATAATTAAGATTCATATGACTAACAACTTAAAATTCAGTAGAAATCTCATATAACCCTCTAGCGGTCCCCAAATCCTGGGTTATTAGTCTGAAACTGGCAAGTACAGAATAGTAGAGAGAAAACTGGGACAGATATGTTCAATATTAATGTAAAAAGATACAGAAGAACTGTAGTGAAAAATAAAAATAAACTTTCTTTTCCTATGCAATGGAAGTACCTCAGGCAAAAAAGTTATTATAATACACATTGAACTTAACTGAAATATAGATCTAAACCTTTAAACATATTCCCCTGCTTTTAATGGTATAAAATATTCACTATATTCAGTAAATTAGACAATGATTTAGGAAATAGTGGGCTATGAAATTTATTTAGTATTATTTCTACATAAGCATAAGGAAAGAGCTTTGTGTCTCTTTATTTCCTTTACTAGGTGAGTGTATTTAATACGTATTCTCTAAGAATAATTCGTTTTTTCAACTCAGATACAGACACCTTCAACAAATAAGCTTTTAATATAATTATTTTTAATATTTTCAGTATTCTTTTTTTCCTGTTTCTTCTGAACAGAAAAAATATGAGAATAGGATTTCATTGCTTCCATTCCAAAATCAGCTATCCAGCATTGAGCATTATATCTGTCTAAATTCCTTGCTTACAGATATTATGCACCCAAAGAAATGTATTTATCTTGAATTTAATTTTATTTACATTTGAAGGCAATCCTTGCTGTTGCCAGAACTGGAATCCTTATGATTTCTTTCTGCGTTAGTTCCCATTGTTCAGACCTTCGTGAGAGCTTTGTTATGTTACTTCACTCTGCTCATTTATGGATATGTATGAAGTCAGTTCCTGGATCTTTATTTTTTGCTTATAATTTTGCACTGTTCACTTACATGTGCAGAAAGAAAGAATTTCAATAACTTTTGATATGAATAAATACATTTGTCAGAAAAAGAATTTCAAGGTTTTTCCACCTGAGCAGCTCTTTTGACTGTGGCTGGCTGCTACAAGTCTTCTCTTATATCTCCTAACTTTTTGAATTTTTTTCCACTTCTCATATTCTCACTGTAAAGAATGCAGCCTTTTGTATTTTAAAAATTTAGGCTGTATAGTGATTACAAATTCATGCACAAGAAGATGATATTTTGGGTGAAGAAAAGTTTGGTTAAAGCTGTTATATTTTCATGTTTAATTCCAATTATTCTCTGAGTTCAATTTATGATTTTCAAGTTTATAAATTATAAATTGGGAAAATCTAAAACAGAATTCTCTCTGCTATTTTACTTCTGATACTGAGCCAGGAATCAGAATACCTTCATACTGCCCAGACCATTTTTCATATTAGTGTTGCTACATCCTGCCTTGGGCTTTTTGTTTTGTGTTGTTCTCCCTGCCTGGGTTGTATATAGATCAAGATACCTGAAAAAATGCAGATAAACATTTCATCTCTATTTTGATAACCAAAACTGTGAACAATTTGGTAGAATGCTCTGTTACGTAGCAATGTCTTCTCTTTGGTTACTACTTCTTATTGGATAGTAGCCAGTTCTCCCTTTTCTTAATCTGAAGTATCTAAAATATTCTGTCTTAAGGTATCTGTAATAATAATAATAATAACAAAACTATAAATGAAACAATTCTGAGAGTGAGTCTTTAATAAATGCAAGTTGGAGGACTGTATGTTCTGTGCTGAATAGATGCATATGGTGGGTGCTTTGAATCAAGTCAGGACGAAAAGGAAATGATCTGCAGTTCTCTGAGCACATGTTTAGAAGAGATTAAAAAAAAAAAAAAGAAAAAGGAAAGGAAAACAGGCTTAAGGGCTTTATTAGACCTGAAAGCTGGAAGCAGATGTAAAGTTTAGGCATAGTAATGCTTAAATTCTCATGTAACTGCTCAGAAACAGACATGTAATATAAGACAAACAGTCATCTTTGAAATTAAAAGCCATTATGATTTCAATTTTGCCACAAAATCAATATCTGAGCCTAATTCACAAGAGCCAAAATAAAGAAAGTAGAAAGAAATAGCTGAAATCTCTCCATGAGGTCAGCTTGTCAAAGAAACTTATAGTACAATATCAGTTTAGGTTGTTCGCTGGCTTCCTGAACAATAGGTTCCTTTTATAGTTGAGGTCTGCAATAGGTCCCCAGGAACGAAGCACTGAAAACCCCTCTATCAGCGTGTGTCACCAAAGAAAAGCCAGCTGAATTCTAATTCACTGAATTAGAGGAGACTTTTTTTTTTCCTTGAGTAAGTTCTCTATATTCAAAGTATGAAACTAAAGTAACCTCTTAACTGGTGTTTTATCTCTTTTTGAGGAAGAAAAAATTTTGTTTTCAAGTACATCAACATGTTGTCCTCTTTTAGAAGACACTTAAAAAAAAAAAATTGTTTCCTTTGTTCTTGTCCTATACACATTAGAGGAAAAAATTCTTTATCAAAAAATGCAATTATAAGCATATACCCATATTGTGTGAAATTGTTTACTAGCTAGAGAGTCATGATGGCTCAACTAGGGAAGATGATCATTCATGCCATTACTGATGTTAACGTTTTATTTACAAGAAAGATGATTTGCCTGGGCAAATGCCAATGTACTGGGTCACAGAAAATCTGTAATAGTCTGTTTAAGACAGAGCTTTAAATAGTCACCTTAGCAAAAATAGTTTTATAGCTGCAAATGCTGGCCAAATTTGAGTAGTAATTTTAGGACAAATTTAGCTATTCAGAATTGCTTGCTCTTAATTACCTAATAACTTAGTCTCTCAGAGCTTTAGAAATTACACTGTTGCCATTGTGCGCCCTTCTGAAAATGGGGCTTTGGTTACTGAATTCTGCTGTCGTTTGTACTAGTGAAATAATTTGATTCAAAACTGAAACTGATAAATTCATTAGCTTGGCACCTCCTTCCTGACTCTCAGTAGATCAGTTACCCTTCAAAATACGTCTCCACAAAGCAATAAGGTGTTATGGAGAGATAGCAGGGTGTGTTTTTTTTTTTTTTTTTTTTTTCCTTCCAGTTGACTAAATTAACTTTAGTGGAACAACACACTAATGTAGACATACTGCTTAGAAAAAAGCTGGTTTGAGCATCTTTACATGGCAGTGCATGATGCTTACAGTTGTCTGTTGTCAGGAATTCAATTTGTCAAATATTTTCAGTCAAGTAATGCTGTTTTTACTCCTCTGCAATTTTGTGCTGGATATGGAGCTTGATAATGAAAGTTGATAAGTAATTCCTTAGTGTCCCTACAAGAATGCCATTGGCAATTGCTTAAAAGTGCAATATTGACAGTCCTGACTAGGGTTGATTAAAAGGTAAGGCATTTTCTTCCATTACATGTTCATAAATAGAAAGGAAAGTTACAGCTCTTTATATTTAAAGGCTTCACCCAAAGTTGCTAATGTCAGTAAAAGTTGTTTCGTTGACTTCAGTGATAGGGGGGTGACTGGCTTGTGTTTCATGGGCAGTTCTGGCTGAAGAAAAGAAGTTGCAAGATTTAGCCAAGCATTAGAAAAAATGCAGTCGGGTTAGAAATCAGATGTGTCTAGAACATTGTGCAGGATGAGGAAGGAAAGAAATCCGTGTGTGGGTAATCATGCTGAGGGCTTTGCATCATGAAAGAGGTTGCCCATAAATGCGTCCAGCTGGCAAGGAGACATTTACAACTGATTTGTGGTATTGCAATACATTTATACATTTCTACAAGACAGGGAGGAACAGAAAAAAAAAAAAAAAAGCAATTTTTTTTCTTCAAAACAGAAATCCACTTATTGGAAATTCTTCTAAGTAAGTGTGAGGTAAGGAGGAGTGTTTCGTCTTGTATGATTTATTCTTGACTCGGAGCGTGCCTTGGGGTGGAGAGGTAGCTTGTGTTGGTCGGCGTGTGTGATTAAGCTGGGTGTGATAAGGATATTCCGTTACTTGCTCCTCCGGAGCAAATGGCTGAGGACATTAGGATGTTACAGGAGCGGCCCCATACAATCCTTAACTAAAGGAACATGTGTGGCTAGTCTCTTTTCAAGAGCTAAGAAACAATGGAGCCTGTTTTAAAAGCAAATGGAAACCCTGATAGGAAGGTGATTGGACAAGTCACAGTTAGAACCACAAAGATCATTCTCATAACGTCTGAGAAAATGAAACCTACTTGGTGCTCCTTCATCACCATGCATACACCCTCAATTAAAGCAATGCCCCTGATAGCAGGCAGTGTAATCTGCATTTTATTTCACTCATGAGCCAAATAACAAGTTGCTCAGGCCTGCGGCACTCATGAGTGATATGGGCTGTGTAATATCCTCTCCATTGAGTTTCCTATTATTAAGCTTGAAATAAGGAGTTCAAAATTAACTGTGACAATGATTTTATCTAGTGTTGGCATCACCATTAGCTTTTGCAGTTTACTGCTAATAAAACTTTAAATTTGCTATTACTTGTAATAACCTTTTTGCCACCTTAGCTGTAGAAATTAGAAAAAGAACCCTGTCACAAAATGTGGCTAATGACTTTTTCTAGATGCATGGAAGAATTGGTGAGAAATAGTTGCCATTATTTATGTAGACTTAATACAATAAAGTGCAATATTCAGGATTTCAGGTGATTAATTTGAAGCATATGCTTCTCTTAACAGGCACCAGAGTTGCACGGTTCACGTGTTTACCTGGGCAACGTTACATACGCTGAGTCAAATGGGTAAGGATCCTCTCTGCAGCTGTCAGTCCACTTTGAAAAACAGACACACAAGTGAGTACAGGTAATCTCATATTTCTGAAATGTTGTATCCGAGCTGATGTTAATAAGGAGAAATCCTGAAGAAGTTTCCAATCTTAAATGTATCACTCCAGAAGACTTTTATAAGGTACTATCCTCATCTTTATTATAAATAGAGAAAAAACTGCACACAAGTCAGTTGGCTTGTGTGCAGTATGAGCTGTGGAACTGAAATCCACAGGTGAAAGTACACTTTTATCCAGACTCTTGCGTCTCCTTTTGCTGTCTTTTTTCAGCTGTTGTTTTTTCAAATTTTCTAGGTGAAGTTTGCGTTGATTTCATTGAGGCAAGAGTTGCCAACCACAAGTACAGATTGTTAAATAATAGTGAAAAATCACAAAAGAATTAAAGATAGGCATGCTATTGAGGAGGCAAAAGCAATGCACTCAGGGTTAAATGCAAAAAAAGAAGCATTTAATTCCCCTTTGCTAGAATTGTTTAAGTAGGTGTGTAAATTTTGTACAATGACTAAAGAATGAGAGGACCTAATAGGATGCAGAGAACCAGGAAGCCGTGTAAAGTAACCCACTGAGTTATGCTCATTGCCAATGTGTATGTATCAAATACCAGAACCTCTCCTTTCTCAGATTTCACAGATGGGAAATCTAAGTAAAGATAATACTCATGCTTTTCTCTTAGGGTGTCTTTTCCTTTTTGAATGTGGATGGTCGGTCACTTCTTTTTAAGTAAATTCCTGCACTTCTCCTGGCTGTGAGTCTCGTGTTCACACCTGCATCTTTTCACATGCCCAGAACTCACCTTATCTGTAAAAGTGTTGAACATTGATTGAGAAGGAGAGAGCCTAAAAGATCATAGCCCTTTAGCCTAGAGATTCGGATGTTACCAGGAGGAAAAGAAGCTCTTGGTTTTGGTCACTGCTCCATGTCTCCTATCTCCTGAGCAGCGATTACTGAACATACTTAACTTCTGGGACACAGGCTGGTAGCTAGGAGCTCAGTTCCCAGATGAATGTTCTGCATAAGAAGTCTGTATCCTTTCTTTTGGCCTTGCTCTGGCATAACTGATTGTCGGTTTACAGAGCAGAAAAGCTTTGGTAGCAGAGAGAGAGGTGTTTTTTTTCCCCGTCCTTTCCCCATTCCCTTACTCTGGCATGGTGTGGTGGCTGGGAAGCTCTGCAGGGAGATGGGTGAAATAAGTTGAAATCTCTGATGTATTTAAATGAAGGGAACGAGGGTATTTCAGGGGTATTGGACCTCAGTGCTAGCTGGACACTTACCTTTTTGCTCATCCCAGGCACTAGAGCACGAGGCGGTAACAGCGGAGCCTTGCCAGGGTGCAAGCGAGAGAAGGGGGGTCTAGTCGATGCTCATCATGTGCCTGCAGCTCTAATTTTGCTTGCTTATTTTCTTTCCCCACTGTCTCATTATTACTTCATAGGAGCCAGGCAGAAAGTAATGGACCATGTGAATAGCAAAAAGAAATTAATTTAGTGTGGGGGCTAGGATTGAAGCACGATCACATGGGCCAGGCAGGAAAATTCAGGTGGCTGCATGAAAGCTGGCACAGCGTAAGAGTGAAGCAGCTCATAAAGGGAGAGACAGTGTGGCCAGGAAGTTCCCTCTCTGTTCATGTCTTATATAATCCTGCAACCTATAGTTTAGGCTTTGGTTAACAAGGCTTTGGGAGAAAAAAAAAACACACAAAAAACCCACCACCAACAAAGCATGGTATTTAAATGGTCTAAATAAGTTTTGTTTTGAAGAAAAAGAAAAGAGAATTTTTAGAGAATTTTTGAGTGGTAATTATTCTTTCTTTTTTTTCTTTTTCTTTTTTTCTTTCTGTTTTAATTTCTCTGTCCCCACTTCTGGCTTCAAGTTGGAATTTTGTGTCTCATGCAAAGCTCCTTTCATAAACAGCAGTTCAAATTACTCTAATAGAGCTTCATCTCTCACCTTCGTGCATCCTCTCTGAGAAATCCCAGCAGCGTGGGGGCTGACGAAAGGCCCCCTTTTTATGTGTTACCCCTATCAAGGTTGTCCTCGTCTGCTGCTCCGGGTAGCCAGTGCTCCCAGGAATGTGCCTGTAGCTGCGGGTGCCGCTGTGGATGGGAGCTCCGGAGCGCTGCGGAGATGCTCCTACCTGGAGGGGCACCAGCCTTGGAGCCCGTTAACACCGATTCCTATGAGAAGTGTGGTGGAATAAGCTGCAGATCATCTCTGATGGGCACAGCAATGCACTGCCCAAGCTTTCAAGTTCAAGGGACAGCTCCAAACTTCTGCTGAAAATGCTGCAGGTTGCTGGTGTGTGATGTGTGATACCTGGCAAAGTACCTAAGAGAGACTAAAATGCTTCCCCCCAAATAGCTTTAACATGCAAAATATGCTTTGCTCAGAGTCCCCTGGTGCTGGTAGGGAGAGGTAGGGACACATTAGCAATATTCTATCAGCAAAATGATGAATTTCCAATAGTTTGTCCTCATGCACATCTTGCAACTTTGTGCTTTTTTCTGTAAGTATATCAAAACTAAGCAATTCTTTAGCCCTTATTTTTGAAAAGATTGTTATCAGTTCAGTTCATATGTTGAACTTTCAGTTTTGGTAGTTCTGACATGAATGAAATGCTTAAAAATAAATATTTGTGTAATTATTTGGAGAATTAGGGGTGAGCAGCAACACCACTTTCCTCAGTCCTTCCACATCCACAGTGAAGCCAGTATGTCTCAGGCAGATATTTTCTTTTAATGGAGATTTTTTTTTTTTCAGAGATGATAAAAGAAGCATTAAAAATTGTCTCTGACACTTTGGATCTTTCAGAATATGCTAGATGTCCAGGAATTCTTGCAAAGTACAGTTTGAACTTTACAACTTTATCTGCATTATTCTATGCATATAGTGGCCTTGCTTATGTGATTAAATATACAGGTTGCAAATAGACTATGCATTTTGTTTATCTGACATGCTTTAGGCATGGTTTCACCTCCAGTAGCAGCACCTTTAGACAATCACCTTTTAACTATATATATATTTTTTTAAGATTTTCTTCTCTCCCTTCCCAAGAGTAAATTTTTTCTCCTAAAATTGCACCCATATAGCACAGGTGATACCACAGGTGCTCCTTCCTCCTCATAACGTCCACCTCCTGTCTTCCCCTACTTCTGGTACTCTTCAAGCAGACTGGCATGTGACACGTCAGGAGGAATAAGCATATTTAGAGACTAAAAGTTTTTTGAATGATACAACTGTTGAAACAGATTGGGTGGTTTCAGTTTGAAGACAATGTCCAGCCTAAATTGATGGCAAGTGTACTAGAGCATTAATGTCAAAATTAGGAAACGTTTTTGACTGAGGCGCACCATAAAGAATTGGAGGTGTAACAGTTTGAAATTCCAGCTGAGTGGATACGCAAAAGAAGCGTTAAGCAGCGTTTCCCAAGTGCCCCGCTCAGAGGGAAGCCGTTCGTTGCGTGTCCGAGGCCATCGTCCGTCTTTGCCAAGGTCCAAGGGCCGTGTTCCGCCGTGGCTCCTTCTGCCGTTCAAATCTGACCACAGTGGTCACACTGCCTTTGGCTTTTAGCTCTCCTTCCTTTTGCTGCTTTCGGAAGTTCCCCAGCTGGCCTGTGGTTTCCCTGTGTCCTCGTCGGGTCCTGCTCTGTGGCTGGCTGTTCTTCTTGTGTAGCTCCTTTCAGTGCAGCATTCATTTGGGTTAAATTAAAGTAGCCCTGGAAGTACGCGTGCAGAAGCAATGAACTTCAAGTTAATGGCAGAAACAGTTGTGTTTATAGTAACTTAATTATGTTAATTGATTTGACAACTTGAAAGAAAGGAGGGTTTTCTGTATGGAGAGGCGTTAGCTGGAGACAAGTCCAGTGAAATGGAGAGAGAAGCTGCTATTTAGCCCCAGTGAGTGGAGAGAGATCTGTAGGAGGCATAGCAGGAAGATTGTAATGGGCCATAAAACTAATGTCTTTACTGAGTCCATGATTTTTATTATCCATTACTTATTAAGTTGAGTTCCTGGATTAGCTCTGGAAGGCATCTTAAAGTCCTGCCTAGGGATGAAGGCTGAAAGGTCACAGGGGAGGGACCATTTTGTGAAAATTCTTTTTTGTTGTTGTTATTAATAGCTGCATTTTGTTTCTTTTCATTGATTATTTGAATTCAGTTTGGCACAGAATGTGTTGACTGTTTTTGCATAAATGGTTTCCATGAGGACACCATCCTCCTTGGCATAGTTCAGTAGATGGTAGGATGCTGATGCTGTCAGATGCTGAATTTATTGTTCAGCTGAAGTCTCCCACAGGTCCAGCAGTGACACGCTTGACTGTGGGAAAAAGGAGATGGATTTTAGAATAGTCCAGAGAAATAAATGATCCGAGGAAAGTCAATAGTTTATTTTTGGCCCTCTTACCGGATCTGAAAAAGAAGAAATAAGCTCCCAGGTAGGTGTTACTTGAAGTAGTTGTTCCGATGGGCTCTCGGCCACCAGCAGGTCCTGCCCTCCCAGCGCCACCTCCTCCTGCAGTGCTCTCGGGTTGTGCCCTGGCCTTACGTGTTCCCTTGCCCCAGCTCGTCTGAATCCCCTAGTGAGCTGGGGCAGAAACCCACTGAGGTATTTTCTGGGTTGAGTTTTCTTCTGGCGTGGGGAGCTGAGCCGGCTCCCGTGGATGCGGTGACATCTGCGGGCAGTGCGGGGAGGGCCGGGAGAGCTGCAGCGCTCTGGGGCGGGCTGCAGCCAGGCTCCTCGGTGGGGCTGTGCTTATTCTTTTTGTTAATTTATACTCATAACAGAGTTATGAGGTTGAGTTGCTAGAAATGTCTTTTGAAGGTTTTTTTTGTAGCTCTCCTTGGTGAATGGAAATGAGAGCAAAGCGTAGCTTTGAGTGCTGGTGAATGCTGAAGAATGATTAAGCCATCAGAAGAAGAAGAGCTGTGATAATGTTAGGCTGTAAAGAATACGAGGAGCTTAACAGATAGTCCTGTGCCACTGCTAGCAGGAATTGAAGGAAGACCCCACACTTATTACCTTGGAACACAATTTGTCATTAAGCCTCTTCCTTAATAGCTTCAAGAGAAATTGTGTACTCTTGCTCTCCAGCAGCTTTTAGTTTGCTCTTTAAGATCCACGAGGCAAAAAATCCTGGCAGACCTGCCCTATTGAACAATCCTTCAAGAACTACCAGGAGAAATTGTCCTCAAACATTTCATCTTTCGAAAAGCCAGCTCTGCTCTTGGAGAAGACAGGCATTTTATTAGCTATAAAATATAACTGTGCAGTTATTGCAACAAATCATGTGTGTGGTAGTAGGCACAAGAAGTGCAAGCCTGTGCGTAGAGTCTCAACTCTTGGTGTAATTTTTGTTCCTGTAAGTGCTCAAGGTAGGCTAAAAGGTTCACAGTGTCTTTTATCTTTTATTAAAAATCCCCAAATTGAACAAAAGCCCTAAGTAAAAGCAAATTCGAATAAAGTAAATGCCATAAGACTGAAGGAATGCTTGAAATGACAAAGTAACTGTAACAATTTAGGTTGTATTTTCCTGAGTCTGCAGATAGCTTGAAATAGTGATCTGTAATTAATATTGTACTAGGCAGCTTAGAATTAATTCCAAAATTCTGTTTTTTAAGAGCCTATGTCCAACTCACAGAACTACAGCAACTTATATTGCAGAGAGAGACAGACTGGAGACTTTAACGCGTTTAGGCATTTCCAGTAAGCAGAGTAGGCCCTTTATGTTAACATCATTTTCATTTTTAAAGAGAGAAGGAAAGTAACTGTTCAAAACAGATATATGGTCCTGGAAGCATAATGTCACAGGAGAAGAGTGTTTGCTTTTATGTCACTTAACCAAGCCCTTTGGTTGTAACCCTGGAAAATCGTAAAATCATGGTTTTATTATGCAGGGAAAAGCTGTTTTAGCTAAGCTTCAGGAGCTTGTTTGTTACTGGGGGCATAGACCGTAAGAAGCCAAATATTATCATGTTTGGAATAAAATGATCTTCATAACATATTTTCTCTCTCATATTTCTGCTAGATTTATAATACTATAAGCTATCAGAACGACCAGTGTTTCTGTGTTTAAAATACAGACTTTGTTGTGTAATCACCTACTGCTAAATCCTAATGCATTTTTCGTTTTGTTTCATTTCATTTTGTGGCTCATTTCTTGCTTTGCACTCCCGAAGATCTTCAACTCTCTGCTCTCCGAGTCACAAATGAATTTTTAAAATAAGCACTTGTACTGTGAACCAAAAAGCAAAATACAGAGATGGAATCAAAAGAAGGAGGTAAATCACTTTTAGTGATCTCCAAAGAAACTTTCGCTTGGCTTTTCCTGTTGTTTTGAAACTCTGAAAATCAATATAGAAGCATATATTCTGAAGGCAAGTCATCGGTGCACGGGGTGTTTGTAGCCGTCAGCTTTGAAGGGGATACTTGTGCCCTCCTCCACCTGACCCGAATCCACAGTTCTTGGCGCTAAGTGTCCCCATGAAAGTACATTTTAGCTGCGGCTATCCATCTCAATGGCTATTACTGTTACTGTTCCAGACTCCCATCTTTTATTATGGATTCACTGATAGATCAATATGACAGAAGCAAGATAAAAGTCAGTTAGCTGTACATGTCTATTAGGAGCTTGAAACCTCAGCAAGTGTTTTTTTCAGGACAGGAAGGGTATGCTCTTCACCAGCAGCCCCATATACGCTACTTTCCTGTTATGTATACCAATAGTTTTCTTTTAGTTTCCGTTCAATCAGTCAGTGTGTGAACACCATTCTGCTTTGACACCTTCCTGGCCAGTGAGCAGCGCTGAGCTGGGGAAGGCGGGCGCGAGTGGAGCCGCTGGGCGGGAGCGGCGCAGGGGCAGCTGCCCAGGCTGGCCGGGGAGCGGGCGGCCGCCCGCCGTGCCACTAACCCTGCTGCGGGGGAACTCGCCGTGCTTGAACTGGCCGCCTGGCAATGGAGAAGAGGGGTCAAGCCCTCGAAACCTCGGAGGGTAGGTGAGAATTGCTGTCCCAGATGCCTCTCTGGGAGGAGGCTGCTTGGCACACCAAAGAAATGACCCGGGGACGTTTGGGTCCTGTCGGATGGTGCCAGCTGAGGAGCTGGTGTGTCTGGGTGCTGGCAGAGGAAGGCTGGGACACCTGTCCTGCAAGCCCATGACCCTTTCCCCTCCATCTGTGATTGTCCTCACAATCAAAGAAATTGTAGCTCCAAGTTTTTCCCGGAATTTGGGTGTGTAGGAAGGGTTTTGGCAGTGTCGGCGCTTTCGCAGGACGGCTTTCCGTGCTCAAAAGCCTCGCTCCATGTGCGGAAAGTCGCCTCGGAGACTGCGCTCTGTCAAAGTGCTGGGAATTGGCAACAGTCAGAGAAATGATTGGCAGGGAGCACAGATGACCTGCGGTCATAAAACTGTTGTGCTGCTACACGTGATATTAAGCCCTCATCAAACAAAGTCTCCAGTTCTGCACAGATTAGTCAGCAGCCTTTAACTGAGACTTTTTTCCGCATATATTAAGTCTTGATTCATGATAAAAGCCCATTACCATACATGAGCTACTGGATATTTGTGTATTCTTTTTATTTCTAGCCTGTGTTTCCCTGTAGCTGCAACCATGGAAAAAGGCATCAGTAATACAGCAATAAATGTCTGCTGCATGTTTTTGCAGGAAAAAAAAATTGCTCTGGAAAAGTACACTTAGTAGCTTGTTGGATAAAGCAGCGCAGTGCTCATTCTGAGTTATTTAAAAGAAGGTTTACACCTTAAAAGAGGTTAAAATCCTTTTTGTTTTCTGAGGTGTCTTCCTCTTCTAAGAGTTTTTTTTCTTAAACACCTGTCACCAAGTGCAGTCTAATATATTCCTGAAGCAAAGCAACAGCATTTTTAAAAGTCAGTGTTACTTGTCATCCTTGTGTTTTAAGCAGTGTCTCAGAAGGGACCAAACTCTATCAACAGGGACAACTCCATCAACCCCATTCTCCTGTCATTTGATGAAATTCTTAGAAATTGGTATCTCATAGACTCTTCATTGCCCCCTAAGGCAGCTGTGTGGGGGTGCTCCTGTCTTCCTTCTCCAGCTCTGCTTGCCGTGTGCTTCCTTCCAGCAGCGATGTCCTTCAAGAGGTGGGTGTGAAACGGGGGTCGCTTCTGCTTCTTGGTGGTGCAGAGAAGAGTGTGGACTGGAAGGATGCACAGCTGCAAGGAGACAGGCTTCCTGTCTCACCTGGGTCCTCAGATAGCTTGGGAGAACCTCCTTTGTCTCTAGTAAAGCTTTTCTTGGAGTGGCTGCTGGGAGTGCAACACTGGTGGCATGGGCAGTGCAGAAGACTTACCCCAACAAGACTTTGAGAAGTGTTTGAGCTGTCAGCTCCTGTTGGAGCTGTTAAGTGCACTACCCCAGTTGCTAAAATGTGTTGGGTAGATCTGTGTGTGTTCAGTGTGGTTTGGAGTGATTTCTAGGAGTCTTAAAGCTCCTGGAGCTTGCTCTTGTACAGTTCAGCCTATTTTAGTTGATAGTTGACACTTTTGCTTTAGAAAATGCTCTGTTTGTTCTTTCAGGGCAAATGAAAGCAAATGAAGGATGTTCCGATATACTCAACAGGAACTACAGTCATATTTCTGAAGTGACCCTTTATGCGAAGTTTTGTTGGAAGCACCTGTTCCTGCACTGAAACTGCACTGGGTGTTCTGGAAAGCTGGTGTTAATTTCAAGCTATGAGCTGAACGTAATTTGGTATTTCTGTGTCACGTGCTATCATGTATATGTGGGTCTAAAACAGTACAACTAAGTATATGAACAAGAGCAATCAAGTAGTAATTACCTGTCTGAGTAAGAAGGATGAGAAATCGAAGTGATAGGGCAGAGCACTAGGCTGTTCTTCAGTGACTCACGGTACCCGTGGCTTTGGACTGATTCCAAAGGGGGTTAGCAGTAGGCACAGCGGAGCCATCGATACCTTTTCAGTGCCTCATATTAATGGTAATTGCTGCTGTGTTTTTTCTGTTTGTTTTGTTTTTAGGAAAAAAAATAAGTTTTGTCGAAATATTTTTAAGATGGCAAAAGAAAAGTGGCACTGTTTGAAAAATCCCAGTGGTATCGTAATGAGACTTCACATAAACATTAGATCAAGCAACCAAAAGCAGTATGAATTATTCTGGGAAGTTTTTAAATGTGGGATATATGACATTATTTAAGTATTTATAAATGCCATATCATCTGTTATAAGGAGGCTAATAGACTGTTCTGCAGACATTTCAGCTCCAAAAAGAAATTGCTTCTGTAATCTATTTCTATAAAATCGGCAAAAGTGGAAGCAGACGTACTATGGGTCAATACTAGTGAAAGGCCCCTCTGCAGACAAAAGATTCACAGTCCATTAAGTTTCAGGTCTGCCCTGATATGGATTCCTCTGATGTATTACTATTATATCCTATTTTTGTTGACTCAGTTCCTATGTCAGCAAAACCAAACATTTTGGCCTGTGTCCCAGCATCAAGCTGTCTATAGAGGATATGTGTTTGCCTCTACCACCATGACAGTAATGAGAAACGGGCATTATTTTGATTTGCATAATTGTACGCTTCTAACTTAGACTCTGTGTCAGTAGGAGACAACTTATTGTAATGATACTCACTGCACATTATTCGTTCTGTGCAATCAGCATTTATTTATGCAAATTTTGTCATTACAAGAGGTCATTTTCCAACCTTCTACCATGAAATCACTTTCTCTGCCAATAAGCAGTAAGAAAACACAATAGGAGAACAGCCAGGTGTATTTGTCATTCACACTCATTGGCCAAGACACTGCAAAGGGTTTATTGTATGTGTGCATATGTTTTTAAAATTATGTTTTAAGAAAGACTGACAGCTATGATGACAAACCTAAAAGTTGATAGACCACATGTGATTATTCTAGACAAATACTGTCAAAAAGGCACACACAAAACCCCAAACAAAACCAACCCACTGTCTCACTAGTTCTCAGAGTTTCTTTTAAGAATAATTTATAGACTGAAAAATATATTTTGTGCTCCCCAGATGATCAGTGGAATGTTTTCTGTGATAAGAAGCAGAACCCTGTATTCATGTAAGAGATAAAAAGACAGAATATCAAACTTGGATGTCCCACTTGTAGCAGCAACCTGAAATAGCAGTAAACGTTGGAGAAACTCATCAGAATTGTTTGGATATTCAGGATTCATGGAGTGACCTTCAAAGTTCTTGTGACAAAAATATTACCAAGGTCATGTTGTTTGTCTTATCATTAGTAGTAGATGAGCCTCTTAAGGTTTGCTTTGCAAATAACTGAAATGATGTCAGTAATTAGAGTTTACCCTAGACAATCCCATCTAAGTTGAAAAAGAGTTAGAATATGTCAAGGCTTAAAAGGTAGGAGGAAAACAAACATAGCAGGTGATTTAGAGGCTGGTTGACTCTGGCAAAGTGATGATAGTCAATAGATTTTATCTTGATGAGAGGCACATCAGAGTTCCTTGCTACCATCCAAACTGTTGCTGCAAGGACACTAAAAAGCTCCCAGGTGTGGCTTCCCAGGTATGGAAGTGTGGGCAGAAAAGAGAGCTCTACTCTGCAGCTTTTAGAGGGAAGCTATGTTCTAAGTAAATACAAATCAAAACCCACAGGAAGGCCACATTTACAAAGAATGATTGAGTTTCTAGTGGTCTTTTGTATGCCAAACAAATCTACAAATCAGATGTTGTACAACACAGCGAAAAAAGTACATTTTGAAAGAAGGCCATTTCAGTGTGTTCACATGCATATGAAGGAAGAAGCTTGCTAATTGACAAGCACATCATCTGAGGGAGAAATTCTATCCACAGGTGTGGATCAGATTAGTTCCTATGTAATTTTGTGATCCTTGCTTTAAGTGGGAATATCATCCTCTGCCCCAGCATACGCGGTTTCAAACTGCTCAAATGAAAAGGTTTTCGAAGAAAACTCAGCTGAGCAGCCAGTGCCAATGTATGACCCTCAAGTGGAACATGAAGCTATGTGAGCATAGCGTTTAATAAGAGTATACTGCTCTTTGTGTCATTTCCCCACTGTTAGTCTGACATGCTGAATTAAGAGCAGAAACTGTATAGTTAGAATAGTTAGAACTTTCTGGTTTTTTTTTTTTTTTTTTTTTTTTTTTTTTTTTTTTTTTTTTTTGTGGTTATGAGTTAATTGGGAAAGAAGTAAGGGAAGCTAAATTGAAAGGACCACAATAAAACTAAACTCAGGAATGGAATGAGAAAGGAAAGAAGTCCCAAAGGAAAAAGAAAATGCTGTAGAAGAAAAGTGAAGAAAAAGACTAGGGAGAAAAAAAAAAAGTGCTGTGTCTCAGTGAGGTACAAGACTAAAAATTAAATTGCAAAATAAGAGTCAGTGAACATAGAAGAAACTACCAAAATCCCAAGTTATTCAAAGTAAAAGCAGGCTGAATGAAATGGGCCTGTGATGTTGCATGCAAGAGGGAGAAATACTCATAGAAGACTATGGACCTTGGACTAGCAGCAGGATGAGCTCTGAGTCAGTACACGAGTGGATGCTTAAAATGAGCAACACAGATGTAAGACAGCATGTGTGATAGTGGAAAGACAACCATTTGGACTATTTGGGGATTGAGAAAAATACAGTGTATACTGAACAGTTTGGAAAAGTATTTGGCAAACCTGAGGCATGCAATGAAATACTCTAAGAGTATTTCATAACTGGAGGATTTGATAGACTCAACTGGGGAGCTGAAAGGCAGAGGCAGGAAAAACTGACAGTAGCAACCCAAGGAGCAACAGTTGCATCTGGAAGAAATGAAGGGCAGATTTTTCTCCAAAACTTCACTTTGAAAATAACTTTCAAGCAGAACAAAAACCCTAACAACAGTATCCTTTCCAGTTTCACTTTTATGTTTCTCAACTGTTTTAAGTAACAAAACAAGAATTTCCTCCCATTGTTAATTAGATGGAGTTGTCACATGCAGAAACATTCCTTGTGGACACTTTGATTTCATGAGGTCTTACTTCTCTTACGAGCAGCCCCGGGCATGGCAGTGGTGGCTAATGAATGCTTTTTCTTCATTCCCTCTGAGCAGTTATTTTGTCTCTTCACCCTTCTAGGACAGAGGGAACCATAATGGGCCAAACGGGAAAAACTGAAGCCCCTTTGGTAGCTGGTGACAGAGACCTTTTGCAGTTTGCTGGGAAGATAATAAACGCGCCCTCCCTAATCCAGTCTCACACTACAGCTAATGCAAGTGGAAGGTGAGTTATGTAATCTACCTTCCAACAGCATATCTGTAATGCAACTGAAGCAAAATTTGAACTGAAAGTAAGTTTGGGGGTTCCTCAGCATGGATCTCCTCTGTCAGTCGTGGTACCCGGCTTTCTTGGTGTTTCTGCAGGAGCCATGAAGCTCCTGGGTTTAAAACTCCAAAGGTTAGGAGTTTTGGGAATGCTTTGTTCTGACCAGGTCTTTGCATTTCCTTTCAGAGTGCTTGAATTTGGACAGGTTAGTGACTCACAGTACCAGTTCTTTTATAAGACTTCCTAGCTGTGGTAAATGCAAGAGGATTTACCAAAGTAAAAGTAGTTTGCCTAGAAAACTGAGAAATTAGGAGCTGGGAGAATCACAAAACATACATTTGTTTAGATGTGCTGTTTACTGACAGATATGAAAATATGTGTAATATCTTTATTTCCTCCGTAAGTCCTTGCACTCCCTGTCTCGATTCCCTTAGGCCTGGGTGCGGGTTGAAGGGCAGGTGTCTGCATGCGGCAGTGGAGAAGACAGGGCAGCCCGAAGCCGGGGCCTGAGGCCTGAAGCGTGTGAGCCCTGATCATGGCCTAGCCCTTCAGGCCCGGTCTGGCTCTAATTTTGTACCTGCTCCGTGTGCATGCAGCACGGAGCGCTCTTTTTATTAAAAGGCATCACGTGAGGTACTTTCTGCTTAGCAGTCATCCAAATTGTGCCAGTGGGTTTCTTTTATCTAAATCAACAGCATGTGTGGATGCTTGTTGCAGATTTCAAGTACATCGTGCCAATGATTCACACAAGGCAAAGGCCTGTATGTTGAAAAGAAATCCATGGCCAGGGCAATTACAATGTAGCTGAACTCTTCTAATGGTGAAGTGTCTTTGATTCCATATAATAAGAACCATGCAGCCTTGAAAATATTTATTAAAATGCATTAAACTTTTGAATTGTGGATGGGCGGAATGGAAAATGCAGAAACATTATACAAGGGTCAGGAGGATGCCCGCTGCTTTGAACTCACGCTTTAACTCCTACAGTTACCTTTCCAGCCTCCACTGCCATCCTCAGTGGGTTTGATTCAGCTGCTCAGGGCAGCGTTTGCTTTACTTGTACTCAGTGATCTAAAAGCAAGCAGTGATTCAAAGCAGGTCACCTGGGCACCTTCTATGGTCAATGGAGAGAGGAAGAGGATTCCTCTCTCTGAGATCAGCTTTGGCAGTCTCTGGTAATCGCCTCCCTTACACCAGCCCTGCAGAGATGCCTGCTTTTTCCTTCTCCGTTTGTTCACAGAGGACAGCTCGGTGACTAGTGTAGAGTAGGTGCTTCACTTCCCTACGGTTCACCTTAGCCTAGTAGCTTTGTGCCAAATGTGTCAGCATTGTCAGCTGTGCAGAAAAGGGTTAAGATACCTTGGTAGTTGCTCAAAATACTAAGAATGCACCTCAGATTTACTCGGATGGGTGAGGGAATTTAAAAGCTGCATGTTCTTCACTTGGACAGTTTGTAAGATTTCTTTAAATGAATACATACATATATATAGTGAGTGATTGTAGATCTTTGTGTGGGTAAGTTAACTGTGTTAAAAAAGTTAATCCAGAAAGGCATAGACTGGAATTAAATCCTGACCGCTAAATTGTGCTCTTTTATTTCATCTCAATTTGACTGACTCTCGTATTTTCAATCACTCCTGCGCTTACTTTAGGGAACCTTACAGGAATTTAAATATATTTAAAATCACTAACTAAGTCTCCCAATTAAAGCAATAGGACCACTTAAATTTCATAGACGAAGTAAGACCCCAAAATTTCCTTTTCATTCAGCTGATTTTTTTTTTCCCTTTTTTCCTCCTACTTACATATGTATACTCAGATTTAATTAACATTAGGTAAATGTTTTCAGTCTTCATTTTGGGAATAAAATACTGCATCTTGAAAAGAGAAAAAAAAATGAAATATTTATTCGGGGACGTTCAATCAAAATATTTGCTGGTCACAAGCAGTTTCAATCACTGAAATTCTGAGAAAAAATACTTCTCAGAAAGCGAAGTTCAGATCTCCTGAAACACTCCAGTGCCGTGAAATTATCATCCTTTAAAAAGAAAGGGGAGTTAAAAAAAAAAAAAAAAA
>VZSV01000084.1:1760778-1779146 GCA_013398735.1 Nothocercus julius | reverse complement strand
TTAAAATTGTACTGCAGAAGAGCAGGTGTGATACATTAAAAGTAGGTTAACTTGTGCTTTTTTTCTGTTTTTTTTTTTTTTTTTTTTAAATGAAGTGGCTCAGCCTGACAAAGCTCAGGTTAATGAGGTAGGAGGAGACAAAAATCCAAGAGGCTGTAATGTTTTATCTTCTCTTCTTTCAAAACCTATCCCCTGTATGGCTATACTTTCAGCGTGTTTCCTTCCTCTCCACATCACGACCTGAGAGGTGGTAGAAGTGGGAATAGGAAATGATAACAAAAGTCTGTGAAAGAATATTGCTATTACAGTTTTCTTTATTTCAAGGTAATTGTCTGGTGCAAAAAATGCGCAAAAAATAGCGGGTACATCCATCAGTTGCTTAGCAGCTGCAAGCTTGCATGTAATAAATAAATACATGCAAATATATTTACAAAAATAAATACAGAAATAATATTTTTGCAAGGAGTCTATTTATATTTTTTGCAGTGATAAATACACCTAGTCTAATATGGCCATGTGGAATGTTGGAATTTTATTTTAAACAGAAATTCAGTAGTCTTTATGACGAAGGAGGAAAATAAGCTTCAATAAAACCCTCTATTTTGCAGAATAATCCTTGCACTGGTCATATATGTGCACATGATTAAGGAGCTAATTCCCACTATCATTTAACTCCTGCCATTTAATACTTAAAGGCAGCAAAACATGGCGATCCTAGCTATAGGAGGCCTCGCCACAAGCCCTGGTGGATTAAGTGCCCGCATTGTAGCCGGTATCTCGGCGGGGTTGTGACAGATGGCTGTGCTTCGGAAGCGCTCGTTTAATGATGTGATTCCGAGGGGAGCGGAGGCTGCTCCGGCGCGGGCGCTGCGAGGGATCACGTGCCGTGCGGGCGGGCTCCTACGCGCCTGCATCATCCCCGGCGTTTGCAAAGTTGTCAGTATCCGTCAGGTGACAAACCAGCGTTTTGGTCCACCAACCAGTGGTAAATGAGACCCCTCGCAAGTGGATTCCCTATCCTCGCGGAAAGGTCTGTTTGTTTTCTGGAGCCCAGGGTCGCTAAGCGGAGTGGGAGCCTCTGTGTTTGCTTATCTTTTACTTTACACAAGGAATTTAGGCATGGTAATGCAGAAGAACAAGTTTTTTACATGGAACAAATTTAGGTGAAGCTCTCGAGCATTATTTCCAAATGATGGTGTGTTCTAGTTGCTCAAATTATGCGTAGACTGCATGATAAAGAATTTTTCAAGAATGGAACTTTTAAGGAACTAGTTAAAATTGAAGTCCTAATTTTGCAGGGAAGTAGGTATTATTGAGAAAACATTTGAATTCTGTTACTTTGACTATAACTTTAGTTTTGGGCAATCTTTTTAAAAATGGTACTTGATACTTCTGCAAGAGTGGTTCTGTGTAACCATTATTTGCAATAAATGTGATGATTTTATTCATGAATTACTATAGGCAATATGGGTTTCTACCACTTGATGCTTTTGTGGTCCTGAAGTTGTTCAGCAATACACCTGGCTTAAACAGCTTCCTAGGGAAATATATTGTAGCAGTTAGGGCATCCATTGTGTTCTTGAACTTTTCTTTGCCTTCAACCTTAACGTTATCAGAGAAGAGTTCCTGTATGAAAGGACAGCAGCCAACAGAATTCATGGAAAAAGTGGGAAGTCCCACAACATTTGACCCTGCCTTGTAGCATGTCTTTTAGTCTCTTAGTGCTTTGAATTTTGCTTCCAATTCCAGAATCACTGGCAGAAGCATTCCTTATCCACTGGTCCTTGGCTCTGTTCCTTGCTCACATCAGTTCCTCCAGTTTCCAGGTTAGTGAGAAGTACCAGACGAGATGATGCCAAGGTTATCATGATAGCTTCTGCCTGGCCAAAACAGTTTCAGTACCAGGACTTAATGCTCTGAACGATGTACCTTTCCAAGACCATAACTGCTAGCGGATGCCCTAGGACAAGGAGATCATCTTTCCTCCAAAGGCAGCTTTCTGTCCTCTCATGTTCCGGATGGATATCAGAAGTTGTCCTATTTTTCAGGTGTTCAGAACACTTAGTGCAGATAGATGCCTGCACTGCAAAATGGAAAAGATTATAACCTTGTAAGAGCAACATCAATTCCATTCTGTTACTGCGCAGATCCTGGTTTTGTTGGACTGTTCTCTCTTTTTTGAGGGCTTTCATCCAGGCTGTACTTAGTGCTATATATTCCTCTCCCATCGAAGGCTAGTTGATACCTTTCTAACTCTTTTTCCTTGAAAAGGTGATGCCCTTTCCATCCTCCCTTCCTTGACCTCTAGCTGGTGATGAACTATGGTTTAAGAAGCAATTGTGGTAGATTCTGTAATCTGTGAGAAATGGCCAATACGTGTCTCATTCAATGACGAAAAAAAAAAAAAATCCTATTCATAGTGTTATCTAGGGCTAATTATTTGTGTCAAAGATTTTGGAAATTTCTTAGTGTACAACACTTAGTGTACAACACTAGTACTTAGTGCACAACAAATGTTCAGCACTGATCCCATGAATAATAGACAACTTTGTCCTCAAAACATGGTGCAGACATCCAGTATCTCGCAGGCGGCACAATGTCTCACAGAATGACAGCAGGGGCAAAGTCTATTGTAGGGCATGGCTAAAGTTACTTAAGAATTGCATACAGTTCCTTTAGAAATACTGTGGGTGTAACTTCACGTCCTGAAATATCAATATAAAATTTTGAGTAACCTGATTTCTGATTAAGCATAGATGTTCAGACAAACTTTGTTCTTGATTGTAGGCTATCAAACTGCTGAGGGGAAGCTGATGGGCAGATTTAATGCAGTAAGAATGAACAGAAATAATGGAAATTTGGACCCCAGACTCAGTAGGAAGTTAAAACTCTCTAAAACTAAAGGTTGAAGGAAAGTGTGCACTGAGAACAAAATCACAGAGCAAATGCTTGGAAAGGACTATTATATGTAATGGCATTAAATAATACTGGTATTGTAAACAGTTAATATGTATTTTGGCCTCATGTTGGTCTGTTAAGACCTGTCTGTGACTACAAAAGAAGCTTGAGAATTCTCAAGAATGTAAAACATTTCCATTTAATTTTTGTATCCTACTAAACTTATGACAAGACTGAGGATCAGGGTAAAGTATTCTCATGGCTTCCTAAAGAGGCCTGGTAGTTTTCCATCTGCTGCCTGCTGAGTGCCCTGGGGAAAGGTTCCTCTTCCTGAAGATGCTTCAGGCTCAGGACTCCTGCACTATCCCAATGCCCAAGAAATGTTTGGGACACGTTTTGTTGAAATTAATTGCATACACAAAGTCTAAAAGAGCTGAAAAAGCTAAAAGGTTTGTAAATACTACTGAATAATCAGAGCACACAAAACCTTAGAAGCCTTCCGTGTTTTCCTACATACGAGCCTCCTTTGATCTTGTTACTCTCAATGATTTACGTGTCTTTTTTATGCTATTATAATTGTTCTGCTAATATTGTAGTGGAATGAAAGGATCAGTCAAATTCCAGCCAAAAGGTTGCAAACAAAAACTTTTATTTTATATATAAGTATAATTTTATTTAAGTCAGTATAGCAATTCTTGTGTATTAAGCTAAACAATGGATATAACTTGAGAGAATCAAACCTAACGTAGCTTTTGTGTAAAGAACAGTTATTATGACTGTCTCTGTAGACATTTCTTTTTATGATTAAATGAAAAGTTGAAGATAAAAAGTACATCCAACTTATGAAAGAGATAGCTATCCAGTACAAGAAAGTAGCTGGTAGATGTAGTGTCACGTATCATTCAGTTAATTAAGAAATAGACTCTTAAAATAGAAATAGACTCTTAAATCACTTGTTAGTAAAATATTGTATATAAACATAGTAATTTTATCACTGCTTTTTAAAAATGTAGGCCTGAATCTGATTTGTTTAGAACAAAGTAATGGATATAACAATTGGAAGAACGAGCCTCCCTTGCCCAGTATTTTCTTGTATTTTAAATTTAAGACAAAGTCATATCATCTGCTTTCAGGATTTTTGGAAACCTCATGAGGTTTAGTGAGAGGAGTTCACTTTAGAAAAAATGACCGTAACATAAAAATAAACTGGAAAAGATCATGACCTTGGATGAGAAGTGTGTGGCTGATCCTACTAAGCCTTTTAAAGCACTCTGGAAGTAGGGCTTATTAGCACCAGACCTAATTCCTTATGGAACATTTAGAGTCACCCCAAGGGAATATGGGTTGGTATCTGTCAAAGTAATAGTATTTCCTCTTATTTCTGCTCTGATTATTAGAGATTGCTTTGAATAAGGCTGCGTGATGGTTTCCGTTCTATGTCCATCTTCACTTGAATATAAACTGTTCAAATTTTCACTTTAAAATTTTTATTGTGTTCATAAGCACAATTCATGTATGTTAGGTCCTAAAAATTATAGAGAAAAAAATCTTAAAATTGTCAACAAAATTTCTATTGCAGAAGTTGAAGACTGCAACTTTTAATAAGCTGTACCCATCACTGATTGGGAGACTGCCTGACTTTATGCTGCAGTAAACTTGGTTTGATCTCTTCCTCTTATTAATATTTTATTACTTGTACTATTGTAGTCTGCAGAAGTACTCTGTGCTAAACACTGTGTAGGCGTAGGACCTCAAACTGGCCCCAGACAGCTTAGCATATAAATGAGTGCATCTACATTAGCATTTCAGTTTGGATAAGAGGTATTTTGAAGAAAATTTCCTGATTGTCCCCATATGCTGACTAGTAGGGAAGAAAGGACAAAATAGCAAAGAAGAAAGAGAAATGTTTTCTAAAAATCCATCAACCAATAAGTGGAGAGGGCATTGTTCAGAGTGTGTCACATGCACAACACACATGGTACATTTGTCATTGAGTTTTGTAAAGAAAGCATCTAAAGAAGTTAACAGTGTACTTTCTGACAACGTTTTCTATTGCAACAGTCACTCAGAGATGTTCTTGGAAGTTTCAGAGACACCTGAGGACTGTGGAAAACTGTACTGGATGTCACAGTTGTACGGAAGCTCCTATGGTGTTGGCAGGTCACAGAAGTAGAGTCTTCTGAGTGCTTAGGAGATCTTTGTCGTTGATGCTGGAGGAGGACTGTAGGGAGTACGTGCATGGGTGATCTAAGTGTGATGTACATCCTTTAGTGTTTGGCTGAGCCTAAATGGTTGCTCAGCCCCTAAAGGTCTTCATAAGAAGAGGTGAGAAATGTTCTCTGAGTTGTGCTGCATAGCAGCTGGACAAAATCTTTTGATGTACTTTGGAAACTCAGCAGCTGGGAAACAAGGTGAAGAAGTTTTATTTTGAGAGGATTTTAATTAAATGCATGATTACAGTATTGTCATGAAACAGTTAACATTGCCCTGAGGAAGGTTTGCGAAGAACTGGTTTGAGAAGCAGTTTCTGTTAAATACCATAGGAAATGCCATGATCATAGAAAGTTCACATTTTACTTTAAAACACACGAGATGTCATAATCTCCAAGTTTGCTTCCACCTAGTTGTCTGTATGGATTGCCAGATTTGGTGTTCAGTTGTATGGTCTGGTGCAGTTTCTAATGTGTGTGTGCATGTGCGTGCAGAAGGAGATCATCCATTTTTTTTCTACAAGCTCAGACACACATTTAGCATCTTGTAAAGGACCTATGTATAATATGATTATGTGGCTGTGTAAATTGCTATATAATTATAGTTCGTTTGGAATTTGCCACATAATAGTGCTTCAGAATCTAAGCTTTCATTGTGAAAAAGTAATTAAGCCTCTAGCCCTTATGGTTACAAAGATAACCTTCAAAATGTCAAATGAATGTAAGCAGATGCGTCGATGTCTGTCTGCGTCTGCAGAAAGCCTGAAACTGTAGCTTGAAGGAAAGGACCCTGTGCTGCCCTGCCCATCCGAAGGCTGCCCAGCACAAGCAGGGCCGTTAACTATTTCACAACTCATAGGCCGAGCAGAAAGAGTCGGTTTAAGAACCTCTCTCTCCCTTTTAGAAGTATTAAAGAAGATGAAATACAGGTTCCATTGGTACCATTGATTTCTGTTAAGATTCTCTATGGTGGGAAAGAAATAATGAATTTTTTTTCCTTGCTACAAATTTAAAATCACTCTTCTCATGCTCAAAATATTAAAGGAAAGAGCTGGTAAAACCTTCCCCACCCTACTGACAAAAATATCTAGTGCTGAATATGCCAAAAAATAACTTAGGTGATCAGTGTCCTCCCTAGTGCCTACCAGCTCCACTATTTCACATCCAGCTGTCAAAACTCCTTCCTTCTCATCAGTATCTTCTGTCACACAGTTGATGTAATTGATTTCAGTTTCTTCAGAATAAACGTTCTTCTGTCACTGCTTGCTATCCAGTTGAGTTATGCATCCAATAGTAAAACACTTGCAATAGGTGGATATTAAAAAAAATGGCAAAGATACATATACTAAAGAGGAGGGGATCTATCCAGCAGAAGTGTGAAATCAAAAAGACATTCTAGAAATAATTACAATGGAATTCGAGTACGTTTACTGCATTGTAGTATGTCTGGATAATATTTGTCACCAGATTTATGTTTCTTAAAAAATGGAAAGTATTGTGTTGTTGCTTAACAGTAATGCATGTAGGAAAAGGACCAGAATCTTCAATAGTAACAGTACTGCCATACTGCACTGCTGGGGTAGCATTTGCTCTGAAATTTAATAGAAGGCTGAAGATACGAAAGCTTCTGTTTGACACTGCTGCTTTGGAAGCCTGGTGAGGACTCACGAGAACAATTCATCTGTTTCATGACAATACTTTAATCTTCCTATTAATTAAAGTCTTTTCCCAGTATACAAGCTTTCCTTCGTAGGCCTGACATGCCATGCATGGCAAAGAACAAGAATTGGCAAAGAATCTTACAAATTTGTGACAGAATGACAAACAACACAACATTGATTATGCATCAGCGTAGGGCTAAGCTTTCAGGTAATGTAGTGCTTAAATGAAAAGGGGGATTCAGACTTTGGAAATCCCAACAGGATACTAAGTCTTCATTTTTATCCTGACAGGTTTAGGACAGAGGATGGTACTGCTTGCATGATAATTTATGGGACAGATACAAAGACCACCATAATAATAGAAAGATTCCCACGGACTCTTACAAGAGACAGGGGTGCTTATTGAGCAGTGCAGCATTCTCTGCCTTGCCAAGTACCCAGCTAAACTTGAAGTTTTCCTTCAGTAGGAGGAAATAGCTGGTACAATAGCTTAGTATCAGTGTTTGTTATATCCTACTTTAGACTGTGTTTTTATCAATTTGAGAAACGTAGCTTAATTGTTTGCTTTGTTGAAAAATAAAAAGCAAAAGTAAAGCTGCACAGACATTCAAAACTCCCTTCTCCTGTCTGTCAACAGTTCAGTTCTTCTTAATTTCAGTTTTAGCATTATTGCTACTAGTATTTCTAATATCTGGATAAGAAGCATTCCCTAACGCAATGTTTCATGCAATCACCAAAAGAATGTAAATCACTGTGGAAAAAAGACCGAGAGATGTAACAGAGATAAGATTGCAAAGCAGTTAAGTGTGTCTCCCTTTAACACATATTCCACAGCATGGTATCATTTCACTCAGTGCAAACCTCAAGTTAACAAAAACTTTGGGGGTGTTGCGTTTTTCTGTGTAAGTGTGCAAACTTGGAAGCACTTTGACAAATACTGTGCGTGCTGGTTAGACACTAAGAATGAGTAACCCTGGCTTTGTTTTGTTTTGTTTTCTTTTGCAAAGCTGAGCACGGTGCTGTGTAGGTGTATGCTGTGGAATTGCATCATAGGGGACCATGTCTGTCTGCCTTGGTGGTGTCGAAGTTGTCATGTACCATGTGCGATGTAGAAATGAGGCGTGTAGATGATTTAGAAAAGGGCAGCTGTCCGAGCTGGCGGCTGCTGTCGTTCCTGGTAGTGAAACTGGCTGCCTGTGTGTCTTTGACTTAGTTAACCGTTGCTTGCTTCATTTTCCTTCCTCTGCAAGGCTAAAAGAGTAATGATACTGGCTTTCCTTCAAAAAGTGCTTTGACATTGGTGGACATAAAGCTCTTCACAAATGCTTTGCTAAAGACACACATCATTTCTGTAAGAGACGTATATTAAGAAGGCACGTGGGAACTGCTGTGAGGCTGAAGTAGGGGGATGAAAGGAGTATAGAGAAAAAGCCAGCTAAGGAGAGGGGCAGAGCTGGTAAACTTGCTCTGGTAGTCATTGCTGACTGACTTGTGCCATATCTAAACCAGTTCTACACTGCTGACACGTGGTTTCTTGTGTACCTCGCTAAGGTGCCTTCAGACTTTTTTAGATTATCTTTGACCCCCACAAAACATGCAGTGCTCTGCAGTTTGCTAGATCAGACTGCACTGTGCAACACATTCTTCTGAGGTTTTGATATGGTTTGCTTTGGTGAATGAACTCCAGCAGTTCTCACTTCTTTCCTCTTATCTCTCTCTGAAGTATGATAAATGTTGCTTTCTAGCAGTAAAGAGTAAATGTTTTGGAAACTGAAAAGTATGTAAAGTAATCTTTTCTATGATGGATGTAATTTTGTTAGCACTTATGCTATATTTTAAAATATATTGTGCTGTTACAGCACTTTACAAGCACTGAAACAATGGAAAAGGTAAAAAACCAATAATTTTCAGACTGGAAAATTGGGGGGAGAGGGGGGTTTAAATGGTTTGCCAAAGGGCTCCGTTCTTCACTGTTTTCCTATATATCAGTCATGTTATCTCTTTCCCTTTTCCCCAACAATCTACCTATATGTTCTGTTATAATGCACGTCACCAAAGCATCAAATTGTTCTAAGGAGTGAATATGAATGGTAAGGTCTACGATGATTAGTGATTAATGAAAACTTTGCTAAAGAAAAATATGCAGTTTGAATTGTTATAGTAGTTATTGGGATTTCTTCATTTGTGAAAGAGGAGAAGCTTGAAACATTTCATAAAGCCCTTCAGCCTCTGATTATTTTGTCTTCCATTGTTTGAGTTCAAACACCTAAAAAATTTTGGACTTTTTTTTGTAACACCACCCTATTTCTTTGGACAAAGATTTTTTCCTATGGATATTTAACTCAAAATATTATTTCTCTCAGTCATTTCAAGAACAAAAATAAAAGAAGAGTAAAAAAAAAAAAAAAAAAAAAAAAAGTTGTAGAAGCACATTTACCACTAAATTCTTGCATACTGTACTGTGAACATATGGACTCTCCTAGAAGCACATAAAATAACTAAGTTCTGTAATATAAGTGCATGTTAATGGCGGCATATATCCATTTTTCCAGAAAAAAAAAAATCTACTTTCTGCTGCTCATTATCATCTGTTTGTGAACTTAATTCCTTCACATAAGTCTTTTTTTTTCAAGTAAATAGCCCCAAAGCCTTGCATGATGGTGTTTTTTGTTTTTTGTTTTCCAGTAACTGATATAAACGCCTTAGAGTCATCCTTGAAAATTTCTTGCTGTGCTAATGGACATTGTCATGATTTGTGTTTGATAGGAGATTATGTTGTAAGAGAAAAACAAGAAAGCATTGGCATAAAAACAACTGCTTGCCCATATTCATTCAGGGAAAGCTTAGAAAACAAAGAATAACAATAAACAAGCTAACTCCTGTTTTATAGATACATTCTGTGTTGCTTGCATGAAAGATCACCAAGTATCTTACTGACTTTCCAGTGGGATTGACAGATGTGTATGAAGGAAATAACCTTATGCGTCATTTTTACTAGAAAGTGAAGGGTATAGGTTTCATGCTAATTGCTGGGTATGCTTATCTATTTATTTGATGGTTAAAATGCTTTAATTCTGTTATTCCCCCATTTTCTTTTTTTTAGCCTACCTCAGAACTTAATATAGTCCTTGAATGCTAACTCACCATATTTTCAGTGGCAACTTTTTTATTGCAGCTTGTTCCAAGCACTGGAAGTTGTTTTTCGCTTTGCTTCCCGAGCATCCTTCATATGAAAACTGGCCAAGAGAATACATAACTACTAATGAGGGTGAGAATTTAAATGCACGGCATGAATTGAAGGTGAGGTGCCCCTGCAACGCAGTGATGTTGTGAGGCTGTGTATTCTAGTGAGAACCATCATGTGAGGATGGAGTTTTCTTATATTAGACTAAGAAACTGTTCTTTGCTTAAGCATAAAATATTCAGCTGGAGTTTGAAGTATGGTTTGCTAATGTCCTACAGGGCACTAGTGACCCCATGTTCTGGCACAGAGACTCTTCAGAACAGGGTAGGTGAAGACATGAAAAATACATAAATAAGTATAGAGTGTTATTCATGCTGTGGATGTTTGAAGTTATCCGAGGTAATAGATAAAATCCTAAGAAAGGAAACTCTCCCACAGCAATTTTTGTGCCTCCAAGTATACCATACATAATACTCTGGCAATTTCAGAAATGCACATTAATATGAAGTGAAAACATCAGAGATAAACCATGTGATATGAAGTCCTAGAAAAAAACAATTATCAATGGTTATGTATGGTTATGTATTTGGGGGTATGGAGAAAAATAGCATGAGAACTCTGAATGTGCAGGGGTTTCATGAAGTGGGAATTTGCTTGCATACCTGGTAAAGGAGGTAATGGGGAGACAGTAAAAGCTCCGATCTCATTTTTATGATGGCTCAGATCTTATTTATATATGCGGAAGTTTGGCTTACCTCTGTTATCTTTTGGGCAGGTCTACAAATATTTATTTTATGGCTGTGAGAAAACAAATATAAAATTTCAGGAAATCACAAATGGAGGAAGTAGCAAAAGGTCTTAATATTTTTCAAATCAAACATATGGATTAAAATTTAAAATTAAATATATGGATTTTTCTTTCAAAAATATTTTTCAAATTTAGAAAAAACATTTTAGATTTAGAAAAAAAATCCTTGAATTTAAATAATCTGATATGAAGCATCAGTGCTAATCTTGTTGTTTCAAATTAGGTAGAAAGTTGGACTGATTCAAAACTCAGATTCATGATGACCTGAAACAAATCCTTTCTTCTCTCTTCTTTTTTTATGTTATCCAAAATACTAAAATTCTGTTAATCTCATAGATCTGTTCACTGCAATAAAGAGAGCTAAGGCTGTTGTCGAAAAGCTTGTGGTAGAAGGGAGTTGTGTCTGGTAAATATTTCTCATTTGTGAGTTGTTCATTTTGTCAGTCTGTTCCCCCCTTCTTCCTCACTTCCATGTCCTGCTTTCTTAAGAAGCGTTGGTTTTAAATCCAAGGGCAGCTTGCTTTTACTCCTTCAGTAAGTCTGCTTGTGAGTAAAAAAAGAGGCACCACTTCTTTCAGGAATTCTTTCCTAATACTTCCTCCCTCCTCTGCATCCTAACTTCTTTTCTGTCACTTTTCTTTATACTGACATTTTCTATTATTTATCTCTTTGGCGAAGGTGTATGTGAGAGGTTATGGCATTACTACAGTACCTGCAGGTGCTTGTTATCATCATCATGTTGCTTTGTGTGGCTTGGAGCTGGGACACTTTTTCAGTGAAGCTTGATTATTTATAAGTGACTTACGAGGGCGGCAGAGTGAGCTCTGCAAGAAAAAGGTAGAGCGCACAAGTGCTGACATTCAGCTATTTGTTGGGATTTTGTTTTCTTCCTTTAAGCAGAGGCAGAAAGAGGGTCAGAGCAGAAACCATTTCTGCTCTCCTGCTTTTACCCATTTCTCAAAAAAAATCCAAACATTTAAATTTAATGATCCAAAAAACGACATTAAACTATTGTCCACAATGAGAGTGTACTGTAATAAAATAGTACTGAAGCGGAGAAAGGAGAAAGCATCATACCAAGGTATTGCAGATTATGGAGTCATTACTAAGGAATCTCAGAAACCAGGCTTATTTTATTTTCCATGGGTAGATCCAGTCACTGTTGAACACAAATTTCTCTTCTGAGAACAGCAGAAAGTTGTATTTAGAAGTCACAGTAAGTTACCTTTCTATATAGGCATCAGAGGATCTAAGGCGTCATATAGATGAAATTCTACTCTGTCTCTGGATTTCCTGGCTTCCTTCATTAGGCAGAATATTCATTAGGCAGAAGCTCTTTGTGTCAGAAAGCTTCCTCCATTTACATGAGCTTCTATTGCAAATGTGTATTCTAGTAATACATAAACTCTAAGTATCCACTTGTGGAACATTATATTGTTTGCTCTTCCTCACAAATGTCATAAATGGGCATATGCTTTGATAAGTTTAAGTGACAAAAGTGTTTTTGTATGGTATAATATAGCAATATCATTGTAATTAAACTTGTCTGAGATTAGGCCAAAGGCATCAGAGGATTTATGTCTAGTGTTTTGCATTCTCTTTTCAAGTTATTTTATTAAAATAGGGTGTCTTTAATTATGCAGAACTGCGAACTGCATTATTGATATTCTATAAACATTAACTACTAGTGTTTCTAATGAAGCAGGAAGAAAACAGGCATTCTTGTTATTTGTCAGCGCTTGCAAGGCACTAAGTATTTCAGTTGCTATGATTATGTTGCTTAAAGGACAGGGGATTTGAGACTTGGGACCTGCCACTTATTTATGCCCAGCAGGATACATTCGTGTGCCTGTATGTGTGCATACATGTTCCCTCCTCATATTCATGTATAAGACCCAGTTTATTTATTATATCTATTCTGTCTGTATATTATATTTATTATCTGTATTACAGAATATACACGTGTGTGTATACATCCATCCGTACGTATGTACATACAAAATGATTTCCAAGGTTGATTTCATTCCCAGCAGTTAACACTGCACATTTTAACTTTAAAAGTCTTGAACAGTACTTGTTTTCTTTTATATTGTTGTAGCATATGGCGACCAGAAGGAAAAGCCCAGATTATGTGAAGGTACTGTAAAATATTTAAGGATGGAAATAGCAATGTAACTAAGAAAGAAACATGATTTACCCAAACAAATTAACAATTACAAGCAATTTTGTTTGATATGAATCCAAACATATTCAAAGTTAAAGTCTGTGCAGAAAGGAGTTGAAGGAGGCACAGAGGAGACTGTATCTAATTCTGTCTCAGTTACATGAGTTCATATTGTTTATTAATGGGAGCTACATAGGCACAATTCGGGGCAGAGCCTGACCTTGAATACTCAAAATTAAAGTTAGCTTCAAGTTGTCAAGGTTCTCAGTTTGGAATATCAGTGTTGAATTGTTGAACAAATTAGTCTCTGCTTGAAAATAATTTAAAAAAGGATTCTGCACTAATAAAAACCTTCATGGGGAATGATCTGATTTGGTTGTTTTTGATGCCTTTCTTGAACATTTGTATTTGCACCTTAAGATCAGAAATTGTTACTTAACTTCTAAAACATTTAAGAAAAAAAAAAAAAACAGATTGTAATACACACAAAGTGAGCATGGGAAGGCACAAGTAATATATGTTGGAAGTTAACTCTGAGTTTTTTTAAGTTTGGAAAAATATATTTTGGGTCTTTCTGGAGTTGCCTTAATTTTGTGCCAATGAGCAGTTAAAAAGTATTGTAGAACACAGATTAGGAGGTGGATGAAATTTATAAGGAATTGTACTAATGAGAAAAAATCTGTCTGATTTCAAGAAGGAGCAAGAGAGGGATTTTTTTTTTTTTTTTGAAGAGGTTGGATGATATGACACCAGGTAAACAGAAATGGGCAGGAATAGGCATTTCTTCAATTTTTTTTCTTTCTTTTTTTCTTTTTTTTTATTTTACAAATGTTGAATGCAAGGATAAAGAAAAAGATGCTAAGGACACAGGTCAGATAGGGCAAACATCCCAGCTCTATAAAACCTGCCATTACCAGAAGAGATTTATATAGGATTTTTTTCTAATATATCATTTGAATTCAAAGAGTACAGCAGTCATGTAATAGCTGAATGACATCTTTTCAATGGGCTCATTTTAATGATAGTGATGAATTTAATTCAGGTATGGTTTTTGGCCACCAGTACCGTTCCTTTGTTTCCCATCATTGTTACATGACTTCATGATCGTGCCTACCTCCATCTCAAAAAATCAGTAGCTTTTAAAACTTTGTGACTCGGGATTGAATGTGACAGATTTGTTTACCTTGCAATCAAATAAATTAAAATCAGTAAAAATAGTTTTGTATAGTTTTAAAATTCTACACATGAAAAATAGATTTTCTTTCAGTTGCAGAAAACCTGGTTGACTACGTTGCCTGTAGAAGAACAAGGGAACTGCGAGCACCTCTAAACACTTTAAAAGATGTAATTTAAACTAAATTTTGGCAAAACTTTTTAAAAAGGCCAACGGCTTTATTAGCAAACATATAACTAAGGCTGTCCCCTCCTTTTTGCACTTTTACATGAGTGCAAGAGCTCCTATTAGTGTGACAAGGTTGCTTAGACCCCCTCCCCACTGCAGGGGCTTAATAGCTGCCTTCATACTCTTAGATTAAACCTCAGGCACAGCAGAAAAACCAAAAGTGCCTTTGAAGGGAAATCTCCCTAGGAACTGTTACTAATCAAGAGAGGAAGCTTGGATGAGGACCCAGTGCTTACTTAATGGCTGCAAAATCTCAGGAAGAGCTACAGACATTTGCGCTCTTTGTTGCTGCAGTGGTGAGCGAGAGATTGTACGGAGGGGGTGCATAGCTCGTTTTCCTGGTAATCTAGAGGTAGTTCCATCAGCTCTATTCCTCCCCCCAAAAGAAAAAAAAAAAAAAAAAAAAAAAAGAAACATACGGAATATATCAATCCGTGATTTGTTCTGAATAACCACTGAGACCTTAGCTCAGGGTAAATTGTGTCTTGAAAATGTGGTAGGTTTGTTTTTGCGCCTGGCTGAAGGACAGTCTTACCTGTGCACGGCTCTGGCTGTGTCTTGCCTCTTTTGAAACTCCTTTTGGAACCTAGATGTGTAGCTTTGTGTTACTTCATATAAGTCAGATGGTGGAGGGTACCCAAACCAATGTGATCACAGGACATGAAGGGGGGTGTCTGTCGGGCAGAGACTGAGGTGGTGCTTGTGGTTGTCTGAACCGGCTTCCTGAGGAGGTGTGTGAAAGCGAAGGGCCCGTCGGCGGGCTGCAACTTCGGAGGCGTGTAAGGCAGGCTCCCCGGGCATCCTGCAGGGCTGATTTCTCTAGATGCTATTATAAGCCTGAATTGAAGTAAGCTTTAAATAGAATTAAAAATCCATACTTAAGGAACTACTTATACCATTGATGCAAGTGAAATACGAGGGTTGCCCTTCAGCATTTCATAATGCCAGTCTTTGTGTGTCCAGACTTGATGTAATCAGATACTGGCAGAAGTGAATAATGTAGCACTGTGGGGCCCTGATGGACTGGCTCTTTATGTCCAGTGTCTTCCACCAACCAGGGTCCACAAGGCAGTCCAGCAGAAAAGGGCTTGTTCACATGAAAATAAGTACTGTCAGTATCCACAGTTGTTTGGCCCTGAAGCGTACAGAGAGGAACCTACAAAGAAGCACAAGAGCTGGATCAAGAGCCTGCAGTCTGTCAATGAACTGCTGAGGGATGCAACATGACAACATAATCAAATGTAATCTGTCTTTGCAATGACATATCAAGCCTGCAGAATTCAAAAAGGCTGAGCTTGCTGAAAGCCATGGCTAAAATATGTTTTCTCTTAGCTGCAAATTGTTGAAAAGATTCTAAAGACTAATTTCTTTTAATGAAATTCTGTTATCCAGAGGAAAAAAAAAAAAAAAAGATATCTGTGACGCAAATATTTTCAGTGGTACAGAGCTTGAACTGACAAAGATCCAGCTTCTCAAAGTGTTCTTGAATTTCCTTCCAGTGCCTGAAGCCGTAGGGGGAAAGATATGTCACCTACACTGTCCTAATTAAAATCCAGTTCCAGTTTCCAGTACTGATTTTCTAAGAAACTTCCAAGAAGCCTGTTTAAAGGATTCTGAATAATGCATACTTCCAGGCTGGTGTCACACACTGAACATGGTAGAGAAAGGACAGTTTGGTTTGCAAATTAGAGGTAATAACAGCAAATCACAAATACACTAGTTATTATGTTTATTATGTAGTCAGATTATTTATACTAGTTCCTGGTTTTCTTCATCTTTCATCTGTTCAGCATGTTGTCTTAAACATACAATGCTTGATTTCATAATTCTGTTGTATATTTTGCTCTCCATATCGTATATATTAAAACGTTTCTCTCTCATATACTTTCTAGTACTGCATTTTCATTTGGCTTTATCCCTCTACATACCTTGTAGTGAGTACTTCTTCTGTAATTGCTGTATCACAGTGCAAGCTTTTATGTAGAGCAACTAATTGGTAAATGCTGGCTTTTTATGCTGCTACGTTCTCTGTAGTGTCACTCATGCCATTGAGTATTATGCTGTATGTGGTATTAACAAAACTTTCTGGAGGTTTAAAAATAATGACTTGCTGATTACCCTTCAAAAAACAGTCTCCAAAGCTATATTTTTTTTTTCTGCAGTCTTATGTTACTGTATTAATTCATATAGCCAAGGTTTTGCTTTTGCATCAAAAATATGCATATTTATTGAGCTTTCACTCGTATTTTGTTGCATTCCTTCAAAGCGGAATAAAAATATAAGAACCATAATAACAGTTTTCTGGTTAAGAAAGATGCTCTCTTTATGCATAATCTTATGCAGATGTGCTCATCGTAAATACCAATGCTAACAGTGTTTGAAAATGGCCAGAACTACATATAGATGTATACCAGGCAGACTTAAATTACAGCACGGTATTTTTCAAAACTTTTCCTGCTTGTTGCTGCTTCTTCTGAATACACTAAGTGAAGTTTCCATTTCTGAGACAGCGATGTCTGATTCCTGCTATCCCACAACTTTACTGTATTCCAAGCCTCCAGCAGAACCACAAACAAGGGTTCAGTCACAGTTTGGTGGAGAGGCCCCAAGTGAATTTACTCTCTTTTTCAGTTTTTCCTTTGCATTCCCAAGCAAATGTCATACATGCTGTCTGGAACCGGTTACTGAGGGAGATGGTCTTTTAAGTAATTTCTCATCAGCCTTTCTGTTCTGTAGGGAAGTAAGAAGGAATTTTGCTAAATAGTGATAATTCAAGGCAGATATTGATATGGTTCTTAGTAACAAACAAATATCAGATGATCATGTAAGTCATTATTAGCTCTATATGCTTGCAGATTTAACAAGTAAGCATTTTTTTCCTTTGAATTCTTATGTATAAAATATAAATACTTTTGTAAGTGCTTACAGGATTGAAAGCAAGTATGGTTGCTCTTATTTAACACATGGGTATAGTCTGTTGTGCCATGTGCTTTTTCAGTGTAATCTTTGCCTATTTTACTTAAGTCCTTAAACAAAAATATATTTAAACCAGATTTTATTAGGGACGTGAGTGCCTCTCTTTCCCTTAACTGGGGGGAAAAAAAAAAAAAAAAAAAAAAAAAGGTGGTAATTTCTTAAATCCTGTAAATCCTGTACAGCGCAACAGCTCTTGGTGTGTCCTGCAAGGCTCTATCAGAAACACCTCCCCATGGATTCTTGGGTTCAGCAGCTGTTATGCGTTGCCTCGAGCAGCGGTGGACAAGCGCACGGCCCTGGTTTGGTGCGAGAAGGTCTGACCTGGCTTTGCGAGTGCCCCGGCGCCGGACGGGAGACCGTGAGCTTTCCGTAAGACCGTGCTGGCTGCTGCCACGCTGGGATCGAGGCAGGGAGAGCTGGGGGTAAGGAGGGGCTGGAGGAGGCAAAGCCGGGCGGCCAGCACGGTTCCTTTCGCCTTCGCTCTGCCCGGGTCCTTGCCAGTGGCCAAAGACTATGCTGGGACCTGGCTGGGGGCAGGATTAAGCCGGGAGAGGGTCTGGGAGAGGGCCAAAGCCTTCGAGGAGGAGCAGCAGGCAGGGCTGGGGGAGAGCCGCGGGGCCGGGGAGGCGCGGGAGCTCCAGCCCAGCGCGCTGGACCTGCTCCCCGACAAGGCAGCCCTGTCTCCCTTGGACTGGGCTGGCCTTGGAGTCGGGAGCTGGGACGAGCTCGCCTCGAGGCCCCGGCTCGGAGGCTTTGCCAGGCGGGGGATGTGCTGCGTTAGGACGGGGTGAGGCTGTGAGAGCCGGGACGGGGTCTCTGCACGCAGCGGGCGCTGGCGGGGTGCTCGGTGCATGCCTTGATGTGTCTTGACATGCCTGGTATTTTCTGCTTTTCATCAGCTGGCTTTTGACATCTCGGTGAAGTATTTAGTTTAATAAGATTTCATTATTGTTATAAAATTATCCATAAGGCCTTGCTTGCATAAACTAGCTGCGTTGCTAAAACAGTCCAGCTGTGCGAGTAAGGGGCCGCGGGCGCGGAGGCCCTCGCGCGGCAGCCGTCTGT
>VZSV01000084.1:1728515-1760688 GCA_013398735.1 Nothocercus julius | reverse complement strand
GCGGCCGCCGCTGGCAGCCAGGCTCTGCGCGGCCCCGGCCGTCGCCCGAGCGCGCGGGCGCCCGCTGTCATCTGGCCTAGAGAGCCCTGCCCTGCGACCGGGCACGTCGCTGGAGGTTTCTGCCCCTCACGTCCGGGCCCGCGGGCAGCCGGCGCCTCTGGGAAGCAGCTGAGGACTCTGCCCTAGTGTGAAGGGAAATGTCCTTTCCAAGATGCCCCCGGGGGATGTGCACGATACTATCCCCACGCGGGCCAGCTTGGAGGCATTTGCAGTCCTGGAGACCGCAGAGATGCTGGAGGGATCCGGACAAACACTGTTCTTGCCTTTTTTCCTTCCCTTTTCACAGGACAGGTGCCACCCGGGGGTTGCAGAGTCAATGACTGGTTGCTATTTAAATACCAAGTGTATTTTGAGTGAGTCCCCCAGTGACGGGTTAGCACCTGCTAATGCTCTAACCAGCTCTGCCACCATTTAGTCTTATCTGCTATCATAAAGGTGTTGTTTAACATAAAATGAAGTTGACATGTTAAGAAAATGTCACATAAGCAGGAGAGGCAGAGCAGACAGTGAAGGATTTTTAATAGCTACAGTGCAGGCGAGACTCTCCTTGAATGCTCAGAAAGGGCCTTAAGGAGTTAGGAACCTCTCTTCCTGGGGAACCGTGCGTTTTCCATTTCAAACTGGGAGGTGTTATCCCTAACAAGTTGGGGTGGTAGGTTTGTGATTTGCCAATCTGACGCAGGTTTTTAACGCTACTTCAGGCTGTTGTCCTCACATTAAGCGATTTGCCAGTGAGAAAGTGGCAGCTGCTGCCGTTTCATTTTTATGAGATTTGATCAAACACTCAGATATTCATTAAAGTTTTTTTCTGTGATTATATTTTAATTATATTCCTGGTCTAATTCAAATTGCTTTTTGTTCATACAAACAGTGGTGCCGTAAAGTTGCTTATGAACTCTGCAGCCTTCCAGTCTCACTCAAATGTTCTTCTCCAGGGGCTTAAGCGTGGTCTTCTGCTACAACTATATCATATTTCATTTGAACCTGAACTTTCACACAGTATAATGGGTATTTATGCACCAGATAGAAATTTTTCTATTGTTTCTTGTGTAACTTCTTTCATTTTCCAGTCTGAGCAAAATGAAGCTACCAACCATCTAAGTTTTTCAGGATCTGTCTTTGTTTTCTGCTTGGAAAGTTGTCCACGTAGACAGGAATAATTAGGAGCAAGTACTGAAGAAATACTCCACTAGTATAGTCAGAGATCTATGTTTTTTCTTTTCTTTTTTTTTGTTTTTTATTCAGCAAATGTTTTTGATTATTAATATTTTTGTTGAAACAAACAACACTGTTTGCTAGTGTTTTCTAAGAAAGACAAGAAAAGTAAACATGGTACGTATATGTGGTGAATATTTCCTATAAAGGTCTAGGTTTAATGGACCTAGGTGGTCCTTTCCAAAAGTGAGTTCCAGTCTTTCTTAAATCTCTCAATACATGGGTATACAGGCATAAAATTTAAGCAATTTTCTTCTGAGAAAAGCATCTCAATTTATAAAAAAAATTATGGCTTACAAATTTGCTACGAAAAAAATGATGTGTGGTGAATTTTATTTTTCCTCGGGCATATTTTGAAATTTATAGGGTATGGAAGCTTAAGAAAATACTTAACATATGTTTCAGAATTATCTGTTTTTGTTTCTTTGTATCACTTTGTTTATTTGTCTCATGGTAAGAAAAATCTTTTACTCAAGAGTATTAGAATTAGGTCACTTTGTATTTTGGATCTGGTATATCTCTTTATCAGGCGTTTGTTCTTGAATCTGTATTTTAAATTTTTGTGTGTTTAGTCACTTAAAACATGACGAGTAAATGCTGCAGCTTTCAGTTCTTACTTCTGGGATGAATAATCAAAAAACTCTCAAACAGATGGAAGGGCCTCTCCCCTATATGTTATCCATTAATGTCAAACAACAAGCTTAGAAAATGCTTCTAGTAGGCAGCTGGAAAGAAGGTAGTAGTATCACCTTTTGTAAGTAGTCTGTGCATTCTCACAGTTTAAATTTCACTTATGTCCCTGTGCCTTAAGTTACCTATTGGCTGTTATCTAGACCTTAAAAGGTGCTGAGTCCATAGGAAATCATAGCTACAGTGACTTGAAAGGGATGTAGGCCATGTGAACACAGGCTTAAGTATATTATCTGCATAAGTGAGACCCAATATTCCTCTTTGGTACAAATCCAAGAGGCAGTATTTCTTTTTTGTGAGATAGAATTACCAATTTACAGTATTAAGAGCTTGCTCCTACTTAGCCAGCAGTATAACCTCGGTCATGTCGCATAGTTTATGTCAGTCAGAGCTTCTCAGTGCAGCTGGTCTGCTGCTGAACGCAGCAATCCTGGGGTGACTTACACAGTGCTGCTTTCTCTACCTTGATATATGTGTATGGAATTGCAACCTATGGTTTCTGATAGTCCATGAGAAGATGAACAGTGAAGCAGTTTATTTTACACATTCATCAGGGTGGACTCAAAGTATTTTTATTTCAGTACCTATACAGAACTTAACAACAGACACTTTTACTTGGCAGTTTAAGGAATAGTTCAGTCATTGCATATCTGAACGTCCTTGCCTTGTGTTTGTTTCAGAAACGCAGATATGGAAGATGAAAATATTCTGGATGGCCCCATAGTTTAATTAAATGGCAAGTATAGTGCCCCTTTGCAAGTTTTACAGCTTAGATAAAACATTATCTGGGTTCATTAAACAAGGCTTCTTTGTGTTATCAAATGTGTTGAGATTCAGTAATTCTGATGATGATTAGATAAAGCAGGAGTAGCTGGTAGCAATTAAAGTGTATATTTAAAAGCGCTCTAGAACAAACGTACTACTTGCAGCAGTACTTCTCACTTCGTACTTTGGAACACTTTGCAGTATAGAAGAACCTCTTAACCCAAAGGAATTGCAACTCTGTTTTAAACATATCATCATTCTGATGGGTCGCCTTTAACTGCACTATGTATTACTGCAACGGGTAAAATTGCAAGCACCAGGGTTAATGAAACTGCATGGGTCTCAAATCTGTCAAAATGGGCTGCCGCAGAGCCTGGCCTGGGCCTTTGTTCTTAGTGAGTGCCGCAACAGAAAGCATTCCTGTGGGCCCTTTCTTTTTCTCTTTTTCTTTCGTTCTTTTCCTTTTTTTCTTTTTCTTTTTCTTTTTCTTTTTCTTTTTCTTTTTCTTTTTCTTTTTCTTTTTCTTTTTCTTTTTCTTTTTCTTTTTCTTTTTCTTTTTNTTCTTTTTCTTTTTCTTTTTCTTTTTCTTTTTCTTTTTCTTTTTCTTTTTCTTTTTCTTTTTCTTTTTCTTTTTCTTTTTCTTTTTCTTTTTTTTTTGACTAAACGTGCTTAACAGTTAGTTAATGTGAAAAAAAACTTCTTGCTTTCTTGTGGTATGTCCTGGTAGGGGTCTTTTCCATACCATAGATTTATTCATGAAACTTTCACTGAAAATATTGACGGAAAAGATACTGGGGAAAAAAAAAAAAGGCATTTCCATATGGAAATTACAGATGTAAATCATATATGTCTTTCTTTTGGAAATTCCATAACATGGAACTTTCTTACTTTCTTCTGGTGCTACAAAATGGAGTTTGAGACTCAAATGCAGAGTACATTAGAGTGGGAAGAAAAAGAAATTAAGGAACTCGGAGCATGAGATCTCAAAAGACACTTTCCCTAAACTCAGGGCACTTCCCCTGTATGTAGTGGCTATATGAAACTCAATTAAATAATTAAAAGAATATATATAAAGAAGTGAAAAGCTTTACTAAACTTAATGTTCAGGTAGCTTTTTATTCATATCACACTAATTATTTTAAATCACAGACCGTTTGGTTGGTTGGTTGTTTCGCATTAGGCCACTTGGTAAGGTATATTCTTGGCAAGCTGCTGCGTGCAGCGCTGCCTGTCGCAGCACCCTCAGAAGCAGGCTGTTCCGCTGGGCAGGGTGCTGAAGGTGTTCGGGACATCTTCTCTGAACCAGCAAAACTCAGAGGCTGCCGATATGTTCTGTCCCACAGAAAATAAGCTAGGATCTCTGGGGGACTGTTGCCAACATTTCTACTTTTCAGCTGATATTGGTTTCTAATAGTCTTTTTTTAAGATGCAATAAAAAGATAAAACTCTGAAAAAGTACAGGGAAGCCTGACAACTGGGAAAATGTTGACTGTCTGAGATAATTTTGTCATCGCTGAGTTCCCAGGACGTCTCAGTAAAGAAGGGGACAAGTAGAAATTATTAGAATAATGAAAAATTGTCTATGTGGTCAGAGTATCAAAGAAAAAGTTGATCCAAATTGTTGGAGCAATTGCTAAGGTGTTGCAATTCTTTCAATTATAATTTTTCTTTTTGCAGTATCATCTTGAGCTAAGTAAGACAAGCCATTCAGGAGTTAATAATGGAAGATGGACTTCAGATGAGAAAAAGGTATGTTAATCCAGTTTTCACAGTAAGAATAATATTGAAAAGAGCCCTCAAAGACAAAATATACCCATACATTTTGTGGATTTGAAGAATATGTTTCACAGTTGTTATCATAATTTAACTTCTTAAAATATTGTGGTATGTAAAAGAGAATAAAAGGCACAGTCAGGACTTTACATGAACATGCAAGAGCCCATGTTTCAGGATCATGGGAGTGTCAAAAAGGAATGCATTCTGTCACCTCTGCTGTTTGGCATGGCCCTCAGCTTTATTACAAGAGAAAGGGCAAATAAGTAAATAAAAACCAGACATGGCATGTCTTGGCAAAGTGAAATGAAAGATCTAGATTTTGCTGATAGCTGACAGCTCAGACACTGATTCCTGTAGCTGACAGTGCAGCAAGCCTACATACAAATAGAACCAACAGATTTCCCAGCATCACAAATGCTATTAGGTTAATAATCAATTATGAGAAAACAAATCTCCAGCAATTCTCAATTACTGCAGAAGAGGAGACTGAATCAGTTTGCTGCTTTTTTTTTTTTTTTTTTTTAAGTAGGAAGGAGGAATGTCCAGAAAGGGATAGCATCTGAAAATAGCAAAGCAGACGGTAAATCAAGCTGTTTGAATGAGATTTGTTAGTTGAAAACTGAAATATAAAGACAGAGCAATGAAAGTTCAAATGATTTCATCCTATGAAAACAGAGGTGTGTAAATTGGAAAGCCACTGATGGTAGAGATAGATTGATGTCTAATGACTGATGTCTAACATCCATGTCCAATTGACTTTAAATGTCTTAGAAAAATAGTGGAGATTAAGTATGTTCAATATATAATAAATGCCAAGCTTTACCCAAACTCAACAACTTTTCTCTTTAAAGCAATAGTGGTTTAGTAGTGGTTTATTAGAATTTTTGTGTCCTACCCATCATTTTATTGAAGAAAAAGCTTCCAGTTTGTTTCTTCCCTGAGAAGGAGTCACTTAGCTGACCCTTTGCTAGTCACTACCAGTTAAAGTCTCCTAAAGCTAATTCCTGTCAGGGATAGGAAGGCTTGGAAGGTGTTTAGCACCCATAAATGAAGGCTGTACCTGCGTGGCACATCCCCAGCGCAGAGCAGGCAGATGGAGAGTATGTTGGTGCTTGATCGAACCCTGTTGATTTCACTCATTTCCATGCCAAAGATTTTGCTTTTCTCCTTTTCTCCTTTTCTTGTCCTCCCATGCTTTCACTGTTTTTAATTCAGCGCTCATCCTCATTGTGTTACTTTCCTAATCCAAGTTAGTTTTCTGATATTAAGTAGCAAAACAAAGGACTCGTTTCCCTTTATATTTAAGTCATGATTGCAATAACCACATGGAAAAACTTTTTTTTTTTTTTTTTTTTTTTTTTTTTTAATCCCAGTTACCTTAGTCCTTGCCCAGTCAGTCTTTGGATATTCAGAGCTTCTCATCTCATGCAGGAAATACTTGCTGTATGCTGCTGGTAGCACCAGAACATGCAGCTCCCCATTCTCAACAGCTTCTAGATAAAGGTCCTTAGTATTCACCAAAAAGATTGTCAGTTACTTTACAGTTTCATGCTTCATTTTGGTTCCTTGGTAAGCAAAAATTTGCCTGCTGCACTGATGGTGTAATCAGACTAACTGAGAAAGGTGATCACAGTTTTCATTAAAAATTGTGAAATTCCTATTCTTGCTGTGGTTTATGCATGGTTAGAAAGACTTTACTCATGAACTGGTAGAAGTCTTTTAGCATGAGAGTTAAATTTGGTCTCTCAGCTTTTGAAAACGCACAGTAATTTTGTTATCTCTCTGCTTGGACAGTGGAAGAAGTCCAGAGGTGTTAGTAATGGACTGCTGTGTGATACCAAAGGAGTCCTTAACTTAGGAAGTTAGGCGTGTATAAGTGCAGTTCCCATCTCCTGGACTGCTGGAAGGACAGGCAAGGTTAGCAGCAGCTCTTTCAAAAGCAGGTCAAATGAGGAGCGCCAGGCTACAAGGAGAGCACTGCGATATTGAACATTTCATGCTGTCATCACGCTTGGTGCATAAAATATTCAGCAGTATGTATTGAAGAGATAGCTGTTGTGATACCAAACATTTTTGCTGGTTTTCAGTGCAAGTGAAAAGCCAATTAGAAATCTTTGGCATCAGACAGATTTTCAAAAAGTAGAAATCATTTCTGTCTTCCTGTAAGAATTGTAAACCTGAAACTCTTCCAGTAAGGTCCAGTCCTGGTTAGTAGAGCAAAATCAGTCCTGGGGATTCTCCCTCCTCATAATCCAGTGGAAATATGAGCAATGGCCTGTGCCATATCCATATGATAGAGTGAGAAAGTATGTTTTAAGGCTTTCTTCTGCCCGCATACATACACCGGAGCTGCCACCACAGTTGCTGTTGCTGCATTGCCACAGCAAATATGAAGACTCAAGCCTAGGATGCAGTTAAAACAACTGCCAAGACTAGATCACTATAAACTCTCCCATAAGATCTCTTCCTTTTTTTTAAAGCTAGCACACACTGATTTCTCTGGCTATTGTGAGTGCTACTGAGTATATGCAGTTTTCTACTGCTACAGACGCCTTTTCTAAATGTCTAAAAGAGCAGTGTTCCATCGAGTTCACATTTCTTCTTTTAATTTATGTGTGTATATGTACATTGCTTTTCTCCTGCAGTTCTCTGAGAGTTTTATGGCCCATTACTGAGTGACTAAAATGTGTGCAGATTTTGAAAACCTCTGCCAGAAGATGTTTATTATGCTCATCATTCTCACGAAAATCATGTTCCAGCAGGTTCAGGCAATGTACAAAACACGGCACATGTGTGAATTGGTGATTTCACTCTACACTTAGAATATTAGCAGTAATAATAAAGCCAGGGAAAAGGCATTTGGGGAGGGGATAGACCTCATGTTAATTTGGTCATGAAGATCTTATATGTGGTCTGTTAAACCCAAAGGTGTAAAGAAGAGTTGGCTTGTTTTCAAAGGTTAGTACCAAGTGCTGAGGCAAGCCAAAATATTGATGCAGACAACAGTTTGCTCATGTGTCCAAAAATGGCCTATCATGCGCGAGTGGTCTTACTCTGTCTCAATATATATTTTTGTGATGCAAAATCTACTCCTTATTTTAAACTTCTGTGGTATAGAAGAGCATTGCTGCTAAGTGCAACACATTTTTTTGGCTGGTGTGAAAATTTCAGGCATGCTGATAAAATACTTCCATGTGGAAAGATTGAAGACAGAGCTCCTCCTCTTCACTGTGCTGTTGGTAACAGCACTGGAGGCAACCCTGTTGTTTATCTGCTTCATTCAGCTCAGAGTTAGTTCCACTTGCTTTTATGGGGGAGTCTTTGCACTTGCTTTGCAGCTCACTTCTCCTGTCACGTCTATTCAGTGAGTATATTTTGTGTGCTCTGCTTGGCATACAGAGGGCTCAGTTACAGAGTTTATGGTGACTTTGTACATTTCAGTTTGATTTTCTTGGAATATTTTTTAGGAAATTTAAGTTTCTGTTGTTTTTATAAATGAATTCATAGCTGGAAAAGCTGAAGGGACCAAAGTGTTATTAGTCTAAGTGACTTAATGTAGTGTTGCAGACCATAGTACCGGCACTCTGCTTTTTTTCACTCCACCATCCTGGCTCATATTCAAAAATGGGGAAGATTTCAGCAGCAAGGAAAGAGAGTTTCTGTTTCTGTGGTTTCTTTGTGAAAGTATCCATGACTTCTTCAAAAATCCTGGGGACAATATGTGTTCAAGGCAGACACCTTCAATATTTTGGTCTTGGGGCTTATGGCTGATGGTACTCCTTACATTTGCCTTCTCCAGGAAGGACATGCTTGCTTTTAAAAGCTGTTATTGCAGTATTTTCAGAAAGAAGAAAGTGGCTTTCATAGCTAAAAGAGATTTCTTCCTCTCAGCTGAAAAATCCACAAACTAGAAAATCCTAGGTTGAAATTAAAAGTTAGCTTATCAAGATTTTAGACATCTGAATATATGGAAAGTCTGGCCAGGATTGAGTTCCATTTGTAGTACATATTAGGCAGTGCTTTAAAAAAAATACCTAATTTGAAGAATTTACAAGATAAAGAACATTCTAAACAGGTAACTGTGTGGAGAAAGCAGATGTGAGAAATAGTGAGTTACATATTCTAGCCAGAAGAGCCAGGAGATTTCAAGTCCATATAGTTGCCAAACTGAAAACTGTTCTTTTATGGATACTTTTTTGTCTCCAGTTCAGTATCTCATCTTTGACATTGCTTGACCTCAATAGCTTTTTTTTTTTTTTCTTTTTTTCTTTTTTCTTTTTTTTTTTTCCTCAGAACCTTTAGAATCCCATATTGTATTTGCTATTTCTTCCTTATTCACTTTTGTTTACAATCCCCAAAGTGCTAAATAGAGGACAGTGACACATCTTACTTTGTAGGACCTGTGCTTGTTTGTCCCTAATGTGTAATTTATTCTGTTTGCAGTAGTTTCAGCTTATTTTTTTGGAACACCTTACTGGTCTGTGGTTTCCAGTATCACCCCTATACCTTTCTGAAGGATGAACACTAACAATTCCCCTAGATTCCAGCAGTGGTGGATAATTTTAGGGTGATGACTTTTTTTGTCTTTTTATTTTATTTTTTTTTTATAGTATTCAGTCATTTCATTCCAAGGCTCCCTTAGGATCAAGACTGTAGCAAGATTAGCCCCTTTACGCTATTGCACTTTATACACACTCCCTCCTGTTACCTACCACGTATGTGCCTAATTCTGAAGAGCACTTTCCTACTTCCCAATGCGGAAGTCCAGCTCACTGCGTCATAGCTACGTGTCTGGTACAGACAGGCATCATCCCACACCCTATAAAGAGAAAACCTAGGAAGAACATAAGGACCAAAACTGTGGAACTGGTTTGTGAGCATAATGCATTGGCCCCACACTTCAGAAATAACTTTTGTTACGCGGGACTTTTATGCCTCTATGGGAAGCTGTGAAAAGTCTCGAACCAAACAGAGCAGATATGTATAACCAGTCTCATGGTAGTTGGCATGAAAGAATCAATAACCTGTGTGTCATGAACAGATGAGACTGGATAAACAGCTAAATGGCAGTTTAAAGGAGTAATAGCTCTTTCACACCTATGATGCTTAGGAAGAAGATATTAACAGGATTTTCAGAGCCCCTGTGTCTTTTCCTGCTAGGTAGACCAGAGTGGAGAAGGTATCTAGGACAGCTCTGAGATTAGAGTTCAAAATGAACATCAGCATGGGTAGGGGAAGATAAAATTACTCATTACTGGCAATGGCATTAAGTAGGCAGGTTGTGTTTGTGAACCTTGAACCTCTGTCTCCCATGTGTTGAATACATCTTGAAATCCCATGTAGAAGAAGAAGCAATTAGAAAAGAATTCCATTGGTAAATAGAAAGCTTTAATCCAAGCAAGATTAGACTAAAATTGGGTTTTACTTGTGACCTTTTATATCCATTGCTATAGCTAAAAGTTTAATCTTGAGACTAGCTAATAAATTTATTTATTTAACCATAAAGCTTGCCTCATTTTTTGCTAAGGTTAATCGGAGTGAAGTTGCAAGCATGGGGTGCTCTTATCTCCAAGGATGGAGGGAATCCACACTGGTCCACGCAGGCAGTGGGGCCTCTTTTCCTGCAATCTCTTTCTGCCAAAAATAATTCAGTTTGGGATTTAGCTCCACCAGTCCCCTCCTGTCTGATGCATGAAGGCAGCAAATGGGGGGGGGGGCTCAGGCTTTCAGCCTCGGTCACACAGAAATGCAGAAGCTGTGAACAGAGACAGCCCTGCTCGTCTCCAGGCCGTAACAGCGTTGAGCTATCTAATTTATGTACACAGGGCTGGAGCTGACTGTAACTGCTGTTTTATTAGGCTCGGTTTTCTCAGTGGGGTCCTGCCCCATGACTGAGGACTGTAGATGTTAAAGCTGTGCTCTGAATAAATAATGTGTAGAGAAAAATATTCAGAATACAGTAATGCACAGCAACCTTATTTGCAGACCATGCTGTCACTGTACTAGTCACTATTTGAACGCATGAGGAAGAAGAGCATAGATAAAATACCTTGGGCAGTCAGAGTGCCTTCCCTGATCAAGAGGTGATTAACATGATGATGCTCCTAACAACTTTGTATTCTGTCATTTGGGGTCGTAGCCTTATGGATGCAATAGATCTGTACAGATTTTACAGTGTAGTCTTTGCCTGTGAGAGTCTACATTTAAAAATAGTGTCACTCCCTGGTATGTGCCTGTGTTCCCTGCTCTGTGGTTAGGATAGCCAGCTCTGATGTAGGACTGCTTTGCCATTTCTGTAGAGACATCTGTATTTCCCTGCTCCTTCAGTTCATCAACTCTGGCCCCAAGGTGCTATACTACTGCTCTGAGGGCCATTAACTGCTTGCACCGCATTTGGATCAGACACATATATCTAACCTTATCTTTGAAAGGTCTGGAAAAAATAACATTGGAAAAGAGATCTTCTGTTCAAGTTCGCGCCCCCTTGACTAATTTGAATTAACACCTACTTAGAGGGGTAAGAAGTCAAAAATATGCCTGGAAGGTTAAACATTAAGTATGTAAAGCTATACTTCCAAACTTCCATAATGCATGAAAATGTATATGTAAAAAATGTCTGAACAAAACCAAAGTTTAAGAGCTAATACATTTTAAAGAATGTGGATTTTAAGCCTTTTTTGAGGTTATCTTTTGCTGATTGCCTTCAGGGGAGGTGAGGCAATTTCTAACCTTTGCAGCCAGCTCAATGGAAGAGAGGGAAGGAAGAACACAGAGGCAGAAAGAGATCTCAAATTCAACTTGTTGTCTGATCTTTGAAGGGCTTCAAGAATGAAAATCTTTAAAGAGAACCCCATAGGTGCTACATGATCTGCATTTTGTCAGTCAGCCTCACAATCAGCATGGGAGAGAGAAACCACACATTTCCTGCAAGGACTGCCTCCCCTCGTTTCAGCTTCTGTGCCTTTCCACTCCCTACTCTTGCACCTCAGGTTCACGATGGACAACTCTTCCAAACTGCTGTTCGGTTTGTGTTTCCTTTCTGGATTTTTCTAACGACAGAATGAGCCGTAGCCTTATCCTACATTATCTTCTGCAGGGTCATCTACTTGATGTGGTAAAAGGCTCTTATGTTGCATCTTGTTCCAAACTCCGTTTAGGGAGAACTTGTCTGGCTAATCAAAAATATGCCTTTCCCTTCTTTGCTCCTGATTTTCTTCTTCTTTTTTTTTTTTTTTTTTTGACAGAATTTGTTAAAATTAGGTCAAATTTCTGATTCATATCACAGCATGGCTGTTTTTCAGTTGTCATGATAAACTGATGAACCATGGGATGACACCAAATGATACAATTGCCAGGAACTGCAAAAGCCAGTGTGATGTTGAGCCCTGGCCTTAGGACACACATATCTCCTGTGCACCTATGGTCTGCTACAGAAATGCAAATTGGTTTTCACAATTGTATTTCCATGTCTGGAAATACGTTTCCATGTATTTCCATAGCATGAAGCCTTTTCCTCTGTCAGTGATGTTCAAAGAGCCCTCCTGATGCAGTGCACCCAAACAAACATGGCAGAGGTCCACATACATTGATCACTATCTACAAATCATTCTAGAATCGTCAAACCATTTGTTGTTTAATAGTTTTTTTTCTCCAACTGTCCAGCCCTTCTTTGTGTCACTTTATGGGATACAGGAGTTCAGAGCATTATTAAGACAGAAGCAGTGGAACATAGGACACTGAAGTAAGTATAAAAACAACTGAAGTTGTTTTAAATTTGGGATCTTTGTCCATTTTTTTCCAAACTTACCATGCTGGCTATCACTTAGTCATTTGATTCTGAACAAGAGTGAAAAATGATACGTGCAACTTGCTGCCCAGTGTCAGCACTAGCAAGCTTGTGTGATTGTATTTGGGCTGACTATTTCAGCAAATAGCATAGCACAGCAGCAATTGCTGAGCCCTGTCTGTATTCTCTCTGTGGTGAGCAGGGATTTTTCATTTCATACATCATTTACAGCTTGCCACAGTGATTCCAGTCAGCCAGGATATATTTTCCACACGAAGAGAAGAAAGAGAAATATATATCATTTCTTGTAGAAGCTGGGCACATTGGGCTCAAATTTAATTACACTATAACATCAAAAGCTAAACTAATAGAGAGAAAAAAGTCAGCTGTCCCTTACCTCAGAGTAAAAGGTGATAAGTTCTCCTGTTGTGCAAGAGTTCTGCGTAGGTCTCTATGAGCAGGAGCTTTGCTACTTTGGTCCATCATGGATTATATCCATAGCAGTCAGTGCATACATTTAACACGGGTGCAATGCATATATCATCTGTCTAAGTGTCTTACAAAGCAGCAGAGGCCTTCTGCCTTCTTGGCAGAGTGGCTTTGTTAACTACCCTTCTTCCTGCTGGAGCAGCGCGGATGCTGCGGCAGCAGCTCCCGTGCCTGCTGCGGGCTCCTGCTGGGAGACTCAATGCGCTGGAAAGGGGAGCCGCAGCAGGGATCCTCAGTCTGCAGGACCCACGCGACCTTGCAGGAAAGGCTCCTCACTTCCATTCTTCTCTTCTTTTTCCTGCTCACTGTTCTACCAGTGTGTCTGACTCCTGTTCTGGGCTACGCGAGGTTGACAGGATTGGTTTTGTTATGAAGCTGAGCTGGTTTAAAAAAAAAAAAAAAAAAAAAGAGCCTTTTTGTGTGTGAGACACTGGAAATCTTCACAGCTTCTGTGAAACTGAAGAGCTCCCTGGCATTACCCTTGAGATCAGATCCAAAGAAGACATGTAGGAAATGCAGTCCTATGCCTTGATCCCTTATTTTCCTTTCTCTTCGGAGCTTCTCAGGAATTTCATGTTAGTTTAGAAACTGGAGTGATTCTTCCCATTACTAAAGGCCTCAGAGTCACAGAGATCTATAAGCAAGGATCCCTTCATCTCCAAGGCAGAAAGCATCATGTATTGAACTGTCTTGATTGCTTAAGATGACAAAAATATGAATTTATCTTCAGAACAAATGTGTAAAAGTCTGAATGTGTGAAGACTTGAAAGTGTGAAGGATACACAAAATCCGTAAAAGTGGTGGTATGAAAAGGTGCTAAAGGATGAACTGGGGTGCATGATGTTAATTAATGCCATCTCTAGGTTCCTAAACAGAGCAATAATCAGTCATGAGGGTCTGGGGATGTTGATCCTGTGCTTACACTGATACCTCTGGCAATTTTCTCAAAGGATTGAGAACTAATTTCAGATAGGGAAGGATCCTTTCATATTTCCCCATCACCAAATTTCTTGTACTTTCTTCCATGCTACTCTCCGTAGGTTTCAGGGGCAGGTAATTTTGCCATAATACCCTAATCACTGTTGCAGAACGTACCAGAGTACAGAAGCAGGAGGGGCTTACTCATCTAAGCAAAAGCAAACCTCATCATTTGAGGAAAAGAAATCCAGTGTAAGCAAGCGTTCATTTCAGATTATGGAAGTAGTTAACCTGCTTCCAAGGCACGCTAGAAAGAGCTCACAGACAGCAATGCAGGGAGTAATAGACCTTCCATTAGCAAATGGCAGAGCCCCGGTGTGACAGCGCATGGCATGTCAGAATGTTATTTCCATTCTTCAAGTGGCAATAAGAATAAATAAATAAAGAAAAGAGGAGGTGAAGACCTAACGTCTTTCCTGGGATCATCCATGCTTGTCAGGCTTGATGAGGACTTTGTCAATATGCTTTTGACACCTTTAAAGACAGAAAAGCAGGGACAACTATATGCCTATAGCCTTGAGCTTGTTTCCTCGTTAAGGAAACTGATCTGATGAGCTATGTTTGTTCTTTCAAGTTTCATTTGTCAAAATATATAAGGTCATCACAGCTGTATGTGTTTGACTTTAGGAGATAACTGCTATAATTAGTAACAATACACTTACTTTATTACTTTTGCTTTGATAGAAGCCGTGGGTGATTTAAAAAAAAATCTCAATTTCAGAGTGAATTATATTAGTTTTTTGTTGTTGCCTGCTAGTGTTAAACTTTTTCTGTGTAATTAGCAAGCAGTAAATTACTTTATTTCTCTTTTGTTTAATTGAGTTAATGATGTCTGCAAAGAAATATGATAGTGAGTTTTTTTGTTTTTTTTTTTTTTTCTTTCTGATCTCAAAGGGCTCTGGAGTTTCAGATTTTCAGACATTAGGCTGCAAGGAGTGCATCAAGAGTTGTCTTTTAAAAAATGCATATTTCACTTCTGCAGAAAAGTGAACCTAGGTAGTATGGAAGGGGGCAGAGGAAGCCTGGCTCCCGGGCTGGCGCCCTGGGTGAGTGAGTGTGGGGTTTGTCGTTGCTGAGAGGGCAGGACTCGCTCATTAATGAGCCATCAGCCTGTCTGGGTCGTGATTTTGGAAGCAACGTGACTTTCTGTCCTTGCTGTACTCTGCCCTCTGGAAAACAGCTCTGTCATTACTTCGGACAGGAGACTCTGTCATATCAAAGGATAAAGAAATTGGTGGTGAAGAGAGAATTAGGGAAATAAGAGGAGTTATAGGACAGCGAGGTTCATTAGAGAGGTAAAGAAAGGGAAGAGGAAGATTTAATGAGGTCCTTGTTTATCGCTTTTGCTAGTTCGGTCTTGCTGCTGGCCACAGTACTGAAAGCTTAAAGGATAACTTCCAAAATGAGGATTATGGTGGGCCAGAATACAGAGCTTAGGTATTCACTTGTGTTTAAAGGTTAATTCTCGGTCTCCAGCCATGGCCGTCTTGAGTTTTGAAAGCTGCAGCTGCTTCAGGAGTAAATTGTGCTTGGCCCTTTATACCTTCATACCGCACACTGGTCTAGACTCAGGCTACTCTCTTCTGAGTACCCTCATTTGCAGATTGTCACAGGCCAGTTTTCTTCTTTTGTCCTGTTCCTCCATGAATCCCATTTATACTTGGACAGTATCTAATTCTGATTTGTTTGACAAATCATCAGAGGTCTATGAAAGTAGTAAAAGAAAACAAAGTCCCTGCAGCGTGAGAAATCAAGTCCAACCCTGTTGCTGAGAATTTGCCATAGCCTGCCTTCCTGGGGCTGTGAGAATCCAGAATAACACGCTCCTCATTGCGAAGGCAGGCCGGCTGCAGATCCCGCTGGCTCCTTGCGCAGGCGGTTCCGCTGCCCTCCGCCTGTGACCTCCGCCTGCCGGCGCCGCGGCCTCGCTCCGCCGGCGCAGCGCTGGCTGCCGCGCAGGAGGTGCCGATACCGGTTCTCTTCTGAAAGATCTGCCGGAACTACATCTGTGCAGGGGGTAAGAGCTCTTCATCGCAGCCACGCGGTGCCTGCCGCCTGTACCCGCTCTGTGCACAGGCAGCTCGAGGTGTCACCGCAGCCCTGCGCACAGGCGGTCACCTCTGGGGCGCGTCGGGGTCGGCAGCGCCGGCTGGGGCTGTGCAGGCAGCGTGGACGGGTGGTGCTGCCGGTGCCGCGGGCTGCCAGACTCGTTCTGCTGCGAAGGGCAGAAATTACGCTCCCCAGAATGAGCTGTTTCTTGACCTTGTGCAGCTTTTTTTCTTATTTTTTTCTTTTCCTTTACTGTGTTTGTCTGCAAGTAAATTAACATTTTTAGTGATCCGTTCCCCAACTGACATTATAATACTATATTTTAACTGTGTGATGCTTCCTTTTCTGTCAAAGGCTAGCATAGAAAGTGTATGGTTTTGCAGAGAGTCCTTCATGGCTGGTCTAGTGTCGCTTTATTACCTTTCCTTGTCCTATTTTTAGCATGTCCATTTTCCCAGATGGAAAATGGGGATTGCATAATACCTAGCTTGCTCTTTGTGGGAAATATAAAGATGAGTCAGTTAATATTTTTCAGCAGTTTAGAGAGGAAAAGCCTGATACTGAGCACCATTTTGGAGCTGGTATTAGATGTGGCCTTTCAAAACAAATTCTTCTAGTTCTCATGCTACAAACTGCTTTTTCTGTGAGTGGCTCCATTAGTTAGGGACTGTTAGTGCTAATCTCTGTTTGCAGGATTTGACTCCTAGTGAAGGGCAAGATTTTGGCTTCCCAGGGGGTATAGCTATTTCAGTTGTGACGGCTGGAGTTTTAAGCTGAAGTTTCTCTGGTACAACCCTTAGTGTGGAGTCTGGTTTGCTACTGTACAGGTAATTTATTTTCCATAAAAAGGTTGTGCCACTGATACCAGGCCAGTCAAACCCTGCTCATGACGTGTGGCACGATTGCCCCTTGGCCATCAGTGTGCAGCAAATAGGGTTTGGGTGGAGATCAAGGGAGACAATTTCAGTTATTGGATACTAACTGAAAACTAAGGTTTTCTTTTTCAATACAGACTGTGCTTGCTTGTGTTTGCTGTTATTGATGCAGTGGATGATACTTTGTGGTAACAGTGTCATCAGGGAGAGCCATGACATGTCAAGAAAGATTTTTTAATATGATCTATCACAAGAGCAATAACAGAAGCACAGAAGTACAGAAACACCTGTGTCATTTCAACAGAAAGGTAACTTTGGCAGAGTTAGAGCCTGGAAGAAAACTTGTTCTTTGAATTCTGAACACCCAGTGCAAGTTATTCCCCCAGCCTTCCAGCCAGTTCAAAAGAAGTGCGACATCATGTTTCCCAGCAGACATTATTAACTCAATTAAACTAAAGAGATATAAAGTAAATTACTCCATCCTAATTATACAAAAAATCGATAAACAGGCTACAAAACAATTATATAATTCACTCCGAAATTAAGATGTTTAAACCACTAACAATTTAAATCAAAGCAACGGTAATAAAATAAGTGTAATGTTACTAATTGCTACATTTCATCTTCTGAAGCCAAATACATATGTTTGTGTTGACTTGGTTCATTTTGGCATTTCTAAGTATAGAAACGGAGCCTGAGTGGGTTCAACACACACAGCAGGATAAGGAGAGCATCTTTCACAGAGCGAGAAGCTGAGCCTGGAGCGATGGGGAAAATACGTGTGTTTCTAGGCAGGTTTCCTGCGGGCTGCTGAGCCGCTCTGAGCCAGGCGTCTGGCACTCAGCATCCTTTGCCTGCGACCTGGCGCTCCGTCCTAAACTCCCTTGCAGTGGAGTGATTAAAACTTCTAGCTGATGTACTCAGCCTGGGTTTGGTAATTGCTGGTGTTTCTACACCAACAAGACTGACAACAGCAGAGTTCAAGCTCAGGGATATTAAATCCTGTCTGGCAGCCTTGACTTCAGAAGTATTTCTTTAGAAAAATCGTAGGAGGAGGTTCGGAGGTTTCTTTTTTCTTTTCTTTTCTTTTTTTTTTTCCTCCTATGCATCTGTGCTTTGTGTGTGTTCTCTTTTTTTGTTTGTTCAGAAAACCTGAGAGATATGCAATCAGTGGAGATTTTGGAGCATTAATTTGATTAGAGAGAGCCATATGTCCCTCAAACAAATGAGAATAATTCTGATACTGGGGACAAAAAGAAGTCGAAATTATAAGAAGCTGTTGTCTCCAGAGTGAGTTTGTTTTGTTAGAGCTTTTGACCTGATCTTTTAGACATAGGAGTTTCTGTGGAGCATTGAAGGGCTGATACCTACTCCTGTTGGCTATTTCGACTGTATTCGCAGATGGCTAAATTTGGCCCAAACAGGCCAAGATGATCAAAAATTGAAACAATAGTTTCAGTAGTAATGAGCCAAATGTACTGTTCCAGGACAGTATGAAGCACAGTTATATACTAAGCAAGACTGAGTTTAGTGTCTTTTATGGAAGAATCTTAGGAAGAAACTTAGACCTTAGGAAGAAAATAGCTTACTTTTGTCTTTTACAGAGTAAGAAGCTGAGCTTGCATAGAAAAAATGCTAGGGTGTGTAATAATCAGTGCCCAAAATAACCCCAGGTTTTCTAACAAAATCAGCTGTCAAAAGATCTGACCCATCCAAATACAAGCTGTGGAAATGCACCCTTCTACACCATTGCCTCCTACCAATCAATAACAATTCAATCCTGGCAGAATTCAGGCAGAGCCTATTATAAGCCATCTAAAACTGAATTGCTGTCAAAGAATTAGATATCAAGGGGACTGCCACGCTAGTATCTGATGTGAAAAAATACTGCCATGCTTCAGTACAGTGGGGCAGCTTCAGATGCTGCTCAGTGCCAACAGCTTGACAAAACAGAATGATATTGCAAATATTTTAAATATCTAAAAATAAATGAAGATTGATGGCCTTGGCCTTGATCCTCGCAGGAAATGAGGCAAGCGAAAATGTGGTTGTAGTTATTATCTCCTGGAGGTTACAAATGGGCTTGACCCATGTCTTGATCCAAAATAGAAAAGAGATTTCAGTACCGAGCATTTAATTTGTATAAAGATCCAACTACTCCTTCTGCATGAAAGCAAAGTGAATTGCATATTCTTTTTTGGGGAAAGACAGTAAGGAATGTCAGAGGAATGAACATTCTAGTTTGCTTCTGCTTCCCTTTTGTAATGGCATTGCTGTGGATAAGCTTTGGTTATTAGCTGTCTGCCTGTGCAAGAAAAGAGTGAAACATTCTTCTTTCTTTTTTTTTTCTTTTTTTTTTTTTTTCCATTTTTACATATTGTTCAAGAACTTCTCAGACAATATGAGTGCTCCTTTGCTACTTGGGAATTTGGTAAGAAGGAGATGCCTGCAAAATGCTGCTGCTTGTGTGGATGTGCTGTGAAGCTGCTGCTTGTGGCCACGCAGATGGGATGGGGCCCACTAGGGAAAAGGGACGGTGGGAGGTAATGATTGGCAATACCCTTGGGCATGGGGGGAGAAGGTGTTTGCTCTAGAATCGCACCTGCCTGCGGGCAGAGAGCAATTCCCCTGTTCTGCTGGCGTCCGCCTGGCGGCCGAGGAAACCTTTTAGGATTGATAGGGGTAATCAAGTGTTGTGTGAATCTGTGCTGCTTGCGCATTTGCGCGTCGCTGGCCATCTTGCCCATGGTGCGTTGCTCCCAAGGCAGCCCTGCCACAGAGTGCCTCACTAGTTTCTCCTCCTGCCTGCGTTTTTTCTTTACCTCCTGCAGTTGACATCTTTCATGCCAGCTGTGGCCTTTCCGCAAGGTAATTCTCTTCACTGCTGACTGCAGTCCTAGGGGACACAGGGCTATCAGCCACACTTTTACCTCTGCAGTTCTTTCTCCTTTCCTTGTGTGTTTTCTTTCCTTCCTTTCTTGCTTACTTCCTTCTTTGTTTCTCTCACTTCCCTGATTTGGACTTCACTGCTGCCTGTAAGACACGGAGGAAGGCTCAGCCCCAGCTACGAGTCATAGAAAGGGATTGTAGCTGTTAAAAATTGTTCCGTAGAGATTGTCTTCTGAACCAGAAAGCCAGAGATTAAGCTTTTATCTAGTCAAGAGGACAAAATTGCTTTTGTGCTTATAAGTAGCCTTCAAAAGGAAATATTAAGATGTGTTTTTGAAGGAAAATATAAAACACTTGAGTTTTTCAATGCATTGAAAAACTACATATTTCTTGATTCTTGAGCTTGCGTTTTTGCTTAGTGGTGACAGTACCTAAGAGTCTGTAGATGCCTTTGACAGATGGTATAGTATGACGCAGTGTTCACCCCATATGTTGTCTCTGTTTAACTTATAGGAATAAGAACCACAAAAAATAGCACTAATAATATGACACTGTTACAGACTTATTGGGGCATAAGATAGCGTAAGATTGCCGTACTGTCAATTCTCCTTTCTTGGGTTCCATTATTGTTGCTACCTTGGCATATAAACTCAAGTGTGTGTCTTGATTTTATACTACATCAACCTCTGTATTTCCCATGCATTTCCCGTTGATAAAGGTGCAAAGGAGGACATTAAGCGGCCCTGTTGAGAGCCCAAGGAAGGCTGTTTTCATATTGTTACCCAACAGCACAGGGAAATAAAATGATTTCTAGTTACATTCTCTAGTTTCTTTAGTTGTATTTGTGTAGTTGTATAAATATCCATTCTGCAGCATAAGAATGTCTACTGAAGATGATAAAAGGCTGTGACAATGAGTATTTATGGTAATACACATGCTTCAGTGTGTGTTTCTGGGACCAAACCATTTAGTAACTTAATTTCAAACACATTGGGTGTGTCATGGATGTAGAATGGCTTAAAGGCCCCCCCCCCTTTTTTTTTTTTTTTTTTTTTTTTCCCATCTACTAATAGTATTATCTTCCTGCTAGAGCTATTTGTCAGGATGATGATTAACTTTACATTGTGTCTTTTGTCTACATTACATTATGTCTTTCAAAAATACTTAAATTAGGACTATCTAAAACTCCAACAAATTATGGGTACTTGAGTTGCTTCTGTTTATGCTCCATGGGCAGTGATTTACCCTGTGTTTTTCCAATTTAAGTAAATGGGAGACAGCTGGGGGTTAGCAAGACTCATCTTACCAAATCATAGATATTTTAAACAGCTGGCAATAAACTGTAATTTATATCTATAAAGTGAAAATATTTACCCAGAAGAAGTACCTTTAGAATATGCTTGAAAGCTGCATCCAAGCTGACATGAAGGAAAGCTTTGCATCTCATTGCCATGGGCTAGGGCTTCAGTTTATAGTTAATTTATATGCTGTTCCTCTGAAATGTTGTAACTTTTATTATTAATCAATTTAAATTGGAAGAAGTAGCAGTTCTCAGAATTAAAAACAGACTTCCTTCAGTAATTTAATTCATCAGACCAGTTTCATAAGGAGTAAATGCGACTGAGCTCTGTACAATGGTGGCATCAGTGGAGCAGAATTCCTGAGCATCATGTGCTTCCTGAAATCTGTGCTTCACTTACAGCCTTTTCTAGACTGTTGTCCACAGTGCTCTGTAAAGGGCTGAAAAAAATGTCTTTTTCCGGTACACTGAGAGTTATTGTAGTTCTTAAAAATCTCAACATAGCTTTTTGTCCATGCCAGGGTCTTTTATGATTGTTGAAAGTTTTAAATACATTGCCTTCTAAAACCTTTTTCCTGTGATTTTCTCCAAAAACTGGAAATAAACTCTGCAAAAACACACACACAATGTTACGAGACTTCCAAACCACTGTCTCTATTCCTGTTATTTACAAATTCTCGGAATATGTTGTTATATCTCCATTAAACTCAGTGGGTAGCATAGCTTTCTTCCCTAATTTGCTGATTTGGCAGTAGCATCCAGGAGATATGTATAGTAGCAGATGTGTTAAGTAGTCACAACATCTGAGGATTCATTGTGGCTCAGTGCCATTGAATAAAATCAAAGTTATTCTAGCTTTTCAGGAAAAAAGAAGAAAAAACAACAACAAAACAGTGCATGTAAGGAGATGAATGGACTGCAATGAAGAGCTGGGAAATTTGAGCAGCCTGCAGGTAAAAAGAGATTAAAGTGTAGTAACTCAGAGTAACCTAAAGCAGACAGCGTGGTCCAGAGAGGTAATATCATTATTTATCCTCACATATGTAGCTAACAGCATATTTCTCTGATGCTTCCGGCAGTGTTGTAGCTGACTTAGCAAGATGAGAGTGTTTGTTCCGATGTGCTAACATTTGTTGAGATGGGATGGGATCCTCTTGGTAGAGTTTGCCACCTCATGTAATGCCTGAAGAAATAAAGCAATAGAAGCAGACTTTACATGGAATTTTTGTTCTTTCCTTCTTTACTCTCTGATGAGAAGATAAGTAACTGCTGTTAGCTGCTATCCTCAAACATCTGCTCAGTAAAGTTCAGTTCTTTGTACCAGCAGAGTGTCATATTCGTGGAGCCTCCATGGTAACTGTGGCAAGTAGCAGCTCATTTGTAAAGGCTCATGTGCCTGGGAGTATATCTAGGATGACTTGAGTACCTGCACTGTGGTACTGGAGACTGGAAATCAGGGAGTGCAAAGCACCTGCTGCATTGTTTTGGCACCAAACAATACCAAAACAATAAATGTTTTTGACTTCTGTTGATTTAAATTTGTGAAAACCAAAGTGCAGTGAACTCTGGCTCATATTCAGCATTTACCTAGGTATGAATTTTCAGGAGTATCAGATTTAGCCTAGATAAATAAGGAATTCTGTTAAGAATAGTTCAGGGAACCACATAAATACCTTTCTGATGTATTTAGATGTTTTTCTTGTAATAGAAATGATGCAAAAGACATCAAGAGTAATGCCTTTTATATCATCTTTCCTCTAATGCACTAAACTCCTAAAGTGTTTAAAAGAGCAGACTTTGGTGGGAGTTTTCTGATGACACTTTTTTTCCCCCACTGAAAATACTGATTCACCAAAATTCTAATTTATCACTGTAAAATATCCTTGTTTACCTGAAGTTTTAGCCAGGAGAGTTTGTCTCCTCCAGAAAAGGAGAAAGAGCAAACAGCTTAGGGAGAAGCTGCCCTGCTGAGTCCAGTAAAACGTTGAGTGGTGCAGCTTGTTCTCTCCCTCTGGATTTAGATACTTGCTGACTGCTCCCAAAGTTGCCAAATTTCCCCGTTTTTAAAGAATCAGAGGTCTTGTTTTTTGGCAAGCCCTAGTTGTTTTAGAGCTCCCTGGCACATGTTTTACGAAGAAGTCTAGAAACACTTCATTGAAACGGCGTAAGGTCTGAAGTGTGTAGCTCCAAAGGGAAAACAAACACATGGGACTGCAGACACTCATTTTCTGAGAAGGTGGTGCATGACTCAGTAGTGTTTGGGAGCTTCTGTATTTTCCATCTGGCTCTACATCCCAGGATTTACTGTGCTCTAGCTGAAGCATCACTGCAGCCTGTTGGTTCTCTCCCAGACCCCGAAGGCCTCCTGCTCTGCGTCCCTGCTCTGCAAGATGCAGGAGAAGCGTGACCAAGTGCTTGGTTCCTATGTCCTCTCTCCATGTGTTCAGGTAACGTTGTTTCCTGGCAGAGGGCACAGGGGCAGCATAAAATAAAACGATCAGCTCTGTCCCGTGTTACTGCCTGGACAGGAAGCTCCGCTAAGCTCCTGCCTGTGCAGTGCCGTAGGTGGTATTGACACTGCGGCAGCCGTGATCGCTGTAGTCTGAGATGCACTAATGGGAATTATTTTCAAAATTCCCTTATTTCAGGCACTCTGTGTAAGTGTTAGAGTCTCTGAACATTGCCTTTGTCATGCGTTTTTGGTAATGTGTATGCTGACAGCAGGTCTATACACGTGGGTAAATGAGTAAAGGTTGCAAAGTAAAATTCTTAGAAAACTGCTGCATATTACCAGCATGTTCCAGAGCAAGCAGCACTGCCAAAATGAGAGAAAATGATCTCTCAGTTTAAACTTTCTCTGACTCTTTAACTGTGACATTTTTGTTTTTATTTTCTGCATAGAGAGCTCGAATATAGTTGATTTGTATTTGATTTGTATCAAATTATAATCAGTGTTGGAAATTAATTTAGGGCTTTGGTACCATAAAATATTTACTTTAAGAAACAGAGGTGCACCAGCTCTTTCACAGGAAGGGTGATGTGAATCCACTAAAGAAAGAAAGCAGCACATTACGGCTGCTGTTTATGTGGTCACAACTGCAGACTTGAAAAGCGAGTGCTAACAGCATCTTTTGAATTAGTTATGCTTAGAAAACAATGCTTTCAACTGCACCTTTAGCCTTTAATTGCAGTTATCAGTATGCTAAATTTTGCCAGTTTCTAATCCTTGTTTTATTCATAAATTTCCCAAAATGACCAACCGTGGCATTGTGAATTATAGATAAAGAAGAAAAGGCCAAATGTGATGTCATCCATCAATGTCCATATTAGAAGCACATAAAAGCAAACTCGTGCAAAATAGCCCCAAGGTATTTCTGCTTCCTACTGGTGGCTACTGAAAAAAAGAAGTCTCCTCATTTTGTTTTTCTTTTGCTTTTTTATCTTTGTCGAATCAGGCATTGCATATTTTTCTTTGCACTTCTATCCATATCAATGTTGCTGCTTGTTTGGATGATTTAAGCCCTTGAGAGGATGGAGATGCAAGACTCCATATAGTAATGCCAGGAGAAGGGGAAAAGTGAATATAATAACCAAAGGAAAAACAAGCAAGAGAGATGATGTTAAAATGCCCCTAAGTGGACTGTCCTCTGCTAAAGCCATTCTTCCATTAGCCAGGAAGAGACTACATGAAGTTTATGCAGTATCATTGTATTTTCCTTGGACTGTCACTTCTGCAATATTAGTAGAAAGAATTTCCATTAGAGCTGATGAACTTGCAAATCAGAGAGGGCTTCCTGAAGAGCTGGAGGAGGAACAAGTTCAATTTTTAGATCCAATGGCATCAAGACATTGTAGCTAACTGTAACTAACTGTACTTTACTTATATTAGCTTCTTCTGAACTATTTGACCATTTTTTGTCCAAACTGCAGTATTTCAGTATCTTCCTAGCATTTTCCAGAAACAGAGTGATAAAATCATAGTGAGATTTTTTCCATTTTTCACTTTTAGGGGCAAATTCTTCCTCTTTATTTCACAACCTGTAAATGCTGTTTTGTAGGCATACCCAAGAGGCAGCGTTTCTAGGACTATAGATCTAATCCAACTACTGGAATATCAGCTACAAAGCGCGGTGCTGAGGAGGTCTACGCTCTCTCCCTGCTTCTGATTACTTGGGCTGAGCGTTGGGGATACCATATGGCCCTGATGGCTGAACACAGAAGTTTTACATTAAGAAAATGTTTGTTCATTCATTTTGAAGGATTTCTTCCACCCCATTGAATTTAAAAATAAAAATAAAATCTGTAGTCAAAGCATTTTGTAAATTTTTCCAAAGTAAAGATGGCTAGAAAAAGTTTTGGTTCTGATAATATTTCCCATATTGTCTACATCTTGATAAGTCTCTAGCTTTGCCACAGCAACATTTTCAATCCTTTGTTTCAACAAAGAAAGAAGAAGTGCTTATTAAATGCCTCTCCTCCTAGCCTCTCCTAAAGTTTGTGTGGTCTCATGGAACACGCTCTCCATTGCAGTCTTTAAATTACACTTTTGGTTGCTCATGCCTGCTAGCTCGTTGAAAAGTATGGGAGGGGAGGATTAAAACACTTAGGTTGTTTCTGAGTTTTAGAAAAAGTGGGGCTAGCTGACATCATCTTTACCACTTTGTTTGTGAATCAAGATGAGCACAGAAATGTTGTCAAGTCTTCTGCTGAAGCAAATATGCGGCTTCAGGAATGAGGGGATTCATGGGGAAATTTAATTTTAATTTGGAACATTTGTTTCATGTAAAGCTCTATTACCATTGGAAATAGCATCTCAGCTTTTAGTTTTTTCTGCTTTCAGGAATTTTTCAGATCCCAGAGCTCTCTGGAGTTGTCTGTTCTCAGACCCATTTTTAGGTCTTTACTCTTTTTCCCTATCTTGTGTTGCTGTATGTTTCAGTAATTTGGCCCCCTCCCCTGTTTTTTTGGAGCTCCCACGTTTGCACAAATAATTGCTATCTTTGTTTTTCAGATTTTGCTGGAAAATGTGTGGTTATGTGAAGGCAGGTATTGAGCATTTGGGTGGCTTAATGTAAACAGAGGCTTGAGATAGTCGGCTCCTAATGAGGAAGCTCGCGACTCCGCGTACGAGTGGCTGTGCAAGCCCGGAGGCCTCGCGTGTCTTGGGCTGCACGAGAGCTGTAACCATCATCATTCTGTGTCAGGACAAAATTACCTTGTAGGAGCATTGCATAATGTCTGGTGTATTAATCATTAGAGATATTTTTGCAGCACTCAATTATATTATGAAGGCTGGGTTATGTTCTGATCTTTCTAATGGTCACATGTAAAGTACTGAAACCTCTATTATTTTATAATAAGTAATGCATATCCGACAGAATAATGCATTATGCACGTCCTCTCCTATATGACGCTAAAGGTCAGCTAGTAACTCGAATATTTTTGTCCTCCAGAACAGTTCACTTTAAGGGTTCATTAGAAAGTGTGTCTTTCTCTTTTCAGTATGTTCTACCAGCAGGCTATCACTTACAGGACCAAGTTTTGACTATTTCATCTTATACAAAGTCAAATTGCATGAGCATGGCCATTGCGCACATTCACTTACGGTTATCAATTTAAAAGCATTTCAGGATCAAACTAAGCCAGCTTTTACTGTAAGGTATGACAAAGAAAGCAGCCCGAATGCTGCAATTTACTTTGGGTAGAGATGTTTCAAATTCAAATGTAATAACGGAGACACCAACAGATACTGCCCTAATTTACAGATTCTGGCATCGCCAACAGGTGCTCACTTCATAGTCTGATTGCTGTTTCTTGCAAAAATGTACATGTAGACCTTTATTTTTAAAGTCTGGAACCCTGCAGTATGCTTTAGCGATTGTCAAAAGCTGTATCTCATTTTAAACACATCAAACTCCTATGTTTAGTGGTGAAAAATATTCTTTTCAAAGGTATTTATTTAAAGTTTAAATTTCTTATCCTATTTGAATTCCCCAGAACATTTGCTCATTTTCACAAATAGAAACTTACAGTTTAATTTCTGCTTTTTTTTTTTTTTTTTATTACTATTCTAGTCAGAAAAACACATGCAGAAGAGAGGGCAATAAGCACGTTTTGGGTGTGTAAGCGATAGCATGTGCGTTGCATTTATGAGTCACAGAAGACTTGTCCAAAATGGATTTGTCTGCTAGCGGCTGATGGGAACCATGCATGCGAAGTCCGGCTACGTGTAAAGCACCAGCCTCACTTTGAACATACACATGCTCCTCATATACACGAAGGATAAGCTCATTGCTAAAGCTTTGCTCCAGAAGGGTTTATATTGGCAAACTGAGGGAGAAAATAAACCCACCATCTTACCAGGCCAGCCTAGTAAGAGGTATAAAGATGTAGGATTGGAGCAGCATAGCTTTCTCTTGGTGTATTTCTCTGACCTTTGTTTTCTCAACTATTTCATGTTTAGGTCTGAAAGGGCTGTTTCGAGTGCCGTGCGCTCCCCCTGTGGTGGCGGGGACGCCCCTGTGTGCTGGAGCTCGCTTGCTGTGATGGGTTAGGCTGGCAGAAAGCTGGTGCTTTTGTGATAGCTTTGGGGCCAGACCCCAATCAACAGGCCATATGTTTAGATCTTTCTCCATAACAGATGATTGTGCCTACATGCTCCCAGGTGCAATGTCTCTGGGATTGTATTTGCAAACATAAACTAGTGACATTCAATTATGTTCATAGGCAGTGCTGTAAAAGCCACAAAGGAAGTAATTTACAACACTAGCACAGTATGCGATTCTTTGCGTATAATCAATTTTTCATTATATAGGAATATAGTATACTATGTTCATATTTGTTTTTCTAATTTGATGAAAGAACTGGTAATATGAAAAGTTTGTACCTTTCAAGTAGCTGACATTTGAGAAAATATTGGAACAAAAGAAATTGCCAATAAAACAATATCAGTATATTTTTGTGAAGTTTTTAATTAGAAACAAAAGCCTGAAGCCTCACTGGTTTTTCTCCTGGAGCCTGAGTAGTGTTGCCCACGTGAGATGGAGCTTGTGCAGTGCAGGGCCTGTCGCTTGTTTGCTCTGTTCTCAGTGGCAGGGACTGTGTAAAGGATTTAAGGATCAAGTCTTGAACTAAAACATTTATTACTTATTTCCTCATACAATTTTTGAAATACCACAAGTAGTTCTCTACTCTGAGTATAGAAGAGCTGAACTTGTATCTCATGAGAATAAACACCGATGAAAGGTTTAGTTTTTATGTAGGAGCTAGTCTGTTGTGAAAACATCCGTGTACACCATAGGTGCGATGGCCATAAAACTGGAAGTGGAACTGCTGTCAGTAAACAAGTCGGTGAACAAGCAGAACAAGGGTGGAGAAGGTAGAAGGCTCTTGGCTGCCTAGAGATTGAGAAGTTTGTTTTTACTCAGCCGGCTTGCTCTCCTGAGGTAAAGAGTTAGGAGTTAATTTGTGTGATGATTATTCTGGAGAAAGTAGCAGGTAACGTTTGGTGGCTTAGCGAGCGGTCTCTGGCTGGCATTACTGGGTGCGTGTTTGGATTACAACCTATCTCTAGAGCTTGCAGCTTGGAGAGCTCTCCAGGCCTCTCAGCTTGCACTGGGATTCAAGCACAACTTCTCCTTTAAATTTGCCGGGAAGCCTCAGGTACAGACATTCTCCATCCTGGGTATCTGATGATGCAATTAATGCACACATCAAATCAAGTATAGGTTTTTAGAAATATTTTCTGTCATTATGGAGTCATATTTTATAGCCAAATTATTAGATTTATCATATTACTAATACAATTATTAATTTAGTGGATAGTAAATTTATTCTGTGATACTGACTTTACTTAACAGGTGGATTTTCTCTCTGCTTTTTTTAACACAGGCAGCTCGCGAGGCCTCCTAGAAGATCATGCCATTGAAGTATGCTTTATATATCTTTAAAGAACATGTTGCTAGGAGAGTCCATTTATAAGCAGCAAGGCTGCATTAGAGACCATATCCTGAAAACGACTTTAGCTGAAGGTTCGGAAGTGATATTATGAGACAAGGACATGTTTTAAGGGCGAAATGTTGCATACTGCATTCCAGCTTGGGGGTAACGGCTGGGTAGCGTGCTCCTGAGGAGCAGATACGCTCGTTCCGACAGCAGAGTTCGCTCTCCATCAGTTTTCTGCTGTTACAGGGTGTTTGTGACACCCAGCTAAATCTAGATGTTATGAAGAAAAATTAATCAAGTAATTACTCACAACTAATAAGACATTTCATATTCTGCTGACAAACTCATATTAAATGTGCTCTCTCTTCTTTGCCCTCCTAATACATTTTTCAGAAGACTTGTATATTAAAAACAGTACATTTTACTAGGTGTTTGGAGTGCTGGGTCTAATCAGATAAATGATCTCATTTCATCCTTCCAAATTTTATCTTTCTCTATCAAATGTAACAACACTTAACCTAATTTTCACTAACAGAAAAATGTATTGTTCCCTTTTCTGTCTTTTTTTTGTGATGAAATGACAGAATTCAGGATTTATTAAAGTAGGCATAGTACTCAGACCTACTTAAATACATTATGAAAATTGAGATAGTATAATATAGAGTAACAGCGTAATGTAAAGCAAAAGCCAAATTTATTAATAGAAAATAATAGAAAATGATATCTAGTCCTCCGATTGTGGGCTGTGCGTATTACTAGTGAGATATCATCTTTGGTCTTTACTTTTCTATATATCCTCTTTATCCTTTAGATTATTTCAGAGTATTTAAACTCTGAAGGGTTTAAGGGTGAAGTTTGCCTTTCAGAAACCAGTGTCTTATTCATATACCAATTCATAAGTTCAACCACAAAGTATGCTGAGAGGATGATTTCTATATATCCATGTTGGGAAGCTCTATTGAACTTTCTGTTTCCAGTGGAATAATCTTATATCAAGTGATATAAGTACAATTTTCTTCATAGACAAAAATAGGCTATTTCACACCTTGCTGGTATGATTTCCTAGCCTCCAATTGAAAGCAATGGACATAAGCAAATTTTTACCCTCAGAAGGCTAAGCTTAATGTACCAGCATTGATTGTGTTGTGCTGTGTTGATGCTGTGAGATGATGGTTGAAACAGCCTCCACATGCAACTCACAGGTGTAATAGCAACTAAACAACAGTGACCAAATCAAATATCACACATGAACTGGATAGAAACTATCAAAGCTTTATTTCTCTTATGTTTGTTTGCAACCACAAACACGCTGGTTCTTATCAAAAGAGAACAGTCAAAAACAAAATAGTAGACACTTTTTTTTTTTCCTGAGATAGTCACAAATATATAATAACTGTAGCTTCACTGTATTTGCAAGTTGGAATAAATCCTCTGTCAATTTTAAGAAAATGGTTATAAAGCTCAGAGTTACTGGAATAAAGAATCATGTATTGAAAAAAAACATTTTTTTACCCAGCAACTTCCCAGTGAACATGCAAGAACTGCTTTTAGTGAAGTCGAGTCTTTATTTCCCAGATTTAGTCAAGAAATTGGACAGGGGCAGGGAAACAGAGGTCAAAAGCTAAGAATAATTCAGTCCTTACCTGTGTTAGTGAAGTCTTGCTGGTCTTTGATTGCCATCTTACTGTATTTGAACTGCTCACTGAGGAAATTAGATGGAGTAAAGCAAATTGAAGGCAGGTGCAGTTACTTATCTTGTACCGGTGTAGGTGCCTCTTGGCTGAAAACATGCAAATCAAATTTGAAAGGAAGAGTAGTGACTGTGCAACCCGTGGGATCAGTTAGATGTTTGACAAGGAAGAATGTTTGTTTGCAGCTCTGCTTGACCCATGTTTCAAAGGCAGCAGTGAAACCGTAATTCTCCTTGGTGGAGCCAGAGGTCACTGAGAAGATGGTCTCCTAAAGAAATGGTGTTAGGCGGGGTCCCCCTCCTCCTGCCCAGCTTCCTGGCCAAACAAAAATACAGCTCACAAAATGTTCACTGTACATGTTTTTTGAATGCCACTTCTTGCCCAAGACACTGATGACTGAGAAATTAATCACAGCAGTGAACTCAGTGAAGAGATGCTGAATAGACCTTCCTGCTCGTAGGGTGTCCGTGAGTCCGTGAACAGGCAGCAAAAACTTAGTCTTTTTTTTTTTTTTTTTTTTTTCCTTTGGTATTTTGCAAGTACTTTTAAGAAGGGCAATCCTGCTTCTCTCTCACTGTTTCCTGTTGCCTCTTGAAGCTGTGCTGGAGGGTAGTCGCACGTCCCGTGGAGGGGCTCGCAGCCGCGGGCCGGGACCCTGCTCCGCGCGGGCCACACGGGCGCGTCTTGCACGTGCCCTCTCTTACAGCGTGGAGCCCCCTTCCCAGCCAAGGCAGTGCTTTGAGGCAGTACAGGGAAGTTTAAACGGAGTTTTCTGTGTTCCTGAGCCCTCTTCGGACCATGTGCTGCTGGTTCCCTGTCACGCTGGACTTTTGTGTCAGTGCTAGACAGAAAATCTGAAATTCCTGTCCATCAAATGTGTTTGGTTCCCTTTAAAGTGCAGCAGTGTTTCACTGGACAGTGATCTACGCAGCTATAAAGTTGATTTTAATTCCGTATATTTAGACTTGGTAGCACTAAGGACTGTCTAGTGGCTATAGTATAGAGGAAGGATGGGCTTTAGTTTTTCTGTTGTGCAGGCTGCAGTGCAGAAGCACCTGGCTCAGTCTGGTACAAGAGAAAAGAGTTTAATTCTAATTAAATGAATAAATAGTGTAATAATACTGCCAAATATTTCATTGTACTGATGCAATCATCCACATATTTACTATCCATTAAGATATCATAAACTTAGAAAAAAAGAACCACTTCAGTTTTTTTTCACAGTGTTAGAAGGGCTACTTCAGCACCCATCTTTACATTTTTGTTATAGAGCAGGTCTCAGAGTCTCCAATAGGTAAATAATACATGATAAAATCTACTGAAGTTATGGAACCCTTGACTAGTACTTTTCTTTAAATATTAAACATTATTTTTGAAGTTGTTTGAACTATATACAGTTCCACACAACAATTTTCCTGTTAGAAGGGAAATATGCCATCCTCAGCCACTTTTTTTGTTTGATGTCCATGAATACTAATGGTATGTAGAATCTTTTATTAACTGTAGTAGTTCAGAATAAACTATATGCAATTTCTGTAATTATTTATTTCTGAATGAAAGATGGGGAAAAACTTTTGAGTCTGACTTGCAAACTCCTTATTTGTTACTCCCCAAATTCTTCCCTTCCCTTCCCTTCCCTTCCCTTCCCTTCCCTTCCCTTCCCTTC
>VZSV01000084.1:1687251-1728240 GCA_013398735.1 Nothocercus julius | reverse complement strand
TTCCATTCCAAAATAGCTTAGGCAAGCCTAAGCTTAGTTTAAGCAGTTTAAGTATGCCTTCTGCAAATAGCTTTTCTTCTGCATGCCTTTGTTAAATGTTGAAAAAATTCTCAACTACAGAAGCTTCCTCTGAGTTTGGTAAAGGTACTGCTTTCTCTACCTATTAATTTTTTTTTAGCCTCTAAAATTTGAGCGTATGTTCTTCTGGAAAACAGAGTAAGGACAAAGCAAAAACAATTGCTGCAAAGAAACCTTCCATAAGATACGTGGCTTAGTAAAAGCTCCATTTCGACAGAGTGCTACAGCAAACACGTGCTGGGCCTCCAGCCTTCCCCTATCAACGGCTGCTTCAGTGACACGGTCGTTTAACTCTTTTTTTTTTTTTTTTTTGATGCATCCAGCAGAGGCTGTCTATTATATTGATTTTAAAGTTTCTTATTATGATATTAATTTTATGTTGTGTCAGATCACAATGGCTGGTTCCTGAGCTATTTCTCAGTTAAACTTCTTACTCTTTTGAAACTTGGGAAGAACTCCAGAGTAAGTATATTCATAGTTTGGAGCTGGATTCATTATTAATTATATTTATTATGAACTTATATTATTTCTGCAATGAGATTTATGGAAAACAGATTAATGAATGAAGGGGTGTGGGGGAGGCTTGCCGTTCCAAATGTAGCCCCAAGGCCTTGCTTGAATGAAGCACATCGCAAAAATTAAGTTATTTGGTGTGTCAGATTTACATAAAATTAGGCTTAGTGCCAACTACAGGGAATATGGAGTACTTTGTTTCAGCAAAAGGACAGAGGGATTGATTTAACTGATAGGAAGAAAGATAGGTATTTAATAAGACGGTAGGTACACCATAATGGGGTATTTATATGCATACTGATAGGTTTAACGACTATTAATGTGCTCTCTTTGGGATGGGCTCTACAGTTGTGCTTCAAAATGCATTTATTTTTCTGTGCTGATTGCTGCGCTCGCATTTTGCAAGAAGATTTTTTCCATATGCCGGGTGCGTGGGGCTGGGCGCCGCGGTGCTCGTGCATTATAAATGCTGACAGTGTGTGCAAGGAACACATGAAGTGGAGCCTGGATGGGGGGGTTGGGCTGTAGTGAAATTGGGCTTCATGTACTCAAATCCCAAAGGGAAATGGAGTGCAGGTCCCAGCGTGCGTTGGTACGTACCCCTACCATAAGGTTGTTGACTCAGCCTCAAGGATGAGCGAAGGGAAAGATCATCATAAATGGGCAAGGACCTCCATCCCTCCCTACCAGGGCGTAGCGCATAGAGAGCCGGTGGAAAAATATTCCTGGAATCCGGCTGTAGCCAGCGCGCTGCAGGTGCCCTCATTGCTAAGCGGAGCGTGTGCGGTACCAAGTGCACACAGGCTCCCGAGGAGGGGAATTAAAACCTAGGGAAGAACATGTGTTGGGATTTTTATTATAGAAAATTAATGACTTGATTAAATGTGTTCTTGCCATTTAAGCCAAGCACAGTGAATAGCAAATAGATGATGCGAAGGAAAAAGTGAACAAAATACTCAACTGGGGAGGACTGCACCAAAAAGCCTTGTGCTCTGCAAGTGCTAGCCGAGGGCGAGCCAAGCAGCTTGGCAGGGGCCCACGAGCACCACCCCGCTCTGTGAAAGCCATCCAAGAAAAGAGAGGATATTTTGATTTCTAACACAATAATTAATGATAACAAGGTTGGGGGAGCACGGCAAAACCAGATACGTGTGTTTTTAATAACTGATAGAAGCAAATCTCAAGCTGTTGGGACAACTTCCAGAGTGCTCCACCAGTAAAAGCAGTGAGGTTGCAGCCTGTATAATTTGAGTTATGACAGGAAATGGAATTGGTGCGACAGGAGTGTCATCATCTACCCCTGATTTGTGTGCCGACTTACTTCTTCTCTGCCTCTTCTGATTGATTTTTTTTTTTTCTTTTTTTTTAAACAGGCAGAGTAAGGGTCAAAGGAACTGGATCATGCTTCTTCCTCCACCATTCTCTTCCCTTTTCAAGAGGAGAGCAGCAAACTACATAGGAGCAAAGCAAAATAAAACTTTTGTGACTACAAGGAATGGATACAGGTAACACCACTTAATATGAATTTCTGCAATCAGAGAAAATTTCTGAAGTAAATAACAAATTGTGTAAGAGACAGGCCATTTGAAATTTATTTTAACACTAAATTAAATGAAACAAGTGTGTGCTTTTACTATAAACATTTAAAATTGGTCTTTTCGAAATGCACTTTAATTCTCCTTAAATTCTTCTTTGTTCGCACGGTTTGGCCTGCTATTCCCCTCGGTGCCTTGTTGGCCTAGAAATGGCTGGCAGTGCCTGTTCCTCCTGCTTCTGCTCTTCTGTTGAGCAGTTCCTTCGCTGCCTCTCTTGTATAGTCTCTCCACAGATCTTTCCTTAACCAGTTCAATTATAGCATGCAGAGGATAATTTTTTTTCTTTTTTCCTTGACTAGCTTTTCTAATTTTGGATCTTTCAATCCCCAGTCAGTAGGGTAATGAAGACTGCTTGGTTTGGAACTGATATTCAAAGTCAAAGAGTTTGCTAGTTATTTTATGTATTCACTGTGGGCAAAAACTCATCCCAAGCCAAAAGGCCTGCAAAAGGCCCCATCCTTCCTTAAGCCCTCAGGGCCTAATTCGTCACTTCATTTTATGTCAGCGTAACTCACACTGGAGAAATACAACAGTGGATCAGTGAATTTAATTCAAATACATAAATCTTTACTGAGTGGGCTTTATGTGGGTCAAGCACAAGGAAACTGGGGAAACAAATTCTACCCTGTGAACGAAGGTCCGAAGAGCAGGACTTCTTCATTACTTGCTACTTGGAAATAACAGGAACTGCTACACTGTGCCAATTTGTAGAAACTTGGGTCGTTACATATTTAATGAAGAATCCTTGACCTATTTCCAGCCTTTTACACCAGCCTGAGCAGGGCCACCTTGAAGACCTAAGGAATAAAATACATCCTCTGTGGTGCACAAAGGCAGAGAAGGCAGGCTCTGCTGTTAGCCCTCCGTATGTGTGCACAGGCTTTCTGTATCAGGCTAAATTGCACACTTAAACACATAAATATACTTTATGGGTACACTTAATTGATGCCATCATGCAAACAGGCTGTCAAAGTGAGAGGGTTTTTTTCTGTTTTTTTCTGGATCAATCCATGGATTCCTTTAGCTGGGGATTGAATTATTTTTAAATTTTTTGTGCACTGACCTCAGTAGCCCAGATTTTGGTCATATGAAAAGTTGCAGTATTGCTATAGCAACACCATTTACTGAATGCTCTGATTAAGGGAAATGAATAACAGAATAATGTAGGAGAGTTATAGATGAGCACTTTGGTATAAATCTAAATAAAGTAATAAACAGCAACACCAAACTGATACAGATAATAAACATTTCCAGTAGTTCTAAGGTAATTCAGAGTGAACTGGTCTTTCAAAGATCAAAATCCCTTCATTTGGGATTTTGACGTGTGGTCAGGGAATGCATGATCAAAATTTGTTGCTGTCAAGGCTTTACAACAAGTCTATTGTAGTTCTGAGTACAGCTTGCAGTGTTTTATAAGCTGTGTGGAAAGATGTGGCTTTTCTCTTTCCTAAATATTTTTCCTAACTATTGCAGGATATGTTGACAATTTGCATTAAATCTTTTGCTGCAGTGGAGAGTGAGCTTTCTAATGCAGTTTCAGTTTATGAAACTGCTTCTGAGAAATCAGGACTGAACTATCTGCAGAACACAGAGCTACATGAATAACCAAATAGCATGTCTTGGAAGGATGCTTTTTACCGCAGCCTAGGGCAGTAAGTCAAAGCAAGTTATCAGACAGCTACCAGCTTTGAAGGGGAATATGGGGGGAATTAATAAAGTATATGAAAAAAAAAACCACACAACTAAAATAGAAAATCTAGAAATAGTGATACAACAAGAGAAAAACCTAAATCTATGTAAGCAATATCAAAGGTATACCAAGACACTTAAATCTTTCGATATAATGAACACAGCAGATCATAGAATCCTAGAACCCTCAGGGTTGGAAGGGACCTTTAGAGACCATCTAGTCCCATCCCCCTGCACACGCAGGGTCACCTAGAGCATGTGGCACAGGACTGCGTCCAAACGCAAAGCCCAAGATCACCGGCAGTAGAATTTTGTCAGTTGGTCCTAAAGTAGGGAGTCTTACAGCAACCGTTGGAAACATATGGAAACAAGTGAGCAGTCATGAAGTTCTCATGAACTGAATGAACTAGAATTTAGCAGTCATGCAGGATGTTAGTGTCCTATTTACTGTCCATATGTCCTTCTCTCTGAAAAGAGAGAGCAAGAAACTCAGAAAACCAAAATACCATCAGGCTTTTCGGATTTCCCAAGAGTCAAGAAGACTCAGACTCTATGGGGTAGTTCAGAGAATGTGTCCCAGCTGAGCTTTCAAATTGCACTCAGTCTCTCCTCTAATTAAGAAAGCTAAGTGTAACACAACAATAGATAAATTTAGGGCAGATGTTAAAAGGTAGGGGGAAACTATCATTAATTTAGCATGGAAATGAATGGCCATCTGTACATTAGCAGCAACATATTTCACTCATTTTGAGACCTGCAAAGTAAACACAGCATGCAGAACTTGGGTCCTGTTTTTATAGACTTGAAAATATGTAGCATTTTGCTCATATTTAGTATCAAAATCAGAGAATACTTCACCAATTAACACCCTCCTACTTACTCTAAGACAAACATCTGAACATTCTTTATCTAAAGCTGTCCTGCCTAACACTGTGCTGAGGATGCATCAAAGAGATAAAAGGCTAATTGCAGAATCCGATTTCAGTGAGAGTTAACAGTTAAAGTTGCTAGATAATGCAATAGATACGTACACAGCCTGAAATAGCCACTAATTTCTGTGAATTTTCTTGTATATTGTTTTTTTTTCATTAAAAACAACATTGCATAAAGACAGCATTAACTTTCATGGCTATAAATGGTTATGATTATGTCACCGGAGCAGAAATAAGTTAGGCTGAACATTCTGGATCTTTAACCTGTTACCTCCTGATCATCAATTCCTGCCTGTCATCTTGGCAGAAATTTCAAGCTACTTATGTGAGAAGTTCGTGATTCCCAAACTGTCTATTCCCATTCGTTTTTGCCAACCTGACTGTGTTCTTATGTCTTAGAACTATCTTTTACTGAGTAGTATTTCACACACTTTGTGCTAGGAAAATGGAGTAGTTTCAATATACTTATCCATGAACCGGCCGATTGTACTGAAGAATTTCTCTCCAGGTGGACAACCTGCAGGTTGCCTTTAAAACTGCAGGGACTGGGAAATTGAGTATTCACAGAGTACAGTTATGGACAGAAGAGAATGAGGGGTGTTTTTGCAGCAGGAATGCTCAGCCATGGCCAGCATAAGAAGCAATCCTGGGTAGAGAAAGAGGAGAAATCCTATTATTAAGGATGTCACGAGCTACAGAAAGATGTATCTAAAAATTTTGCTATCTAAAAAAGTGTATTGCAATGGAAAAAAAACTTTGCAAGGCGCATGTGTGTCTTGGTTAAGTTCTTGGTACTTGGTTAAGTTCTGAGAAGTGACACAAACTATACTTGCTTTGGGATTGATCTTCCAAGAAAGGGTTTCCTTAAGCTTGTTTGATGTCTTGGAGAGCATTACTGACCCTGTGAGCCTGGAAGAGATGGGAATCACAGCAGTGGAGAATCCGTACTCTGGTCTGTTCAAAACAGACTGGGGTCAGGCACAGCTGCTGTAAGCAAGGGCACTTTAAAGAGCAGAGCGTTGTGCCAGGCCCCAATTCCTGGACACCTGGAGCGTGTTTAGGAAGGTCGGGGCTCTGCGAGCCCAAGCATCATCACTCTTCCTGGGCCAGTACAGGCCTTGTTTACTTGCTCTCAAGTGTCAGACAAGTCTTGCCTCATTTTTTCAACTTCTTAATCCTGGAGCCAGGTAGGTGCCACTTCACCTCTGGAATCAGTAACCCAATGGGGTCTTGCTAACGTGTGAGCGCTGCTGCTGGCGGTGTGATTTTCCATCCTGCCGGGTTCTGAAAGCATCAGAGGTTTCTGCTGTTGCCGCCAAGTCTTTGCTGGCAGACAAGTGAAGTGAGCTCTTACTTGAGGAAGGATCCTGCACAACTGAGCATCTACATGCTGGTGTTGCTGGGGGGTAGGCAGGTTAAAATGCCCTTAAATTGCTCTCACTGCAGGAAATCCGAGCCTGTTCAGGTGGCCGGAGGGGTGGCGTAAAGCTGATTTTGCAACACTTACAGGCTGTCGATCCTGGAGGAAAAAGTGCCGGAGAAGTGACTGTCAGGGTGCAAGACGCAGGGTGTGAGCAGGGATGTAGCGTCCAGCGTGGCTGCCAGGGGGAAGCTGGGCTCCCTGACGTGCGCCTGAGCTTGGCTCGCACTGCACACACTTCCACTGCTTTAGGGGCCTTTTAATATTTCAGCCGCTGTGTTTGCTGGGATGATAAAAGACTCCTTACCTTCCCTGTAGTCTTTCTTGGTTATCCTGTTCAGGACAAACCCTGGTATTTATTAGAAAGAGAGTCATTGCAAATATGGTGAGAATTATATTGAAGATTTTAGCATTTCTCAGTTTTGGGGCTTATAGCACGTTTTCCCTTGTCCACATAAATGATGAAGTGGAGCTGCTATTCAAAACCAAGAAGAAAAATTTTATTTCTCAGGACAGTTAGAGGCTTAGTCTCAATGAATCAAAAAAAAAAAAAAAAAAAGTAGAAACCTTGTTTTTCATTCTGTTCTCTCACTTGCTTTTCCTGCTGCTCCTCGTTACCAGATTCCTGAGCTATTATTTGATGATAGAAAGATCTGTGACCTCACCAAAACAATCTTTGTTAAATCATTTTCTTGTAACACAAAGGACTGAGACACATCTGTCACTGTTCATATTTTGGGTCACCCTGCAAACATCTGATTCTGATTTGATAAACAAAACCATTCCTCCAGTGCTTTTCTGAGCACTCTCTGTGGGAGCAGTGACAGAGGCTCTGAAAAAATGCTGGACAAAACACTGCAACTCAACTGCTTTGTAGCCCCCTTTTTGTGCCGGATTATGGCACTAAGCAAGCACCAAGCTCGTATAAACTGAAGTGAGAAACAATTTAAAGAGAGAATCTTTATTCTGCTAGTAAAAGGAGTCTGTCAGAGCATCTGTAAAGGTCTTCCTCAATCAGTTTTTGCTCTGCAAAGGAGCAGTTTAATATACTGTTTTTTTTCACATGAGTGAATGGGACTTCTGTGGGTGTTTCCTGATCCTCTTTAGCATCAAGTTGATTCCTTTGATTTAAATATAATACATATGAGGCTTTTTCTTTTTCTTTTCAAAATAACCTGTGTATGCATTGCTAGAAAGTTGCTCTATTCTAAAGTCAAATTTTATTCCATTTATTATTTTTAAGAGTCTCCCTCCTTTAGTCTCTCATCTTTATAGTTTTTGTTTATTTTGCCTATGATACCCCTCTATTTCACTCCTAGGTGTGCATCTTCTTGTTGATTTTATCTCTTTGTTTACCTATTCCCTTTATTTACCTGGTAAAAGATTCTGGGAACAGGGACGGCAGTAGATGGGGAAGTGCCTGTCTCACGTTCCTCTTGCATGCCCCTCACTTGTGAGCAGCACATATAAAGCAAACCTTCTTCTGAATGAGTTTGTATGTTGTGAACGATAAGCAAGATTTACATATTTTTATTGTGAAAACTTGCAGTCCTCTGCTGCTGTCTGCAGCATTTTTGTACAGAAAATCCACGCTCAGATGCGTGCCCCTTCATTTGCTAAAGAGGGCAAATACCTCGCATGCATGGAAAATACATATAGATCTTTCTGTTTATTGACAAGAGTTGTGGATTTGCTTGCTATGAGCAGTTTGATTACTTAGCCGAGCGCTTAGTGACTTAAGCGACTGTTTCCCTTAGCGTGTTAATGTGTGCAGGAGAGGCAGCACAGCAGATAAAAGCAGAGCAGAATTATCTGCCCCGTGAATGCGGGAGCTGCACAAGTGTCTGCGTTGTTTGGTTGTGCTGTCCTCAGCCTCTCTTCTTTTGATAGGGTGGTATCTGCAAATGGTTAGTGCTCCAAAATGACTCAAATGGCCATTTTTCCATATGACATGCTACCTCTCTGCAGCTCTGTAGAATACTTGACGCCAGTCAGCACGCGGGTGCTATAGCTGAGAGTGTAAGCAGTTTTATAGGTTTTCTGTAGACTTTTATTACAGCTGTGACACCAGATTGATGGACTATTTCCATCTTGTTCTCTGTCAATTGTGCGCTGAACGGAGATGTGACAATGTGATGGATGCATGACGGTGCCACTGTGGGGAGAGAGCTACTGCAATAACAGTGGTTTAAACCTTAAAGTGCCTTTAACCTCATGCAGTTGCCTTTAATTTATTTTAATCTAAAACCTAACAAAACCTAACGCCAAAGAGTAGAGAGGTGGGGAGGATACTGAGTTTGTAAAATAATGTGAAAAAAAGATGACAGTCATTCTTGGAGGTCCAATTAGGGCAATTCTGTTCTTTAAAGGAAGAAGTCCTCCAGGAGGCTTTCAAAGGAGAGAATATTGTTATGCTCTAGACAAAGCCAAAGGTCAGCCCGGCTAGAAAGAAGATGTACTTTCCACTGCGGGAGGAGGGGAAGAAGGGCTTGCTCTTTCACAGCAGGGAATACCCAGGTCTTGCCTGAGGAGCAGGATGAACTTGCCAGGGAGCAGCCTTTTGGAGGCTGTGTCAAAAAGAGTGCTCTCTGAGACAAGCCAGCCTTGCCTTTGAACACGGAAAGGTTTAAGGTTTATTTACTGTTTCAAAGAACTCGTGGTGTCTCCTCTAGAGAGATGAGAGAAAGTAAGAGGGAATATTTGCCATGCCGTTTTAACCTTTGAAGTGCCACCAGTGATTTCGTTAGGTTGGTGGCTTATTTCCCAGCGGAGGGCAGAGGCGCAGGATCCAGGGCGGCTGCCAGGGCTGTGTGTGCCCGGTGCCCCCGCCGCAGCGCCGCCTCGTGCGGCGGAGCGGAGATGCCGGCGCTGCTGCCCGCGGGGACGGACGCACACACACACAGACAGACAGACAGACGGACGTCTCTCGTGCAGCCCTCAGCCTGACCTCCCCCCGTAGCGTTCAGGTGGGATAGCCCAGGACTGGCTCCATGGCAGATGAAGGCTGTTAAATTATCCACGGCCTGATAGGAAGATCCTGGGGGCCCATTCCTCTCTGACCAGCTGCATTATTAAATGCCTCCGTCTGTTCTCGCTTTGGAGCACGTTGTTCTCTGGTGTGATCCTCGGCATTTGCTGCTAGAATGGGGCAAATGCCACAAGGCACTTCTGCTTCAGATTTTAAACTGATTTTGTTCCACTTCTGTATGGTCCTTCTGGCACACTTGCTCTTGCTGCAGAGCATAATTGAACCGCTGTCGAATGCAATGGAATGGGAAAAGTGCTCTCTAACAGGAGGAGCAAAGGGAGTGATGGGCCTGGAGTGAGTTCTGGGAGTGATGTTGGAAATGTGAGTGTGAGTATATGCTAAAAATTTTGCTCAGAAGACTCAGCTCAGAAAACTAAAACCTTGTGTGAGTGGTATGTCTAGTGAAATCCACGTTGGCTGCTTCTCCTTTTGCTTATTTATGTCTAGCGAAATCCACGTTGACTGCTTCTCCTTTTGCTTATTAAACAAACACAAGGCAGGCTTATTACACAAACACCATAAAAAAAAAAAAAAGGAAACTGGTGAGTAACATAGATCAGTAGATATTTTTGCTCTATTTGTGATCAGCTTATAAATAAAAAAAAAAGGATGTGAATTGAGTTGTTGACGATTATTTACTTAAATTATTTAGTAAATGTTTTTGGAGGAGGTTCTCTAATACCAGCATAAGCTGAGATTTTTCTGACAGGTGCTTCTGGACAGATTATGTGAGGGGGAGAGTGAAATAGGCCTAGGTTTGGCCCATGGGGACTCCTACTTGGATGGCCCTTGGCCAAATTCAGTAGGTTCAGCTCAGCTGAAGTTAGTAGAGTTGTACCTGCTTTATGAGACCTGTACTTAGCACAGTATGACTTAAGTGCATAGCGGCCTTAAATAAAAGATGAGATGCACATCCAGAGTCTTTGAATAATATTGACAAAAAGGGGAATCGATCTTCAACCAAGTTGGTGTTGAAGTGAGATCTTGAAGTCATGCAGGGATCATAAGCCTTTGATAGCACAGTTAATAAAGGAAGAGAGGGTAATGGATCTCAGTCTCTCAGAGCTGATGACATGGAAAACAAAGCTAAGGTGAACAGTTGGTAAAGTAGTGCAAATCCTCAAAGTCTTCTTTTCTTTCTAGATCATAGTCTATGACATAAATTGGCTGGAAGGCCTGTTTTGACCAGAGGACAGCCAGAAATCGTTTCAGCTGTGGATTACTAAAAGAGGCCTTATCACAGGCTCTAGGATATTAGTTGATGATGAAAATTTTCAAATACATGCAGTTGCAGGATTAGAATAAAGCTATTCCCTGAGCAAGTATTTTCATTTGTCTGGACGGTTTCCCTTATTTCTGCTTCTTTAATTTAAGTGTAATGCCTTTGATATTGTAACATGATACAATAGGATGCTGTGATCCATTTTAAATGAGATTCCATAAAGAAGTCATAGTATTTTACTTTCCCAGAAGTTATTTGTATTCTTTCTTTCTTTCTTCCTTTCTTAATGCATTGCCGTAGTATTTATCGAACAATTATAAACATACCCTGTGTCAATATTTGCAACAATAAAATGGTAATGGGAAAGGGATAAAAGAGGTGCTGAATCATTAGCTAGAGAGAGAAGCAGGTAATAAAAAATATATCAATTAACAAATGAAAAGAGAATATGGAGAAACCTCTAAACTAATAATATATTAAAAAGCAACAGTGTTGTAATACTTATTTAGACAGCTTGAACTGATGTGTGTTAGTGTAGTACCACGGCAGTCGGTGGCAAGATTATGGTGCACACTAGCCAAGGAACTGCAGCAACGTTCATACATTTAAGGAAGAGTTTGGTATTGTCTTCCTTCACCATAATCTGTGTTCAGTGGGACTGAATATTAATGGTTTAAAAGCAGCACTACACAAAATGCTGTCTCACCGAGAAACTCCATATTCATTTCATCTGCTCTTATTCTGCTCCTGAGGGCTGCCTGGCAGCTTGTTACTGCCATAATAATGCCAGCAATAATGAATGCAGCTCATCTGTTGATTTAATTCTTCTCGCTCCTTTTGGTTTTATCTTCTGGAAAAAGCTTTGTACTCTAAGATTTGCTTTTAACATTTTGATTTCAAGTATGTGACAATGACTAACAATGCTCAGCTGATAGGAATATCGATACAGGTTTAGTGTAACTATGCTTTTTTTTTTTTTTTTTTGGCTTGCAGCTCTTCTTTAGATTTGATTGTTCCGTAAGCACTTTTTTAAAAAATTACTGATAAACAATTTTGCCTTTACTCAGAATTTCTTTATCCTCTTCAGAGGATAAAGAAATCTTTATCTTACTGAGTTCTTGCTTATGTAACACTCTGTCTCTCCTTGCACATTATGGATGTGTTTGTGTTTGAATTTATGTCTAATGATTCTAGAATCGGAGCTCTGCAAAGCAGCATGTTATCAAGGTGACTTTTTATAGAAATTTATTAGGTTGCTGTTTCTTTAAGAAGAATCCGGTTAATGAAAATTAAAAATTACATTGAGTCCATCCAAGAAATTCAGATGCCTGTGTTTTTAAAGGAATGCAGGTTTCCGTAGCAGGACGCTAGACCCTAGAGAAGAATCTTCTTTTGAATAGAAAATTAGGTCTTCTAATACTAAGGAGTCTCATGCAGTTTCTAGGACAGAGAGAGTCAAACCTGCCAAGGGAAGAGATGTTTACTATAAATGTAAATGGAGTATTTTAGATTTGTTCAAATAGTAAGCAGATCATTAATGATAGATAAGGTGCAGCTATCAAGGACATATCTAAAGTAATTTACAGTGTAAATTTAGTTGGCACTTCTTTTCTTGTTCCTGTGCCAGATGAGGTCGTGCAGCTTAACTAAAAAGCTGTCCCAATGACTTAAAACTAAAATCAGTGGCTGCATCATTTACTTCAAAGTTTGGTGTTTTCTCACTTTGCAAATGTCTGTGAAAATAACTGCATCCACCTGCCTTAGAATACAAGCAACTTCTACATTTTTACTAGATTTTGAACATAGAGGGACTGTTATTGCTTTTGCATCATCAAGAAAGAGCAGTGATAGATTGTACTGAACTTGAAGAACTGTGTCATCCCAATTAATAAAATTACTACGAAATATAGAACTGACCTATAGAAATTTTATCAGTGGCGTCTTCCGCCAGGATCAACCGGCAAATCTGACAAGCTGAAAACAAGTAATCTTTTAACTTTGAAAAAAATACATTCAATGCCAAAATCACTAAGAAACAATAAACATAAAACAAACCTATCTTTTGAAGTCCCTTTTCAGAGTAGTGGCATTTTAAGAGAACACTGTAGAACCCCTAACGTTCAAATATACTTTAGAGCAAGCAAATATACAGGAAATGTCACCCAAATACTAAAGTCATAGAGCATCTCCAGACCATACAGACACTTAGTGTTCAGATTATTTATTTTTGAATTGAAAGGATTTTTTGAAAGTGAACTATATTTCCTTGTAAATACAAAGTTACCACAGTCATAACAAGCTTGGTTTATAGGTAAGCGTTTGCAAGATGAACTTCCTCTACAAATGTTTGTCATATATCCTACAAAGCTAAAAATCCTGTTTGGTGTTCGTAGGTGAAATCCTTTCGGAAATGTGAGAAGTCAAATGCTACAATTCTAATTTTAAGCTTTCTCACTCCGATATACTTTCACTTAACTCAAAGTTTTACAGAAAGGTTTTAGCACAGGCTGTGCTGTGTTAAATTTCATATGTGTTGATTTCGTTTTGCTGAAACGTGTGAAAATTGGAATTAGCATTAGGAATTATTCAAAAGTTAGCAATGAAGAGAGAGACACCATTAAAGTGCTGCTCATCATCTCCCACAGGCCTTGGGATGAGACTGTTAAATTTTATTCCACCTGTTAACTGTGCAGCAAACTTTTTACTGTATTATAGGTACCTTATTATATGACTGTGATCAAGACTATTTGGGGGGTGAGAGAAGTGAAAGACTGTACAATTTAATTTATAGCATCTGAAAACACTGCAATCTGGGTATAATTTTTCTCTAGCAGATACATAGTGCACTGTTACGATATCCATTAAATTCTACAGGCAATCATCTGGACCAAATGCTGTATCACTCTAAAGGAACCCATTTTCTGGTTTGGGCTGCGTTCACTGGATTTATATGAAAATGTATTGAATTGGCTTTTAATCCACATGATCATATGGGATAAGTTTAAGAGAATGGCACAGCCTGAGCACTGAGGCAGGCAGGAACAGTGGCTTCCTGGGTTCCCTTGGATGCCACGAGCAGAGACTCAATGAATGCCTGCTGCTAATAGCTATCAAGTGAGTATTTGGTAGAAGGCTCTTAAAAGGAGAGGGCAGTTGTTTACTCAGCCAGTCAATTAGCCATATGCTATATTTTCTTTTAACATTTATGTTGCTGTAATTCATGTTTTAGGCAGAAAAAAAAAACTATGAGGAAAATTAAATCATAATCTGGGTTCTGAATACTGTCAGCAAATAGAGCTTGCTGCTTCGGTTCAAATGTGTAGTAGTGTGATAAGGATCATTAATTCAAAAGGGTCAGTCTTTTAAAGCCATCAGTTCTAGCATACTGATGGTATTACAAAATTGCAGTACTATGAATCTGATCTGAGGTAAAGGAGACGGGCATTTTGTTTCATACATGCAGCACAAATATCATGAGATTTGTATCATCTGCACATTTGCTAGTCTAATCTTTGGACTTTCCTAGGACCATTATTTGCTGCTAATCTACATCATCTATCAGCATATAGGTCTTTGAAACAGCTTTTCCCACTATAGTAGGAACACAGCAGGGCAAAAATCTTCATTTCTGGCATTTTCAGGAAGAAATACAATTTTGGCTGCACCAAAATATATCATAAAATCTTGTTGGTTTTCACAAAATAGCTCATTTGAAATTTATTAAAAAATTTATACGGTATTTTTAATTTAAAATACTTAGGCTTTCCTTTGAAAAAAAAGTAACATTTAGTTGAGTTTAGAAATAGAAGAAATTCTGAATACTGAAATAAAACACTGTTGAATTTGAAACAATTTTGATTTGTCAGAATTTCCATTGATTTCTACATTCTGCTATTTTTTTATCATCACTCTAATAAGGATAATCAGACTGTCATTCCTGGCAGAATGGAGGCATTAATTTTGTCATGGGCATGAGCTGATAATGACAGAGGGAGAGTAGAGTCTGGGAGGTCTCGTTCCTCTCATAACCTATTTCTCTTCCCAGTTTTTATTAATTGTATGTTTCAAAAGGAAGTTTTAAAGCAAAACTCTGTTTTTAAGTTTACTGTATAATTGTATATAATTACTAAAGTTTTTATTTGGGAATGCAGATGCTACCAGGAAACTATTAACTAAATAGATGCATTTGGAACTACAGTTTCTTATGAAAGGAGGTGAGTCACTAATGGCTTACATTTTAAAAATGTCTTTTTCAGCATTACCGTAAATATATTCATGGCTATCATGCCCCTAACGTACATGTGAAGTCTATGTATGGTACATTTCTCCACAGCACCTTGGCTGTGTTTTTATAGGGAAGAAAACTACTTTTGAATTAGAAAGAATTTATAACTATGCTAGTTAAGTGTTTGCAAATGACATTTCTGTACAGGAATCGTTTATCAGACACTTTTTTTTTTTTTTTTTTTTTTTGAATGTACGTGAATTCCTGCCTCTTCTACTAAGTTGCTATTAAGAAAAGTAGTGTTATGTTGGAGGATTCTACCAAATGGTTAAACATATCCTGTGATCCAGAAGCACCCAATCAATTGTCAGTAGAATGCCTCAAAAAAAAAAAAAAAAAAAAAATCCCAGAGGCAGAAAAAAATTATTCATTCAAACATCATCATTTTTGCCTAAAACACTTCATTATTCATAGTGGTGTATGGACTGCCTGTACAACTTGGCTTAGACATGCTCCTTCCACACGTAGGTCTCTAGTGAGCTGTTAAAACAGTCTTAACACATTCACAAGGCTTTTCATTATAGTCTAGTCCAGTAATGGAAATGATCAATCAATATCATGATCAAATGACAGGGCATGTCGAGCCTGCCTCTGTTTAGCCACTCTGTGTCATGTGTGGAGTCTTATCTGCTCACTACATCTTGAATAAGTTTGGCTTGGGGCACACTGCATTCTTCTTGGAAGGTTTTCAGAAGTTCTCTTGCTTTTACAAGGCTATGAAAATAGGAACAGATTTTTTTCCTTCCTTTTGAAATGATGTTGGACACATTTTCCTTTTTTCCTATTGGATACTAATCATGGAGAGCAAATGTGTATCCAGTGCCGGAGATATTTACAGAGCTATCATTTACCACATTAAATTGATCGTCTGGGCCAGTCATGTCTATACCATGTTTGTTGACACACACTTAATTATTTGTATTGACATTTATGGTCTGTGTTGTATTAATGGGTTTTGATTACCTTTTAAGATTGTGACATGTAAGTGGTTTTGCCCTCCAAAGCTGGTACTTCTGTGACTAGGTTGTTTTTGTAGATTCCTGTGCTTGCTGGGGAAGACATGACTAATGATTGAGAATTATATATAACCCGGTAAGCTGTCAGTGACAGATATGCATTACATGAGCTAGCAGTAGTCCAGATGTCAGTGTTATAGGATACCCTTCTCTCTTCTGCAGTCCTTAATGGAGATTCATCTTTGCTGGATTTTTGAAAGTCCTCAAAATCACTGGAACAGAGTTATTTGAGACTGGAAGCTGGATTTTTGATGTTGCACATCTTCTTGTTTTATTTATGTAGGAGTTCTGTAAAGTAATGTAGGTGACTCTTAAATCTTTACTATCAGGATAACTGTATTTCAACAGCCTAGTGAAAGTTGTCCAGCATCCCAAGACTAAGATGGTGATGATATTTAAAAAAAAAAAAAACTGAAAAAGATATGAGATATACAAAGAGAGAATTAAATCAAAAGTCCCTCAAAATTGGCATGCTTATTTGAAATGAGTAACTTCTTGAAGTACTCTCCAGTTATGTATCTGGGATCCAGACAAGTCAGCAATGGAGGAGGAGGAACTTCTTCAGAGCAGCAGAAGCTGCAAAGGAATCGTGTTCAGACACGCTGCCATCAGAAAGTAGTTGTTCCACCTCTTGGCAGGACCCTTTTGTAGAATTTTGATAAGGTACTGAAAGAGATTATGGTTAGCTTATATTTAATAAGGTTTTATTTTTAATGTGCTTCAATATAATTTACTCGGTGCTTCCTTCTACTGCTGTGTGTTAGGTAGGCATGTCAGGAGATAAAGTTCTCTCAGTTTGCCCTTCATAAAGCATGCCTGGAAGTAATAAATGACTATATTTTCATGTTTTTTAATTTTCTGTAGTTAAAGCTGGTAGCAATAGAAACCTAAACTCAATATGTGTGAAAGAATCCTGACAAGCTGGGGAAGAAAAATGTCTGGTTTGTCTTACCTACACTGTGCCTGTTGTCAGGATATCTGGTCTTCCTGCAGGCTAAAGGAAAGGAATGAACTCAGTCTTCTCTTTGCCACCTCTGCCATGAGTTAGATCACGAAGGTAAGGAGGAGGCGTTTCGGAGTGTAGTCCTTATGCTTGATATGCAGAGTCAGTGGTCTGCAATTTGAGTACATGAGCAGTAAAGAAACTGGAGGGGGGAAAGCAAAGATACTGTGCTCTCCATAGGTAGTAGAAGTTTCCCATGGAACAAGAGGAGGGAGGAGTGGGACTAGATTTAAAAAAAAAAGAAAAAAAAAAAAAAAAAGAAAAAATGCTCAAGGGGATAGACCTGCCTTGGTGTAATTCATTGATTTAGGCGCAGCTATGTATGTCGGGTAATGATGAAATGTTGAGACAGCTGAGATTGTTCACTTAGGGTAGTCAATCCCTTAGTAAGTGTTAGTAGTATTGAAATAAAGTGTTAAAGAATTAGTTAGCTGACTGTGAAAAAAAAAATGAATAGGTCTTTCAAATTACCTAATGGAAAGCTAAAGGCATTAGCTCCCAACCAGGGAGTATTAAAGGCCTTGTGCTACATTCATTGACATGAATTGAATGACTATGAATCAAACTCTACTCCAGCAGATAAACAGCCTTCTGATGAATATGTTTGCAGAGAATCCACCGTCACGCATTTCAGGCTGCCCTAAGGCAGAAAGAGGTCATGTCCCCTTAGTCAGCCAGACACATGGCTACTTTTATTAATCACTACACCTTAGTAATTAAAGATAATCAGTAGTATAAATACAATTTTAAGAGTAACACAAGTTTTGTGCTCTTAAAAACATGGAGCTTAAGTGAATATTAAATCTCTGCAACAGATTGTAGCAATTAGACTTCAGATGTTTTCATACTTCTCTGGGATCTGTTTACTGTAAAGTGGGGCAGTTGTATCTAAACAACAATTCTTAACTTGCAGAGGTTTACTTCACATAGAAACAAGTTTTTTTTTTCCCCCTTTCTCTCTGTCTGTGAAAGAGGATGTCACCTGAGGGCTGAAAAGGAAATGTTGCGTTTTGAGTTACAGAACAAGTAGATTAGGGCCTTTTATTAATGAATGGGTTCACTGCTTTCAATTGATAAAATTAGGAACTTGGCTCTGCTGGCTGAAAAGTCAGGGAGAATAAAATATTGTCTGGAGTCATGGAAACTAATAAATCCTCCCATGACAATATTTAACAGGTTGGCAGAGTGGATAAAATTACCTTTTATAAAAATGCTGTGCAGATGGTAAAGCTATGGGAATTAAGCCTGGATCAAAATTCTCTAAAAACATCAAATTGTGGAAATCGTAGTGGGGATTGATTAAGTTGGTGTGGAAATTGCTTCTGCCTTAAGATTCTCCAAGGACTCGTTCTGATATTTTGGTTAGTTGCTAAATCACCTAGTGATTTTCAACATGCGATAGATACATTTGATACTTTGACTGAAAAGCACACATCTCAAGAGCTAGCTCTTCAGAAAGTGCCTTGCCTAATTTTGCAGCTACTCTCTATGCAGTGTTTAAAGAGCACTCGGCTTGTGGGCGGTTTCTTGGATTGCAACTCTTTCAAGTGACTGAGTACATATCCTGAGGGCTGCAATAGTATTTGGTCCATTTACATGGAAGAGCTCTTGGGTCATAGGCCCCGATCGGGGCAGGACTCCTTTCTTCAGCCCCTGGGGAGGTGACACGTAGAATCTCCCTTGGTTTCATGCCATGGGAAGGAAGGCATGGCCAAGGCTTTGCCTTGTACTAGGGATGCTTCTGCCACACAACTGTAAATCCTTGGCAAACTTTAATCCTAGTTCATGCTAATTTTCATGCTGTGGTCAACTTAACTGTGACTGGATGGATAGAAATCTCATTTAAACATTAATAGGATCCCAGGTTTATTAGTACTTTTAGGAATTGTGACACTCCATGGGATAGTGGTGCAGAGGAAAACCATTTAAAAGAAATAAGGACTTCACACTAAAATTGTATCACAGGGGACCTTGCCATTGTGATAGATGCCCTAATATCTTATCAGCTACTTTCTTAGTGGCAACTTTACACCTTAGACTTGTTCAAGTTTCTGTTGAGTTCAAAAAAAAGTAACAGGGTGAAGTCAGAATCTGAGTTTACAAGACAAGTTAGGTACAACTGTAGACCAAGGCCGTGTTCTTTTGATTCTGCACGCTTTTTCTCCTCTTTGTTCAATACCTCTCTGGATATACTTCAGAAAGAATGCTGTGCCTTTTTAAAAGACCACATATATATTGACATTTGATTTGAGACAAAGTCAGTTTGGAATATAAACAATTTGGGACTGCTAAGATACTTCGAGGCATTTTCCTTACATTGTGCTAAAATCTGGGCTACATAAAGGTCGGCAGAGAAAAATAATAGCTGGAAAACAAAAGAACAAAACTTTATTTCAAGGAAAGGAAAAGAAAATGAATAATTTTCTGTAAAATATATACTTGCAGAGAGATTGATTAAAAGAAACATATATTTAAAAAAAAATACACTGCCTATTCCACCAAAATATTGTATAGTATTATCAGGAAATATCTGTACAAAGCAAAGTTTTCATGATTTATAGTGTTTACTTTTTGCATATCTCAGCCTCAACAATGAAAGGAGTCTAGGCTGTTACTCCTGGGTTTCGAGTCAGCTCTTATTTAGTATCAACATTCTATCAGCTAGTAAAAACTATGGTGTTTGATTTACAAACCCTCCAGGAGAAAAATTTTGTTTGTTAAAAAGGACCTTTTCCAGTGTCATTAAAAAAAATCGCAGAAATATTTGCTGTTTGTTTTAGGTTTATACATCTGGCCTCAGTTTCCTATCAAATATTTGCTCTTTCAAGATAAAAATTGCTGGTTTCTGTCAGCATTGCACATATCAACAAAGGAAAACAAGAACAGTAGTGGGAGTGGAAGACTTTGATCTTTCACATTTTTCTCTCCAAGTGCTGATGGTGATTTTTGACCCTGATGTGTTAAAAAGGTCAAAAATCCACTGCTAAGTTCATTCCAGGTGTCCTCAGATTGACAACAGATTTGTTTTATGGGGCGCTGGAAACGGAGAGACAAAAATGTCTGGTCTAGGGTAATGCAGGACAGGGAGAGAGAGGAACAAATACCTGTGTGGGCAGCACAGTTAAATAGCCCTCAAGTGCTAGTGGATCGTGTGATAACAGCAGTGATGACCAGTTGTAGAATTCCTGTGGGAAGTCAGTTTTGTGAATAAATGCTATTTAATAAGTACCAAATACTGTTTGGAATGATATTGCAGTTTACTTACAAACTAAGAATATTATAACCACGAAGAGGAAAAACATAAAGTAATGCATATTCTGGGCCAGGAATTACCTGGAGACTAGAGACATGCCATCGTACTCATTTCTGTTAGAAAAAAAAAACTCCTTCCCATAAACACCTTGTCCCTACAGCTGGAGGTGATGATTGTTTCAACATTCTTTTTTTTTTAACACATTAGATTAGCCTTATCAGTAAAACGAAGTAATAATAATTCAGTAATGATAATTAAAATGTAATGTTACCCTATAGGACTATTCTTTTTCTCTACACAAAACAGTGGTCTGGCAGCATGTTGACAGTACACTGCCTGTAAACCTCTCAGTTCTTGCTCACAAGCAATAGTTGTCAATGCAAGGCAAATTTTAGACCTGTTGAAGTAATTATTTTTTGATCACTATAACATTTACTACTTCTAATTATTAAAGCCTCACTACTGCAGATTTAGGACCCATGTAACTTTACTACAACATTTGAAGTCAATGCAACTACTCATAATCACCTTAAGTGTACTTCAAAAATATCACAGAAATGCTCTATTGTATTCCGAAGTTGCTTTTTTTCATTATACAGAAATATCACTTGCATATTTTTTTCTAACAAATTCTTTATAAAACATAAGTATGTGATAATCATGAGGTGTATTTATAAGTGTCTATTATTTATGTGTCAGGGTATATTTTGAAGCTTAATTGTGGTAGATGCTTTACCCAGTCCAGCAGGTCCCCTTAAATGTGTGCGACAGTAAGTACGTGAGTAATTCTGGTAAAATGTGTGCACTTTTGCAGGAGTGAAGTCAAAGTAAAAGACATGCCTTGCTGGAGAATACCCAAAGGCAAGGCAGACAAAAAAAAAAATAGGAAAAAGTTGTTATTATACTCATTTTAGTCATAGCAAGCAGATACACAGAGGTTAAACTACTTGCCTGAGGCCATAGTGGAAGACTGTGAAATAGTCAGGAACTCAACCAGATCTCTTTTATCAATCCAGTCTTAAGCATGAGATAACCTTTCTTTTGGAACAGAATTGTCATATGTCATTTTTGACAATGTCAGAGTAGGGTATTTTACTGCTGTAGAGCTTCCTGAGTTACATTTTATTCTGCTGGAAATTTGTAGGAACTCAGAAATTATGGACAGGTTGAATATTTAGTGTGCAGCTAAAATAATCAGGCAGGAACCATTACCATGAAGCAATGAGTCAAAGCTCTCCGAAAATCGTGGGGGTGTGTAGAGGTGTGCATGTGCATAAGAGGGACACAGCTTTCCAGTTTTACTTCATAAAGTAAGTAATTTCATCAGGTCTGCTTATTTCAAGTGCTTATGCGTCAGTCCAGCTTGTGCAATGTGGTTGTGTAAAAATGCAGATCATGCATCTCATGGTTGCTCTTTGCTTGCCTGATGTTTGTGAAGAAGACATAGAATTGTCCGATAGTTACTAAAAAAGCAGGAAGGGGCATAAAAGAGCAAACTCAAAAATCACTTCAAATTTAAAGATAAGTGGGGCAAGCGGGACGAGAAGGAAGGAACTGCGCCCCTTGTTAGTAAGAGCGCGGTGCCCCCGTGCCCGTGTCGCAGCAGCCGTGCCCTGCTGTCCTGGGGTGCGTTGAGCCTGCCTCCTCGCTAGCACCCCGCGATGGGGCATTCTGGAGGAGGAACAACACCTACGCGTGCAATTGGTGGGGCAGTCCTTTTTTTCTCTAGAGAAACCAGAGAAATTGAACCTTCTCTGGCGTGCCAAGCAGTTATTTCTCCTTAAAATTCCACCCCGTGTAATTAATGTGTATGGCTGTTCTGTGAGCAGAGTACAGGGAGAGAAAATTACAGATAAACAGTGATCTGTTCCTAAAAAAATGTTAAATTGTCACTAAACTCTTGTTTGAGTTCCTTATGTCTAGCCACCCTACTTAATATAGTCCAAGGCTGTTTTTCTTTTTGTCTCCCTGTGCTCAGCCCTGCGTTTGTTAGCAGATATATATTGTCTTTGCTTGTATACTTTGTGAAAGCTAAAGATTAAATTAGCTACATAAGAGATACTCACCAATCCAGTGACTTAAAACAAAGAGCTTGTTTTTCACTAATTGCTCCGCTTTAATTACATTTAAAATTAAGACTAGTTGTTGAAGAATCTGGTTCAGAATGTAAAAAAAAACCAAAAACACAAAAAAAAACCCCTCCATCTGTACTTGCCGTGACATTTGGTCAATATACACATGCCACGGATTTTCCTTTAAAGAAAACAAAACCAACATGTTAGACAAAACTTCTCTTCCAATATAAATGAGTGAAAGGCCTTTGAAGTCCATGATACCGTGTGCAGTTTCTGCTTGGCTGTTAGAAACTTGTGTTAAGCACTTCTTGGTCATGTGGGCAGAGGCATGTTGCCTCCTGAGAAACGTACTAAGCTTTGGTGCCCACCTTGGAATATATTTATTTAATTTTTTTTTTTTTTTTTTTTCTTACTGAACTGAACATAAGCCAGTTACATTTGTGAGATTTAACCATTCCCGCTGAATGTATTCAGAAGTGGTGGTTGGCAGTCTACCCAGCCTTTTGACAGTGAAAGGTTATTTCGATAAAGGGAGTATCAGTGAGAAAAAAATCGATAGGAATTTAATATGGAATTATGAGTTAAACCTGTCGAACTTGCCTGTCAGGTTAACTTTTTTTTCACATTTAAAGTGCTTCAGATTTTGTCTCCATAAAGAACAAGTCTATCTTATTAATAGTTTTACTAGTTTTACCAAACTGCAGGCATGATATCTTTTTCCTTTTTTTTTCCATTTTTTCTTTTTTTTTTCTTTTTTCTATTTTTTCTTGCCTTTGACTTCCTTTGTCTTCTGGGTCTTAGCACTGGCACAGGACACCCTAAAATATACCTCCATCTCTCTCAGGGCAAAAGGCATGTGAGAGAAACACAAAGAACAATTCTAACTGCCTGTAAATAGTGGAACATGGGGTTTCACTCTTTGTCTTTTTCCCTAATTTTTTGTTGCCAAACCGTATGTGTTTAGAGTAGAGTTTCCTGCAGGATAGTCCTCACAAAGTTGGAGGGTTTTGGACTCCTACAGAGAAAACGAAGTTGAGCAACCGACTCTCTGAGGCGAGGTTGGTATTCAGGTCACATTTCAAATCATTTACAGAAATATTCTTACTTGCTGAAAATGGAAGCTGAGGTTCTGACATCTGTATTTGGCTGTAGGAACTGGGTCCTCTTGTGCTTATTGTATCTTTGCCTTACCTGCCATAACTAGAAATGCTCCAGTTGACTTTAGTGCAGGTTAATTAGATCAGACCATCCTAAATGCGGAGATGCGTTTGGAAAGGGGAATGTCTTCCCATAATTGCTGTTCACTCTGCAGTTAAAAAAATGTTTGTAAAATAGCTTAGACTGATGGGACCTGATGAGATTCTGAGCAATGTAATTATATGCTTTAGCCACAACCTAAAAAAAATGGTTATCTGTGTTTTCTTTTTTCCATATTAATATGGTATAGAAGTAAATAAAAATCCCTGCAGCAGTGGAAAGCATAATCACCTTGACAGTTTATTCATGAAGTGCCATTCCTTTAAAGGGCAGGTAGTCTTGTATTGCGTAGCAACATGAGGCAGATGCTTTCGTTATACCGGGCAAGAGGATTTTCGACCGTAAAAATTGCATTTTTAATACATGCCGCAATGACAAACTTCAGATCGCTTCCCATTCATGTGTGTTCTTGGACAGCGCGTGGTGTAATCATTACAGGTACTGTTTTACAGTGGCCTAGGTGGTATCTGGACATAATAAAACACCTGAGCGTTGTGTGCAACCATCCACCCGCCCCTGCGCCCATTTGGCAGTTGCGAGCGTAACAGCTCGGACTGGGCCTATCAAGCATGGCACATGCTGGTATTAATCATCATCCTTCTGCCTTCTCCCTCTGAGGCTGCTCCTCCGCGTCCGAGACTGCTTGCTTATTAATTGTATTTGGGGGGCAGGTTTTTCTTGCATTTTTCCGTTTGCGTTGTCGGATCGTTACCTCTCTGCTGATAGACTCAGGCTGCGTTACCTTTGCTGGCTTTTTGCCAGCTGCCTATTATTATTGTTTAATAGTGTTCCAGCAACCCGTACGAAACACAGTTTTGCCAGAGCTTGGTCTAAAAGCAATTTTACAAACTCATGCAAAATGTCTGGCAAGTTTAATAGTAAAAAATTCACTAAACCACCACCTTCTATAAATAATTATAACAGTCATTTGAAATTCACTGACAAATGTGGCAAGAAGTAGATCTAAAGCCAGAAAAACTCCCTAAATGACTGCCAGGTTTACAGTAATGCGGACATCAGAATAAACTTCCTAATCTAAATCTCTCTAATGTAACTCCATGTACAGGGCGCCTCGCCATGGTGTGCCAAAGCACCTGGGCAGAAGAGGGGAAAAAAGCCAGTCCTAGAGCTGTTTTGCCCCTAAACTTTGTGTGAGAGCCATAGGACCATATCCCTTCTGGCTGAGATGTGGCTTTGCTCTCCTTTCTCGGTATGCGCGGGGCAGAGGCGCCGTGTTCCTCGTGAGGAGCCTCGGCAGGGCCGCCGGCCCCGCCAGCCCTCCTGCTGCGTCCGTGGGGCCGGCGCGGCCCTGCCTGCGGCGCACAGCCCCCGGCCCGCCTGCCTCGGCGGGCTGCTGCCTTCCCGGGAATCCTGCCCTCCGTCCCGGCACCTGTGCATCCTACCGGGCAGGAGACACTGTTTCTGCATGGATTCCTTATTGAACAGGCATATAAAGCTGCCACATTCTTGCCGATGCGCTTGGTTTTCTCTTACTAACTTAATTTATAGCGAGCAACTGTAACATAAGGAAGGCTTTAATGAAGTCAAACTCTAATAGCAAACCAGCTTTCAAGAATATAAATTTGCACCTCAGGTGAAATGCACAGAGTCTGTGACTGGGAGACTCCTGAGGGAGTGGAGGCAGGTGACGGGGCAGGAGGGGTTGCTAGAAGGTGGTAGTGAGCTTCGCTTGTGCAGTCCCATCGGCCGGGGTGTCTGGCATTCGGGGTGGGGCGATGCCCTTGTGCCGGCTCTTCATGATGGAGTGCTGAATTCCCGTCTTCCTCAGTGACTCCTTCACCACTTCTGCTCTACATCTCCTAACATCTGCTCGCCCTCACCAGGCAGAGTGTATGTACAGATTATGAAATGCTTTTGGGTTCTTGGCTGACAACAAAAATAACACATAGAGATGATTTCAAAACTAGACCACTTTCCTCTACCCTTAAAAAGACAGTCTCATAGTAATCTCGTCAAGCCTCCTCCTTATCCCTTGGCTTTCATCTCGTGAAGGAACCAAGCTCCGAATATTCAGATGTGTTTTCCTGAAGTTCAGCTCCTCGATTCACAGTTGACTAAAAATGATCTGACTTGCAGAGGTGCTGAGCACTGGCAGCTCCCACTCGTTTCACTGGGAGCCCTCTGCACACATCATATGGGATAATTGGGCCCTCTGAGAGTCTGGCATCCTGTCAGAGCGGCTTTTTCTTCCAGGTGGAAGGCACAATAAAACGCTATTTACAGGCACGACCAGCAGGTGTCCCTATCTGAGACACAGTGGTCTCAGCCTGCAATTTCCAGGCTTCTCACTATGCCCAATAAACTCTAATGATGAATCGAGGCAGGAACATTGTACCCCCAAAGGGTTTTTCTTCTTCTTCTTCTTCTTCTTCTTCTTCTTCTTCTTCTTTTTTTTTTTTTCTTCTGCTCTCAGTTTCCCATCCGGTACCCCTTTTTATGCAGCTCTTTTCTCAAGCATCCTTCTCCCTTACGAAATCGGATCTTGTAGGAGCGCTCCCCAACTTTTGTGCTGGCAGAAGGAAAACCTGCAGTGCTGCAGATTACAGCAAGCGCAGACGGCTTCATTCTGCAGCAACCAAATCGCCTTGCTGCTTATCTCACTCCTTTCACCTAATGCCGAATTTTCCCAGTGCAAGCCCTTAGCTAACCTGTTTATATTATTATGCCTTCTGTGTGGTTCATTTCTAATTTGCACATCGTATTCATTCCATTTTGTGGCCTCTTCTCTCTGAATCTGGAAAATTAAACACAATTTCTAATGCATCCTTGATTAGGACTGGCAGTAAACCTGGACGTACAACTAAAGAGAAAATTATTCAATTAACAATGACTGATAGTTATTTTCACATCTGGGAGAGATTTTAAGTCTTTTAGAGGGACTATCTAGTAGCATGGGGTTGTCTGTTCTCAACCGTCCGGATATTTAAAAGGAGATTTAGCAGTATGCCTTTAAATTATTGTAATGTTACAGAAATAAGATTACCACACAGGGAGAGTAGCAGAAAAGTCTTTTTCACATACAGGAGGGTATGCAAAATCTACTGCTGTATTTAACAGATGAATGAAGGGCTGCAAGTGGAGATGAAAGAGGATATTTAATGTCACAGCTAAACAGACAGGAAGAGACAAGGTACATGGACCCTTATATGTGCCAATAAGAGGAAAATATATACCCTTGGAAAGATAGGTCTCATCCTGAGCTTTCTGAATGAGGCTTCATTTCAAATGCCCATTAAATATGATTTTGAACAACAGCACCATCAACCTTAACTTAATTTGTCAGATGGTTAAGAGTGAGAATCTCATACTCTGGGTACGAAAGGGGAATTTCCATTATGTGTTACCATAACAGAGGATTCTGAGGATTGAGCTGCATTGCTCTCTCTCTCTATTTTTTTTCTGTATCGCGTCCTCAGACTCAAAGGCTGGATGCTGTCTGTGAACTAATTTCGTGTGACTTAGGGAGAGGACAAGGGAGAATTTCTGTTGGGTAAGAGGAGGGAACACTAGAAGCATTACGAGAATTAAAAGAATGAGATCTCTCTGCCAAAGGTGGTTGCAGGGAAAGATTATAGTCAGGGAAACTGTTGCAGGTTTGTGGGCCAGGGGGTCTGGCCTGGGCTGCGCCAAAGTTTGTGCAGAGACCAATACTTTTATTTATTTAATGTAGTACATTTTTGAAACAGTACATTTTAATGCACATCAGCATAGTAGCTTCGTACTGTGTAGGATCAATTGTGTGAAATGGTGTGCGGATTTTTCTGAGAATCCAGAGCACTGGTTGACATGGAAGGATCAATATTGGATGGGTGAATGATGAGGTTTTGACAATTGTTTTTATATCAACGTGTTCCCTAAAGCAAGGGAGGGAAAATCTTTTTTTCCTTGCCAAAGTCTGAATAAGCCACCAGACACTTCTGGCAGATTGCATATTGATCCAAGCTTTAAGGTTAGCCAGTTGTTGATTCTTTGAGGTGAGGGAAGACCCATCTGTAGCTCTTCATCTTTTCTTCTGCTTTACAGTGTAAACACCTCTCACGACGCCAGCCCAGCACCACAGCCTGTCCTGTGCCTCCCAGCAACGCGTGTGGCCTCTGAGCAGCAGCACCGGCGCTGCGACGTGGGGACACCAGGGCTCGATGCTCCAGCCTCTGCCGGGGGAGCCCAGATCCTGCCTGACTACAAGCTCCTGTGCAAGGGAGCTCCGACCTACGTCACGTCAGGGCTGTCACTGCATCCTGGTGACACCCAGAAATTCCCAAACAAATCACCTCACTGCAGGCCTCAGGAAATGGAGTCACAGGCCCACCCTTTCTCCAACACATATACAGTGCTCTACAGAGCAAATATACAATGGCAAGCAGTGACTGACAGCCACTAGTAGACTTCTGTACTTCAGCCTATGGCATGGTAATTACGTTTGATGGCCTTTTTTAGGGGAAAAAAAGCCCTGGTAGTAGCCTCACCTACAATGTAGAAAAAGGCAGCACATAGGCTGAAGGCAAGGGAAGGAAGATTGAGATGGAAATGATATCGTGTTGGTGATAGGCCTTATTTTCATAAAAGAAGCAGAAAGCAGTCTAATAGCTAGGGGAATTCAGTGAAGCTGTGCAGGATCCTTCACAGTGCTAAGCTGAGGCAGAAAGCTTAGAGACTGAATAACAAATAGCTTGAATAAAAATGAGAGCTACTGCTGCAGAGTAGGGAAATGATCCCCACTCCCCAGGAAATCTCAGGTAAGACATAACATCATGAAAGTGAATTTCAGAAAGTGTGTGGCAGATGGAAATAGTTGGAAAATGTGACTGCTCTAAAATTTCTATGTCATCTTAGTAGCTAGAAGAATTGCATCAAGAATGCACTACCCAGTGATTTTAAAGCTAGTGATAATCTAAGTAGGGCGGTGGGGTCTAAAATTAGGTTGTCTTTGTAATTTCAACAGTTTATTTAAGATTGAGAGGCAAATTAATGGAAAGAGAAAGGAAAGTGAGAAATTATTGTAGTCAGTGATGTTCAAGTTTAGAACTGCAGTTAAGCTGAAGAAGTTACATTAAAAAAAGTTGAAGTGTTAAAGGGAATGGGGTGAGAAGAGCAGTTTTTGATCACTTGGAGCCAGTCTCCAATGACAGAACTGACCACCAGCCATAAAAAATATGTATTTACTTTTTTAATGAAAGATTTGAGTTAAAGACAGAGTTTCTGAAAAGGGAAAAGAAAGATGCTGGAATACATCCGATCCAGACATCTGCGGCAAGCAAACAGCAGATCTTTACAATACAGAGTTACCTATACTTGAAGCAACAGAGAAACTACCCACTCTCCATTATAAACACCTAACTTTTCAACTTTTCAAAAAATCCAGCTCATTGTGGGAAGGTAGCTAAGTATATGTGAATTCATAACCAGCATAATTTACAGATCTGGGTGCCCAGCGTACTTTGCTGTTTAGCAGACAACCAGAAAACAGTTAAAATACAAACAAAACAAATAAATTTTTGAGGTGATGAACTTTTCCACCGATATTTCAGTACCACTTCAGCATAATGTGAGAGACAGACTCTCTCTTTCCCTTCCCCTTTGAGCAGAGGATGGAATTGAATTTCTTTTGTCCTAGATGAGGAGACGAAGCCTGGATAATGGATGAGAAGGGATGATATGTAGCTCTGGATTTCCCAGAGAAAATTGGGTCAAGCTCGTCATATTCAATGCAGCTAAAATCTCACTTTTAATTAAATATTTTTTTTTGGACAGTTGTTACCTCCAGAAAAGCAGGACCCATACCTGCTAATTTTTCCTTAAAAAAGGTCAAGGACAGAAAATGAGAGCAGCCCAATCAGTATTTTCTAAAACTGCAGGCTATTTTTAGACATGCAGTGGCCAGCTGCTGTTAGGTTCACTTTGACAGACCAGGATTTGTAATGTTCTGTGCAGAGTCAGGTTGTCATATATTATGTTAAAAAAAATTGAGGGGAGCAGGAGAGAAAGGCAAAACCAGCTACTTTTAAGAGCTGCTGTTTATCATGTTTTTGCCAGGCTGAATATTTTTAGAGTTGAGATGAACCTGAGCTCTCACCCCATTTGATTGCAGGGTGTTCATTTTTCATACTCTCCAATACAATTGTGGAAATACATTGATCATCCTACTGAAACACCTGCACACGTCAGCAAGAGGAAATGTATGAATAGGTATCTCTGAATCCTCTGCGAGCAAGGGTGTAAATTTGCAAAAAGTGAATTGTGTCTCAGAACACTCCTAAGAATATACAGCCTTCCCAGAGGTGGGACACAAGGATTTATGGTTGGGGAAGCTGATGCCTTCCAGTTTTTGTAGAGAGGATGGGTGTTAGGGAGCTCTTTCACTCTACCTTTCATATAAATAGAATCAGCAGAAAATGACCAGTTGCAGGAAGGAAGGGCTGGAAAGGAAAGGCAGGAGTCATCTCTTCTAGCTCACCCACCTGCTTGAACGCGAGCATCTCTTGGGAGGTGGTTGTCACACTGCTTCTTAGAAACCTGCCAGTTGCAAGGGTTTCACAGCTTTCCCAGATAAGCTGTTCCAGTGCTTAGCTGTCTGGGGCTTGACTATTGAGAAAGACTTTTAATATATTAAGTCTCCACTGCTGTCAGTGAGTACTCATAACTCCTCAGGGAAATGTGCAGAAAATTGGTCATTATTCTCTTCATTGTAATATTTTATGTAATTGAAGAATTTATAGTGCACTCTTCAGATTTTTACTTTCTAAATGGAACAATCCAGTCCTTCCAACATTTCATCAAAATTTACAATTTCCAAACCTCTTTGCATTTTTGTTGTTCTGTTCTGGATTCTTACTAATTTTTTTTATCACTTTCCTAAGGTAGCACTTCAGTCCTGTCATCATCAGAGGAGATGAAATTTTGTTTTTCTTGCAGCATCTGCATGTTATTCATTTGACTTACTTTGATGTTCTGCTGTTAAGTTCCAAACCTCTTTTCAGTGCTGCTGCCAACCAGTTACTCCCCAGGTTGTATTTGTGCATTTAATTTCTTTTTGCCTTTTTAAAGTAAATACTTTATGCTTATTTGATATTGTTTATATACCAACATACAGGTTTACTAAAATTATGTCTTTCTCATGTGAACTTTCCATGCAACCTAGCTTGATTCTTAGCTTTAAAGATCATTAATGCTTATTTACCAATACCTTGTTATTTTATTTATTAAATTTGTCACTAAGCTCTGCTTTGCATACTCTCATGCTTCCTCATGCATACTTTATGAATATAGAAATTAGTATCTCATTAACTTGGTAATTAGACCAGTGATAAACAGCTGTTTGTTTACCATACAGGGCAAGATTACTACTGAAGTTCCATTACTGCCATGCACAGTTCTTGCTTGGAATCTCTATGATGGAAAGAAAAGTCTATGGATTTGCAATACCTGCTCTAAATTGTTACTGCAAGCTCAATGAAATCTGAGTTTTGAAGAAAGATGGAAATAAAAGAGCTGAATTGCAGTATGCCTTAGATATCCAAGAAGCCATATTAATATTATTTGTTTTAAGAAAAACCTAGATATTCCAGCCATAGATGAGGATCCCACTGTGATATTATATGCTGTACAAACATAGCACAAAAAAAAATTATATAAGACAGTAAATGGATACAGAGAGAGGAATACAAAGTAACAGTGAAACTGTGATATTTACAAAAGGTTTTTATGGTTTAAAAATATAGCTTTATATTAAAAGTTCTTTCTACAGGTTGAGTTAGACTGAATTATAATTGCATTTAAAACTTACCGTAATTGGGGTATTCAGAGCTTCCACTTATAGCTTTACTTGTCCCTAGATTTCAAGCTGCTTGATTTTCTTGCAGAAAATCAGCATGTATATCAGTTACATATTACACTGGAGAGAAAGTGGAGTTGAGTCTAAAAGTTGACTTCATTATGTTGATCAGTATGAGGCTGTTCTGGACTGCTGCTAAGATGGGCTGTACTCCTGGCCACCCCGTAAAGCCAATAAAAACAGCATCTGGACAGGTTCTTTGCCTCTGGATTAGTGACTAAGCAATCCACATTAAAGGGCAACTCCTCCAGAAAGGACTTTATGCCTGTGGAAGGGCAGTTAATGTGCATGATGACAAGTATTTTGGAAGATCAGAGTAATATATAGAAACGAAGGCAGTGGACCTGTGCTGATATCCAAAATCCTCCGGTGAGGTGGAACTGTTCCAACATATCTGAGGTCTTCGACTAGAACAGGGCACTGAGACCTGTGAAAGGATAACCGCACCCTTACTGTAACCTCTCTGGTGTTGCCTGGGTTTATCTCCCCTTCATTCTGTGGTCCCTGCTAATTATCAGATTGAACGGGAATCCTTGGATATGGAGGGGAATTGCCTTCCAAGAGCAGGAGGAAATATGTAAAGGTTTTTCCCTTTTCTGCATCCGAGAAAAGTTCAGAATAGGATGCAGAACTTTCAGAACAGAGCAGTTTGGGAACTCTTTGCAGGGAAGGGTTTATAAATTGAATTAGCTTCTTGTGTAAGGGAATACAGAGAAAAGATCATCCTGATTCCAAGCAAAGCACTTCTTGCAGCATCTTTATCCAGCAATAGTCTGCTGAACTAGTTGAGCTTTCAAATGGTTAAGAGCTTACAACAAAAATATTGCCAAGGTAAGAAGGCTTTTATAATATATTACACCATATGATTTTTTATTATGAAAAATGGTGGTGGTAGAAAGGAAGCATAAGCATAAGGAGCATAAGGAAGCCCATAAGATTATTATTTGCTAAAATTTTTTTATCAGAATCAAGGAATTAGTTGACTACTCATTAGTCACATAACTGAAATATAATTACTATTCTGTTTTGTGCTGTCTTAACAGTGATTTTTTTTCATTGATTTCTCTGGCCTTTTAGTTTATTTTTAGAGCTATAAAATGTGTCATTCTGGCTGCTTTTCTTATTCCTGAGAAAACAGAATGTCCCACAGTAGGAGAGTTTTCAGGTATTCATCAGCTATTCTTGAAAAAACATATGATCACACCATGGCTGCTCTGAATATCACTAGATGAAAGTGGGGAAATAAATTGCGGAATGCTTTAAGATGTGAGTAGTTGAGAAGAATACATACATTTTAGTCCTTTTTTTATAAATGATAGGTGTCTTTTCTGAAGAAGAAACTTTATCGATAGCACAGGAGAAATGTTTGCTGAGTGATGTAGAATATTTTTATTCAAAGTAAAAATTGACTGAAAACAGTAGTGTTTCTAAATCTCTCAAAATGCTGCTGAGTATTCTCAAAGGTAAACAGAATATGAACATTTTCAGTATTGATATTTTTATTTAAATCTTGGAACAAGTCAAATATTTAGCAAAATGGGTTATGACTGCAAGACTTTCCATTTCTAAAGTGTTTTTTTTTTTTTTTTTTTTTTTTTTTTTTTTTTCTGGCATAACTGGCTGCTGTGTATTCGACTTTTGCTTTGTAATTAGTGGAAGTTCGAGGTAATAGATTTCCCTCCCTCGGTTTTTGCCATCTCAAGTCAGTGGGGAGCCATTCGGTGGTCACCTCCACGGACCTCAGACCCTGAACCCCAGGGACGGAGAAGGAGCAGGCACTGAGTAAGAAGAGAAGAGGACGGAGACCTGCATGTGCTGCAGTGATAAAGAGGTCTGCTAGGAGATTTAATGCAACATAAGGCTATAATGGATATCCAAGGTCTACCTGAAATTGTTTCTGTGGTTTAGGCCTGATTAAGCAGCAATGTTCAGCTCAGTTACAAAATCTATAGTGTGAATCTCGTGGGAATATGTTGTCAGTTAGCAAATGATGGTGACCAAGGAGTGGCCCGGCGATCAGGGAGTGTTTTTTTGCAGTTGCCTCTGGCTTCCCAGTGACCTTTAGGATTCACTGACAGCAGCTGAGAAACTGTGAGAGAACACCTCTCATTCCTCAGTAAAACAACTGTGAAAGGCTATTTTGCAGGTATTTCCTTCATTTGGCAGCTTAACTTTAGATCATCAGAAAGTGCTGGACTTGGTACAAGCAATGCAACATGGACTTGCTAAATGCAATCAAAATCTATTCAAAACATTCCACATTTTTTTTTTTTTGCTGCATTGGTTTTGGTTATATCATTCTGTTTTTCACCCTCCTCATTCCCCCTAGTTAGTCAAAATATATGTTTGCAGATTTTCACAGAATGTTCACTTTAATCTTGAAAGCTCCTACTCTTCCAATAAACTCATTTAAAACTTGTTTTCTATGAGAGTTGTTTATAACATGCAAAGCAAGATTAAAAGAGTAGATGTTATTAAATGATCTCTGTGACAAACCACAACTAATTAAGTAACAATTTCAATGGTAGTTAGCTGGCAAGAAAGCAAATATTCTGTAAAATAATGGAAAATTATAAATTTGGGAGAGCAGTGACATTTGAAAAATATGTGGAACTCATCACATGAATTCTTCGTTAAGAGCTACTTCCTCAACTCTAATTAATATTGATATTGGCTTACTGTGTTTTAACTGGAGAGTTGCTACATATCTAATAGTTGATTACATGCTGTAGGAGATGGAGGGCTCATTTTCTGGAAAACACGATTGTGTGGTAACTATCATTGATTTTGCTGTATTAGAATCTCTCATTTGTTATTTGCAGGGTATGCTCTTATTTACAAAGTAATATTTAATTTGAAACTTACTGACTTAAATTCATAAGTAGCTTGGGAGGAAGTTTAGCTTGTGTTCTTGACTGCGTGTAAATTAGATAAATCCCTTAGTTTTACAGCCTGATAGATCCTGTTGTTATAAATGATGTAGTCCTGGATAATGAGATTGGACAGTTTCCCTCCCTCCATGGCACTGATCTGTACGTACACAGTGGATTTGCAGGCCCTGCTGTTGGCAATGCGCTGAGGAAGTCCCTTCTCAGCGGGATTGCTGTAGGTAATACAGAAGCAGACGTCCATCTCCACAGAAGAGAAAATTCTGGGAAATGCTAAACTGGGGCTGACAGAACTGTCGTAGCCTGAGTGGTCATTTGGGAGAAGGATCTCCAAGTTTAGAGGAGGAAAGAAAGAGTGGATTTCGCTCTGCCTGCCATTGCTCTTAAGAAAAGAGATAGAATTTAGAGAAAAGTCGCTGTGATCCTTGAATCAAAAGCGTATTGACAGCACTCTCTCGTATGTCAAAAGCAAGGCCAAATCAAGTCAAGTTGGTATTAAATGGTGCCTGCTGCAACTGCTTTCAGCTAGACATCAGTCCTTATGGTCTTTGCAGCATGTGCTGATGCATGTGTGCACATCTTCCACATAGTTTGTTTAGATTTCAGTTTTCTTGTATCCCTCTTATAAGAAAAGGGCAAGATTTATGAAACGAGGATTCCTGCTACTACTTGGCTCTTGACTGATCCTCAGTACTAAACTGTGACCACTTCCCATTAATTCGGGATATGTAATGAAGAAGAAATCTAGCTGTTGGAAATGCAGATTGAATCAAACCAAAAAAAAATGAAGTTGTGTAGTCACGTTAAGAGGTGAATGCTGGTCCAAAGAAGAGCACAGCAGGTGAAAAAAGAGAAGATGCATGAACTGTTAATGTGGTCTTTTGGACAGCTTGACTTTGAAGGAAGTACATAATTTGTATGCAGTTATGAGGAAAGATGTGAAAAGTCTCTGCTGGAAAAAAAAGGAATATTGGGTCATTCTCTTGGCCAATGAATCTGCTGCTTTAAAAAGCACCCATTCCAGTGGGAACTTTCTGAGTCCTGCTGTAAGGTCTGTAAACCATCCCCGGAAAGGTTTGAGGCCAAATATCTACAGAAGGAACTTTGAAATTTCTCTCTAGCCTCCCATTGCACAATTACTGCCTGAGGAGAGATCCCATGTAGTGTTGTGGGCCCGAGGACTGTTAAAGACTTGCTGTGAGGCAAAAAGGCTTCCTTTGCATTTCTGGATTGTGATTCCTTCATGTAATGATCCTCCATCCTAGTATGCTCCCCCAAAAGTTGGAGCAGATTTTTCTTTCAGACCTCACTAGTTTGGGTAATGATTGGATATGTTTTATACCCCACACTACTGTCTGCCCACTGAAATTTGATGATGCTCCCAAATTTTGTGGCAGGAGGGAAAGACCTGAGGCCCCGTGTGTGGTGCTCTTTCTTCATGTCATTCCTTTCTTCATTAGTCTGCATTTGGTTGATGATCAAACCCTCCTTGGTGGGTTGAAGGACTCTGTAGTGTCTGCATGGTTCAGTACTTGAAAAGTAGATATTTCCTTGGATGCAAATTTGAAAACCAGCAAATGATGACTTTCTAGTTGTGAAGCAATGTCTGCTTCAGAAAAAGCTGGGTGGCTTCAGAGAAAACTGAGGTTAGTGCTTTTGGCAGGCTCTGCTTTTATGAAGGTGCCCTGAAAAGATAGAGAAACTCCTTAAAAAAATTAATTACCTGATACATATTCCTAGCAAGGATAGTCTTTTTATTTGCTGACTTGGCAGAATGGGGACTGGATTCTTGACTGAATGTGAAGGCAGTACAAGAATATAGATAGTATAGTAACAGTCTTTTGTGGGAGGAATGTCAGCATTGCTTCAGACCTTGTACAAAATAATTTATTCAGTAAATTAATCCTCCTTTTTCACAAATGACTGAATGACAGGAATAAATACATTGAAGCGATCGAATATTACGTATAGACAATCCTTAGCTTAGTGTTAGTTCCTGTGTATTATTAATCCGGCATTTTTGTACTTGTTCGATTTGCACCACATCTCATGGCCTGTTTGAAGAGCTGCTTAGAATACCCAGATGGGAGATGAGTGCTGCCCTGAAAAGCTTGTGGGTGAGGCGCTGCCACTAAACACGCACGCGGAGCAGGGACACAGGGGCCCCCAAGGTGCTTCAGCCCCCCGGCGCCGTCGGAGCTCGCGCGGCTGCGCAGCGGCGCAGCACAGTGAGGGTAACCCATGTACGGCAAGGGAAAGGGGGCTTGATTTTCTTGCTAAGCATAAAAGAGTTGGACGGTCAAATACTTGCAAAGAATGTTGAAAGGTCTTCAAAGTGGATATAGAGGAGAAGGGGATGGTAGCCTTGAAATACACTTCACAAAAGATGTACTATATAGGATAGGTGAGGTGGAGGGAAAAAGGAAGGTTGCAATGAAAGAAAACAGCAAGTCCTTTCTTCTCTGCAGATAGCTGTGTTCCTTCTCCGATACCATTCCTTTTCAGCAGCTGTTAAAGCTACTCCTGTATACATAATTTTCAAAGAGCTTTAGAAAGTTCCAAGGTGAAAGCTGTTACAAAGGAAAGAAGATTATTATTACTATCATTGTCTCCTATGTACCTTGTTTGGAATTATCTTCTTGAGTTTTCCCTTCCTTTTCACAGCAATTTTCAGTCCAAAACAGCCCGTTGCCTTTTCTGCTTAGACTGAGACAGGACTATGGGCCATTCTGGCTCGGGAAATGCTTGCAGGCTCAATATGAGATTTGCTGTAGTACTGGAACGTGCTATAATCAGTGGATAAAGTCAACAAATTAAGGACTACTTGATTTCCCTTGTGAATTTTAGTATCATTTATGTGAGATGTAATTAATGCATTGTTGAAAATCTATGCAGTGAAACAAGTAAAACCTGTGTTACTCTGGCTCTCCATAGGATAAGGGACTCTTGGCTTGATGCAGGGGTTGTTTACTTTTTTTCCTTTGTTTTGTGGGGGTTTTTTTTTGAGAATCAAAGTGTACTCCTGAGTTTAATAAAAATTCTTCATGCAGTGGAGCTGTATGAATGGCAGCAATGATAATCAATAGTTTATTTTGTGTGTGAATACATTTATCACCATTTTCCACAGAGTATCTAAATGTCTTTATAAACAGATGGGTGTATTTCGATCTCACGTTCCTTGGTAGACTGGTCTTCTCCTGAGACACGTTATCACTGTGTTTGCTCCGCAGTTGGGCAAACATACGAGTGTCCTGCCAGAGGCTGGAGGAAGGGTGCTCATAGCTAACTGGCCAAGCTTTGCCCGCCATGTATCGCTCACCTGGCATATGATTTTCTCCCTGCTTGGGCTGCAGCAAAGCCCTGCCGTGCAATTGGGAAGGGTGGAAAGGCTCCTGATCTTGCTTGTGCGGTGGGAATGGAGATTTCTCCTTCCCTGCGCTGGGGACTTGCTCGTGCTTGCTGGGAGGCTGAGTTGGCAGCTTCACCTGCACGTGTGAAGGGGGAGTTTTCAATCTGTGTGAAAGACAGAAGCTGTGAGGGCTGGCAAAAGGGTGAGCACAGAGTGTGCGTGTCCCTGTGCACACACGGCCACCTAGGCAATAAGCAGTGCTATGAGTCCCGCTTATTCAGAAACTGTTCTTCAGGTAGTGATACTGCAGAATTAGGGGGTTGTGGTTCCTTTGCTTTGCCCTTTTTTTCCCAGTCATTTCTCTCTAACCACAAAAGCTGCAGAGTTATACATATGGAATAATAATAATAACAATAATAAAGTTTGTAAGGCTTAAGTTTCCTGAAAATTGCTGGCTTCATAAAGAAAAGGTTTAAATTATTGACCTCAGTGAGAGGGAAACTATGAATTCACCTGGGTAGCTGCTGTTTAACTAATTACTACTTATATACATCTAAACTAGTTTCAGTACTGCCTTTTCTTCCCTAGATATTTTGTTAGGCTTAAGGGAAAACCTGGGAGTATTGTAGGACTTTTTGTTTTAAGGTAGGAATTAGACAAAGGATACAAATATGTAGGAAATCAGTTTTATTCTGAGATTATCCAGTGGTCACTCAATTCCAGATGCTGATGCATGAATTAAAATAGCCCATGTTGTGATATTCACAGTACAACAGCAGTGGAAGTCAGAAGGAAGATGGAAAAGAGAAACAGAAAAAAGCAAAATAATAGAGGCAAAGGAAAAAAAAATGAGAAAAAGAAAGGAAAGGAGGTGTAAAGTAATCCCAGAAAGAAAAAGCTGTCCTATAAAAGGCAATTAAAAAAATTATCTGAGATCTTTCAATCAAATAAAACTAAATAAAAATTTGTTTCAGTAATGCAATTACACAGCGGAGGTGGAGCAGAAAAGAAGTTCTGGCTGCTGTTACAATTTATCCTCTGCTCCGAATACAGCGAGAAATCCCTTCCAAGGATTGCTTTAATTCATAGATGGCACATGTGCGGTTTGCCATTGTGTGCTCCAGACTGTATCAGTAACTGCGTACTTCAGTAAAAATATGTCTTCAGAGAATTACTCAGTCCCCTGCATCTCCTTCCTCGTAGGGCTTTATTTCCTTCCTAACTCTCCTCCTATTTTATTTGGCAGTTTATGAACTGCTAGAGAGATGCTGCCTGGGCTGTTTCCTCCCTGTAGTTCAGCCCTCCTAATTGAAACTGCATGGACAAATGTAGGTGAGCAGATTGGAGTCATCTGCACTTACATTTGACTGTATTTATATAAAGACTTAATATTGCTCCAGTCAAAACCAGGGGGAGGCTTTGGTGCTAAAATTCACAGGGGAAAAACTGAATCCTTTCCTGTGCCTTAGACATCCTGTCCAGGAGCTCAAGTCTGCAACAACACAAAAAAACAGCCTGGCATATAGTTTTTTTGTAGTCATTCCTAAAGCAGATTCATCAGGTAAACTTCTATATCCCTGTAGCAGTCTGGATTTTCACTGGAAGTCTATATTATTTTTTATGGGCTGAACAAACCTTAAGAATCAAAGCCAATAATATTATCCATTAAATATTAAAATAAGATTGAAGGATTCTTAAGCAGAAATCCTTGCCTATTTATTAAAGTCTTAAAAGTCTTTACACCTTTTGTAAAAACTGCAGAGAGGATAACAGAAAGGCCATTAAAAATGCTTGAAACTTGTTTTAGGCACAGGTGTTAGACATCTAGCCACTTAATTAAAATGGGTGAGTTAAATTCAGTACAGCTGTTCCTAATGTGGACATTAGCTTCAAGTTCACTGCTTATATTTGAAGCTTGAAGAGGGTGTTCTCTTTTCCCCTCTATGGTGGTAGAAAGATTTTGCTTCTCTCCACAAACTTTGTATTACTTATATTCTTAGCCCGGCATGGGAAGAGCATCAGCACTCCTTGAAAGGCAAGTAGTAAATAAAGCTTTCCCTTTGAAACTATCTTTGCTTTTACCTCAATAGAAGAGAGTTTGACAGTCTTTTAGATATTATTAAGGATAATAATAGTTTATCCTTTCTGAGGAGAAAGATGAATTTAATTGAGAGGGGCTGAAGCTGTTTTTGCTGCCCTTGTTAGTGTCCAATTCTTTCCTTGAAGACAAGCAAGTGCAAACAGACAAAAGTGTAAACAAAGGAGCAGCATGGATGGAAAATAGAAAATGCATTTTCCAGCTTCTAATTGCAGCCCTTTCCTTGGTAAAGGGCAACAGTGCACATGGTCTTTTGTCCACTGAAAATGTGAAAAACTGTGCCAGCATGGGGTTTAGCTGCCTCTGTGCTCGCAGGGCTGTGTCGCCTCAGTGATAATGCAAAGGGGCCATCAGTGGGATATGAGGAGCTCTGCTGGCTAAGCCTGGCTCTCGCCTTAATAAAAGGCAATGGAAGCCAATGGTGAAGAAAAAAGTGGAGCAAGGAAAGGAAAAGAGAGGCTGAATGCTGAAAATAGTGCTGTTGGCTCTGCTCTCGGTTCTCTGTGACTCCCTTTGGAGCATCTTGTGGGGCCACCCAAACTTGTTCTAGTGGATCTGGGAGTACCAGCTGGGATAGATGGATAGATTGCAAATATGGGTAGAACAGAGGCTAAATGAGAGAGAAAAGTGCCTTTCAGGTGGGTTTGGGAGAAAGTGCTCTAACAGTCCATGTGGAAGATAACTTACAGTAAGTGGAGTAGTGAAAGGAAGACCATAAACAGGGGTAGCTGTGAGGAATAGACAAACCTCATAGAGACGGAGGGGGATGCTGTGCAGGGTAAAAATGAAAAAAACAATGGCAGAGACTTGCATGGAGCCACAGTGAGCGCTGGAATTCGAGGTCGATGCAGTCCTGCTCTTGGAATCACATCGTTTCCTGACCATACAGACCCTGGAGACCTGCACATCAAAGAGCAAAATCTGAAAGTCATGAGGTGTCTTAGTAGTATTTTATGAATGCTGTTAGTGATCCAGACTTCTGAAATTTGGGAGCTGGAGTTGATTGCGGTGAGTGAGGATTATTTGTAAACATTTCTGCTGAATGTTCTGTATATGTTAAATGCTGGTAAAACAGAGCTGTAGCTGTGTTGCGAGGCACCGATCCCACAGTTTGTTGTGGCCTGTATTCCAGATGTCGGAGTGACTGGAAACTTGCTCTTATAGCAGGAAGAAGACACCAGCAAGCAAGCAAGCTTAGCTGTTAAAAAAATAGCTAAGGTTAATCAAAAATTTTAGTCCTCCTTCCTCCCCCTTTCTTTATTTTTAAATAAATGCCACTTCTTATAAATCATTTGTCACTTTAATTATCATGTCGGATACCTTTCTGGTTATGGTGCTAGATATCTGAAGTGTGTGGTTGCTAAGATTAATTCATACTGACACTGGGTACTGCAGGCTCCTTTTTTTTTTTTTTTTTTTTTTTTTTTTTCTCCCCT
>VZSV01000084.1:1672121-1687211 GCA_013398735.1 Nothocercus julius | reverse complement strand
CTCTCCTCTCCTCCCAGCAAATGAGAAAACAAGAAAAATAGAAATCCTTTCAGCTACTCAGTCTCTAGATAGAGAACATTAATACATTTTGCCTGAAAGTACTAGTGTTGCAGCAAGATATCTTTGATTCTTTTAGGAACAATTCTTTCCCCTTTTAGGAATACTTTTTTTTTTTCTACTGGATTTTTATTATTATTATTATTATTTTTCTTGGGAGATGCATGTGAATTTTTTTGGAGGGATGTTTCCATTTGCCAACTCTGTTGTCCCCTGTAGTGGTTATATCTTATTTCAGAACAGCAGATTTTAGAGCACATAGACAGTTAACCTTTAAAGAGAGTGAGGTCTTATATTAGAGCTGTGATTGGGTAAAAGCGTTGTTTAGAGTACCTTGTTTTGGGTTTTACTTTGCATTTAAAAATGTATTATCTTTTGAAAATTATTTTGGAACATATTTAGGCTGTCTTTCCTGTCTAAAAGAGCTGTTTGTCTTTTGGTTTAGAAAGCAATGAGCTTTCTATTGAGAGATGTGGTAAAGCTGGTATGTTGTGATTTGTTTGTTTTTGCTAAAAAGATCTAGTTTTGGAAGTTATACTTTTTGGCAAAAACTTGATGTATTCAAGATTTTCTCTCTGGTTGTGATATTTGTGTTATTAGCAGTAATACAGGTATAGTTGAGTAGATGGCCCAGAGTTTCCATTGTCTATGTGAGATTTACTCTATAACAGATCAAAGGAGGACTGCCATTTTTCTTCTTAGTAGCACTGTTAGGAAACAGAGGAATTTCTTGCTAAGGAGTATAATAAAACTGAGAGGAAAAAGAATAATGTTGGGGAGGATTTAAGGAATTACATGCAGGAAAAAGTGTGCTCCGTGCATGGCTTCTGAGCTCCATCGAGTCTTGCTGCAGCTCTGCTGTCATGCAGAAGTCTCTCACGTGCCTTCAGCTGCAAACAAGCCGAAGTCCAAAGCTTCAGTGAGCTTCACAGAGCAGCTTTAAATCTGTGCGGATTTAAAAAATAGGTGAAAAATTGCACTATTCAACAAGAAGTGTGGGGGGGAGGGAAGGTAATTTTTGGAAAACCGCAAGAATCTGCAGAGGTCTTGAGCACTCTGCCTGGGCCTGTCCCTAAAGCTGCTCTTGCGGAGTGAGGGGTGGGCGCTCGGCTCCTGTGAAGAGCGGCCAGGAGCGGCGGCCCCTTCGTGGGTCTCCTGGCGGGATACGACGCTGCAGCTCGGCAGGGCCGAGCGTAAGCAGCCGAGATAAGACGCCCCTCTCGGTGAGACACCGGCCGCTCGCGCTCTCCCCGGGGAGCGCCGCCTCCTCGCGGGTGTCTCTGCGCTCCGTGCGGGCTGGGATGCTGTTCCCAGGTCTCCTGCGATGCTTTGCAGCTACACGAACAATTATGGTTTATATAAAAATATAGTCTTCCTTGAGAAAGCAACTTATTCTAAAACAGGAAGAGCTTTTGTTTGTCAGTTGGCACTATACCTGTGAATAAAACAAATGCTGGAAATGGGTAAAATACAATAGGGCAGAGTGGCACTGACAAATGACAAAGCTTCCTTTGATTATGAGCAGGGAAAAGCAAACGGCCTCCTGGAGCGAAGCCCCCAAATGGGCCCTCCCTCAGTACCCAAGGCAAATCCCAACACAGACGATTTCCAGCCGACTGCAGATGGTTATACATAAATGCCCCTGGCAGTAGAGATGGCAGTAGCATAAGCAGTATTTGGGAAAGAAAACAAACTGGTTACTGTTGTTCATGTAAAGGTTTCTGTGCCGGTATGCTGGCGCACAGCTGGGCGGGCGGTCACTCTGTGCAGAGAGGGCCGAGGGCTGTCGGGCTGTGCCGGCCCCTTCCCTGCTCCCCTCGCTGGCACCCGCGTGCGCTTCGGGGTGCGGGAGGCAGCTGGAGGGCCCGTGACCTCCACAGCCCTGTGAGCTGCCTGCAACACGTCTTGAAGGATGAGTGAATGGAGCTGGCAGAGCTGGATACACCCAGCAAGGTGAAACACAAGTTGTATTTCCAGGTTGGCCCCGATGGGCCATCCAAGTGCTGGTCGTGCTCCCTCCATCTGCTGTTTCCTGCAGGGTGGAGAGGCCTGGTGCCTCTTGGCAAGCCGGGCACGGTGCCAGCGGGGGTCTCAGGGCTCCTGCAGCGCCCTCGGTCCCCGTGGCACCGGCGCAGCGCAAGGAGCTTTTGGCTCGGCCGTGCTCGTGCCGTGGAGGGCCATGTGCTTCCCTCCGGTTCCTGGGTCTGTCTCCTCCTGAGCGAGGCCCGTGTCTGCCCCAGACTGGGCAGCCTCTCCTAGCAGCTGCCGCGGTGTCATCCAGCCTCCCCCAAATAATTTGTCTCTTGGTGACATGTGACCCCTCCATGGCCGGAGAGAAGCAGCAGCTTCATCCCTCACGCTGTCCCTGGTGACCTGTGACTGCTCTGCTGATTCATCACAATATATAATATGAGACAATTGTTTCCATGCTTAAGCCAGTAATTAGCTTTTCTTTTGCTATAAATCTGAGTTTGATTTTCCGTTTAAACTTCGCTACTCGGCCAAGACATCTCTCATGTACTGTCCTGTGGGCTAACTTGCATTTATTTTTTTTAAGAGTGGATAGTGAGATAAATTAATGGGACAAGGTGTTTGTGAGATGTGTCAGTTTTAAAAAATGCAGTGTTTTACATTGCTTCAATATTGTTTGATTTACTACTTTATTTACAACATAGCAGTTGAAAAACAAACTGACCCAGCAGCCCAGAGATTATTTTTCATAGAGCTGTGAAAAGATGGGTGCCTTCTGCTGTGCTGGGCAGGGTATCTGGCTGTTTCCTGAGCTGCTCGGTCTGAAGCTGATAGCCGAAGATAGGTGTGCAGGGTAGGGAGCCAGTTAGCACTGGGGCCTGGGAGAAAGCAGGGAGTTGCAGGAGTCTGGAAGGAAGGGGAGGACCAAGGATGGCATTTGCAGAATCCTTATTTAAGTCTCTCCGAAGTCTCAGCCAGGTGGTTCTTGGATTATAACAGCTGTCAATCTTACATGCTCTAACATGATGCTTTACTGGGAGTAAAATTTTTATTATTGTTCTGTGTTATTGGTCTAATACAATGGTTCAGAGTTACTCATTTGAAGTTTTATGTAGCTAAGCACCAATCATCAACATCTCCTCCTGACCAGGTAAGCCAGCTCTGATGGGCCTCCCGTGTCTTACAGTTTTCAGATGATACCGTGTAACTTGGCAGTGAGCTGCGGGAATGGATTTGGGTGGAAACCTTCAAAGAGTAGACAGCTGGCTTGATCTGCTTGCTGGGTGATGTGACCGCACAGGCATAAGGTCTTCAGAACACGTGTTGGGGATATGTTGTCTCATGCTGCTCCAGTAAGGCCTGGGGAGGTGCTAGGATGTCAGTTGGTCTCAGTCTCCTTGGAGGGTGGGAAGGGGCAAATCCAGCTCACTTGAAGGCTCCCTAGATGGTGATTTGGCCAGAACTAGCAGCAATTTCTACTAGCGGGTTTTTAGATTGAGCTAGGCAGATCATCATGGTATGGGGCCTGGAAGTGGGAGGCAAACTGGCATGGAAAGCAGGAGCTGTGTCCTGCCTCTCTCCCTGCAGACAGTGGCAAGAGCTGTCGCTTGGGCTCGTGGCCTCGCTGACCCCCGGCAGCGGTAGGACCTGGGAGATGTGTGAGCACTCGCGGGCAAGCGGCGCTGATCGGCCAGTCCTCAAACACCTCTCGCCAAGGTGTCTGGCTACGGCTCGGGAGAGCAGGGAACGGAGGCGGAGAGGTCAGCGTTCCCTGACGGGCACTGCTGGGCCGAGCTGACACTCGCAAGAACTGTTGATGCCGTCAAAACTGGTGAATAAGCAAACTGTTTAGGAGTGACTAGCCAAGGCTGCGTGCTCGAAGGAGGTTGGCCTGAGGTAGGGTTACTTCCTGGTAATGTCTGGGATCAGTGACATTTCGAGATCTGGAGACATTTATAAGCAAATTCCATTATTATTTTATCAGGCTATGGGGTTAGGTGACCTTTTTCTGCAAAAATAAAAATGTAAAGCGGGGGGGGGAGAAGGTGAATTTGATTGGTCTATCATGAAGATCATCACTTACATTTTGTCTGGTATGTGTTATCTTGAAAACTGATTTGTGTTAATACAATAGAACCTCTTTGGGAACTTTTGTTCCTTCGTTAGAATGCTGGAGAAAGCCGTGTTAACACTTCTGGGAGCAAATGTGAAGGATGAAGCAGAAAATACTTGGCTGAAAAACTGTTACAAAGCACAGCATGGCACTCCATATCATACATCCAGATTCACTGTTGATGTGTATAGAGAAGGTGATGACACTTCCTCTTTGAAGGGAAACCAGATAGTTTTTCAGGCTGGTGAAAGAATAAGGAAAGCCTGAGGAAAGGCATAAATACTAGTGGCTGGGAATGCTACATTTTAAGATGGAATCTAAATCTTTCCTTCCATTTGCTTTGCTCATACTGCTAGAGAGAAGAGTGAAGTTGCTGCAGATTTTTGGTAATTTGTTGTTGTCTACGTATTGCTTTGGTTGGTGGGCTGCAGCATGAGATGTACAGACTAACTTCTGCTTCTGGAGCACCTTGTGATCCCCACTTACTGGTCCCTGGCTGGTTTTACTGGGTTTAGTTTAGCACGGTGGCAATGGCTAGCACAGGCTGCAGCTCTCTTGCTTTCTAGCTTTTTTTAATTTTTTTCCTCTCTCCTCTCTGAGACAGAATAGGAGACAGCTTGTAGGCATCTTCCCAACTTATCTTTTAAATCAACTGTTTCCAGCTTTTGTGGTTGATTTTTACTTTTGATCTCAAAACCCAGCATTTTGTGAATCTTTCTTCACTAGTTTCACAAGTTTCTGTTAGAGCTGCTACCTTTTGTTCAAGAATTCAAGTTCGCAAAAAAAAAAAAAAAAAGTGAGGATTTTTCCAGGGATAGTTCTGCCATGGCAATGCTATACCCCTTTCAGCTGCCAGAACTAGCTTCTCCTTACCTTCACCTATGTTGCAAATACATTTATTTTATTTCATGGTCGATAGTAAGATGCTTCTCTATGTTGCCTTATCAGACTGCTTTGGTAAAATGAGTACTTTTTACTCAAGTTTTCATTATAATTTTTTTTTTTTTTAATGTAGAAGCACTTGATTATTCTTAGATACTTCTGGCATGTGAACTTACAAGGCAGTTGGATCTGCTGTTCTACCCTTTCTGGCCATTCTAATCTGGTCAAATACTTTGGTTCTCGGGAACACAAAGGAGTTGTGCCAAGCTTGCAACCTATAGCCAGATATCCAGATTAATTTCAGTTTGTCAAGGACAGGCGGAGCAGTGGAATGAGACATTTCTAATCACAAATGCTTTGGTACGACTACAAGCTGACTTGTGACTTAGACGTTTGCCAAATGCTTCCTTTGCAGCAACACTTCATTTTGGGGTAACATTTTATTTCAGTTAGTTGTGCTGATCAGTATCTGGGCTCTCGTCTTTCATATAATAAGACTTAACACAAATAACAGCTACTTAATAGGAACAAAGGAAGGAAGGAGAATAACTTCTGTTCCCATGAACTGGGCCATTTTCTGTTTAACAAAAAAAGTGTTCATTTTTAAATATGCAATAATTTATAATCATGAAACTGATGTGAAATGCTTACTGAGTGGCCTCATGTTCATTGCTGCCATTGTGCTGTGTAGTCTGTGAATCCAAGCAAGCTTTCAGTGCGCTCTCTTCTGCCTGGCTCACTATTTACAGACTGGCGTATCAAGAGAATATGCTTATGCTCATGCAAAGTATTAAGAAATCAAAACTTCAAGCTGAGTTCCATTTGAGATTTCAAAAATAGCACTCGGTTCTTAATTTTTTTGGTTTCTGTGGTGTATGTTACAACATTAAACAAGGATTTCTGATAAACAGAGCTGCTGATGCTGCTAGAAACAGTTGATGAAAAGTATCGCTCAGTTCTTAATTAGATTTACTTTTGATTATATCTTGTGTGTGAGATATTTGTTTATGGAAGGAGTGGTTTTCAACATAAGATGTTTGTCAGGAAATATTTTGTTGTGTGTGATCAAGACTATCCTCTCGGAGGCTACGGTTAGGAAAGAGTTAACCTTGATCTGAAATACAGCATACATTCTATTTAATAGAGATAAAAGTATATATTGGTGGTGTCTGCTGCATTCCTTCACTCTGCTGCGGCAGAAATCTAAAAGAATCCCAGCAAGTTAGCGAGCCATGAACCCGTCTCCCTCCCCTCTCCTTGCTCATACTGTCAATCCTTAATCAAGCTGTGCTTCTTCAAGTGTTTGCCCATTTGATATTCTAGGACTTTCTCCTGACTTTACATCAAGCTAACTGGTCTATGGTTTCCTGTTATGTCTCCAGGCACTTTTAAAATAACTTTGTTATGTTAGCCACTTTCCAGTCCCCAGGGGTCTCTTCTAAACTAAATGAACTTGTGAATGTGCCTGCTAATTCCTTAGTTTCTATCCCCACTTCCTTAGCACATTTGGATATTTATCCAGCTCTGTTTAAGACCCTCTAACCATTTTAATAATTCTGGTATTAGAGACTTTAAAAGAAAAAAAAAAAAAAAAAAAAAAATCTCCTTCAGAAGCAAACTTCTGACCTTGTCACAGCAAAGGCAAGTGCAGTGCACGCTTCACCTTTACTGTGTTTATACATCTTACTAGAAGGGCTGGCACTCCCATACCGCCTGTTCCTTGCACCCTGCACAGTAAATCAGTTGTGCAAGGAGGGCTTGGGTGGGTTGCCTCTCAGTACCTCTCATGGCTTTCCTGGTGCTTGCGGCTGTTTCATCCCATTTTTCCCCTTGCGGCAGAGTCAGGGCTCTGAGGCAGGAGCGCTTGGGATCTTCCTCCGTCACCGTACGCCTGTCCTGGGCACAGGGCCCCGTGGCAGCCTGAGGCACCAGCGTCCCCCTGGGAGCAGGAGGAGGGAGGTCCTGGGGCCGTGTCCAGGGAGCCGGGTGTCCCAGGGAGCCGGGGGAAGGTCGGGGCCACTGCCGGCACAGCGGGATGTCCTTCCTGTCACCCAGCCTGGGCCTTTCTCTTCCTTCATTCTGTCTGCTCTCTCGTTTGAGCTCGTGTTGTTTTTACTGGGATTTCTGCTGGTACTTGGGTCCTCTTTAGGTGTCTGCCTTTTTATGAGCACCTTATTCCTGCTCCACCTTGTGTGTGCAGTGCATTTTGGCTAATGTAAATATCGAAGTTATAGTGTAGTTTAAAAAAGTGTACTGGCATAAGAGTTGCTGCCAGAAGCTCTTGTGGCAAACAGCTGGGCTTTCTTGGATTAAAATGCGGGGAAAGAACACGTTCTTAACTGGTGTGAAGGTAAATACAAGCTGACTAATTTCTGAGAAATCTGGTTTCTCTTGTTCAATTCCATCTAGACATAGAGGAAAATGCATCCTCTCATGTGGCTATGGTCAAGATAGTCTTGGCTATACTTTGTTTTCTGTAAGCTGTGGCGCATATCTGTTCAAGTCGTTAAGCCTTCTGTGGTCGTCTTTTTTTCCTGATCCTCATGTGGCCGTGCTCTTGTGATATGGTGACACTCACTGTTGCAAGAACATATTCCATATCTTTATTCATCAAAGAGATGAGGGAATAAATCTACATTTTTCTTATCCAGTTTGAGGAGGATGCTAAGATGGAAAGAAGCAACAAATAAGAGAAAGACGGGGAAATAATAAAATAGCATTTATGGAGAACAAAAGCATACGCAGTAAATACACAAATGAGTTTCAGCTTGAAAGTATGCGAGCAATATGTTTGGAAGAGAAAGTATTTTTAAAAGCAGAAACTTTCCTAATGCACTGTGGGGGAAAAAAAAATGTGGTGTGACTATGAACAGATCATATTTTGTGTGTGTGTGTGTGTGTGTGTGTGTGTGTGTGTGTGATCAGCAGGAGCAGTGGTTAGAGTGCTGGTCAGTGCGTGCGCGGCCCTGGGAGCAGCAGGTCGCTCCATGGAGCAGCTGCCCCCGGGGAAGGGGGCTCCTTTGGAAGCAAAGGGAGCAGAGTGCAGGGGGCAGGAGCCTGCGCTGCCCTCGGGGTGCCCCCGCCTGCCGGCGTCAGAGGAGGCGCCGGGGCACCCGACGCTGCATGTGCTCAGTCTGGGCCCTGGAAAACCTGAGCTGCGTCTAACTGATATTAGACGTGACAAGTGCGAAAATCTCACTGACCCTATAAGAACTGCATGGCTCATAAATTCTCCGATTATTATTTTTATTTTTCCTGTGGGGGTGCCCCAAGTGCCTTGCTCTGCATGTCACAAGTGGGTGCCTTGGCCCCTCTCTTTGCAGCCGTGACGGACACGCCAAAGGGACCCCCGGCCTTTGGCCTTCAGCCTCATCCCAGAGCTGCTGCCTCGGACGCGCTGCCCTCGGGCCCTGCCCTGGCTCGGACGTGCTCCCTGCTGTCCGCCGTGACAGCCGTGGCCTGGGGCTGCTCTTGCTGTGGCTGCAGGACAGCGTGGCGCTCCTCACCTTCACCCTGTCACGGGACGTCCCGCGGTGCCGTCTCGCAGTGTCGCGGCGCTGGCAGCCCCGTGCGGGCAGGGCGCCGCGGCGGCCCTGGCACTGAGCCCGGCGTGGGCTCCAGCTGGGTTCGGTTTTTTATAATTCCACTGTCGGTGCATTCCTTAACTGTCCCTTGCAGCGGGAATGTGGCCCCTGAGCTCCGGAGTGAAAAGGCCCGGTGTTCCTGTTTAAGCACACTCAATAGGGTTTCAGGCAACGGGAGTTTGAGTTGTCCTGGTGGCTGTAAATTACAAGGATTTCCCCCCCCTGCCCCGGTAACAACACAGCATGTATCAGCACAATCCAAGAGAAGATAATTCATCACTTTACCAAAGCAAGCATGGAAATGACTTTGAACTTTTGAGGGAAATGTGACTTTTTTTTTTATAAAAGTCCATTCAAATCAATGTAGGATGCCCCTCTACTTCTTACACATGGATTCTTTGTTTGCTGCTTATGTCTAGGTTCCTTGTTAATTGGTTTTCTTTCTCCTCTTAGGATTTTCTCCTGTTTCCTGATACAAAATTACTCAGCGCTTTTCCTGTAGTAGCCAGGTGCCTATTTGAACTTAAAATGAAGCTTGGTGTCTCAGTTAATGCTCTTGGAACAGTTTATGAAATGCAGAACTTTGCCAGAGATGATACCAGGGTACCAGCCAGAGAAAATGTTATTTAATAGTTCCTGCTTTTTCATTCCTGCTTGTCTTTTTCCCCTTGATGGTTTTCCTTGTCTGTGCCAGCTCACCTAGGAAGCAGCCAAACACCGCAACAAACAGGTTGTCTCGTGAGGAAGGAATAAAAGGAAAAAGAATATATACAATTGAGATAATCAGGGAATAAAATGTAATTCATATCTCTTTCATTTGAAGCTAAATTTTATAATACATTTAAAATGCTATGTGAGGAAATAGGAGGAGGAGGGTAAGGGAGTAACTGAGGTTCAAAATTAGGGAAAACTTGCCAGTTGCAATCTATAATACAGTTTTTAGCAAAAATATTGCGTGTTTGATTTATGTCCAAGTAGAGTATCACTTTGGAAAGCTTGAATAAGACTGATAATTCAGGTAGAAAATAGGCAAAAGGAAAAAGACTGGTTGGAGGGGGAAGGGAAAGGGGGCAAGAATGTAAGTATACCATGGATTAAGTGTATGTATGTGTGAACATCTTGGAGGAAGAGGATGAACTGAGTTTCAGAAGCATCCCTCAGTGTAGCCGGAGTTGTGACTTTGGGCTAGAACAGCTGAAATGAGTTGCTATTCCTTTCCTGCAACACTCCACCCCTCAGTTCAGGTACTGCATGGCGTGAATGCTCCTCATTAAACTTAGTGTGAAATCAGCTCGGTTGGGCACGTAGCATGTCCTCTAGCTAAGATGCTAACTTTCTATTTTAGACGGTAGTGCTGTAAGGATTGGTGCTCTCAATAGTCCCCTGGAATTGGATAGAGCGCATAAAGTTAAGCGCTTAAGCCTCTAAAGCACTGAGACCTCAGAGCTGCACTGATTCCATTCAATCACGTTACGCTGAAGGATGTTAGCACAGCTTGAGCGCTGCTGGAGTGCAAGGTGTTCGTGGGGGGGCTTTCTCCTCCCAGTGACAACGAGTTGTTTCTGATTAAATTTAAGCAAATACTGTATCATGGATGAGTACAAATGAAAGAAAAGATGCAATTGAAGTGCACCCAGCTTAACTGATCCTGAAAGTAAACTTGATCTGTGGGTTGCTTTGAAGTTCTTAATTTGCACAAATAATGCCTATATCTTAGGAATTTACTGTTTTCATATTAAGTTAGACTTTTTTTTTGCCATGGGTGTTTCTGACCATTGCCAACACTGCGGTGTAGGTGTTTACCCATATTATTCATTTCATTTTGTTTAATTCCATAAACTCACTCCAGAATGGCTCTTGAAACCTGTTGACTATGTAGCAGCTCCAGGAGAACAAACGTTGGCTTTGTAACCTGCCCGTCCTGCCTCCCCGCGAGGGGACAGGCAGCTCTGCATACCTCCCTCATCTGTGGAAACCTTTCCTTGTCTGCTTGCTTCTCAGCCCCTTGAGGTCAGTAACAGTTTCCTGTGATCTCTTTATTTTAAAATGGTCTGTTCCCCTCGTCCCCTACCTCCCTTCCAAAATTGTGAGGAGAATTAATGAATATTTTCTTTACTGATCATTTTTCATAATGTATCACTCCCTCATTTTGTTGTAGCCCACTCTCCCACTCATATCACCACTGTTTTTATCTGTGAGAGTTAGACAGACACTACCTATAATTTGTATTACTTAACAAATGTTCTTTCCCCTTCCAGAATGAACTTGCCGTTGCTGTCCTTGTCATGTTCCCCCTTGAGTATTTCAGGGAATTAATTGAAAGAAAGTGGGAGATAGTCACAAATTATGAAGTTTAGCTTACTCTCAACAGGCATTTGCAACGTCTAAGGCTTGCTCTTCCATTCCTGGGATAGGCAAGTGCCATGTGACTGTAAGCTTTGGATATTGGATATCCAAAATCTGGATAATTTTGGATATTAGTTGCTTAGGAGCAAGCTATGGGTGACATTAGTCTGGCAGCAGTAATGAATTAAACAGTTAACGTACTGAGCTGTGTGCGAAAAACTTCTGAGTTGACAAAGATAAATATTTTGACAAAACAAATTTATGAGTTATTGGCTTGGCCTGAGGCTCATTTAGAGTTTGTCGTTCTTTTTGAAGCTATAATCAGTTGGGGTTCAAATGGCTCGTGTGGAGCTGCGGGCTGCTGCGTGCTTACGCACACGTCCCAGCGTCCGGCTCCTGCGCTGCCGGGCACGGGGCTTCCCGTGAGCCCCGGCCTCCTCTCCTCGCTCCTTGCTTTCGTCTGCTGTCGGACTGAGCATGAAGGCTAAACTAGGTTGAACTGGAGTCACCTGTGCTACTGCGGCAATAAGGACAAAGATCTGCCAGTGCTTCAGACAATGAAATAACTCATCTCCTTCCCAAATCTTAATTTGAAACTGTAGTAAGGCCACGAGTTGTTAATCTGGAATGCAAATTGCCTGAACCTCAAATGCTTTTTCCCCAAGAATGGAATTGACACGGTATTTAGATGTATTGATCAGGTCACCCTTTCTCTACAACATGAAAACATTTAATGATTCTCATTTAGCTAATTACAGGCTCTGAATAAAACAATTAGAAGTGCACTCAAGAACTTACGCATGTCCCGTTTTAAAGCAACACAGCTGCAGCTTTGCAGCCCTCCCGTAGCAGGCGGAGCAGGAGCGCGCGGGGCTGCGGCAGCGCCGGGCTGTGGCCCGGGCCTCGCCCGGGTGGCTGCTGAAACATATTGAAACATATCGTTTTCCATGTTTTTAGGCAGGTGGAAAATAATGCAATACTGAGGGTGTGAAGAGAACCGGAAGAGATTCACTTGCTGGTCATGAGTGTTAAACTTGATCCTATTTTTACTGTTCTTCAGTTCTTTATAAACTTATCAGGACTCCTGGTGGTGAAGGATGCCATTTTTAAAAATCTGCTACAAATCCATAAGAGCTGGGAAAATACTCCATGTTTCTTATTCCCAAAGATTGTGGAAAGTTGTCTAGTTTATAAAGACCCCAGGAAAGCTGCTGGTGCAACGACACGGTGTTGAGACCCTCTCTTTTGGGGCAGGAGGGGAAGGGGCGAGGTTAAGGAGTTTGGGGCATTCAAGCCCCAAGTGATACTGTGAAAAGCTTTCATGCCAAAGCTTCCGTGATCCATTCAGTGTTTATTTCCATTTTGTGAGTTGTTTCACTATAAACTACTTAAATTCCCACACTCTACATCTTATTGTGAAGTGAGTTGTCTCTTCAGCTGCCATTCAGTTTTTGCCTCACACACAAAGTAACTGGGAGACAATGTTGTGAATATAAAGCTGAAATTCTGATTTATTCAATCATTAACAACAACAAAAAAGCCCCATGCTATTTCAATGATAATAGAATGAAAATTCAACTGGTGTTTTCTTTCTCAAACTTGTTTTCCATAGAGATTGCAGCTCTTAGACAAACACCTATTTAAACCTTTGATATGTATAATCTTAACTCCATACTGCTCTTGTAGCCTGGATTTGTTAATGTTTCATCTCTGCTTGCAACAGCATTACAATTTAAGTTTCAAGAATATAAAAAGCATTTGTGGAGCAACACTAGGAAAATATCTTTCTAGGAAAGATGTTACAGGTATGAAATAAGGTTTAGGTGTTTTTATGATTATTATTATCAAAGCTTTTCTTTGCTGCTTTTTAGCTTGTTAATAAAAGTGCTGGATATAAATCTTATGAGCTACAGCAGCAGGTGGCCAAAAATCATTCTGGTGTGCTGCTTCTTCATGCATTTAAGAAAAAAGGGAATCAAACATTCAAACTGCAGCCGTGGACTAGTTAACCTCAAGAAACAGCTCCTATTATTGAAAGCAAAAATAATCAACACTTTAATCTTAGTGTAGTAATGAATGCTAATAACCCTGTGAAGTGTTGCTAATCCCAGAGCTATACAGAGAGTGGCTACTTGAGCATCTGGCTAGCGCTGGCCTGGGCAGAGTGCAGTGTTCTCCTGCTCCTCTTGGGTATTCCTGCAATATGGATCTTCTGGAAGGGGCATCACTGAGCACCGAGTGGAGAACTGGCTCTGTGCAAGGGGAGTGCTCTGAAGCCAAGGGGCATGGGAGGCACTTGGCGTCGTGAGCTGCAGGTGAAAATTTAGGCGGCGTATGTTCTCCTTGGGATGGAATGAATATAACTGTCTACTTAAAGGGCAAAACAAACCCCTTTCATAGACAGGCTCAGCTATGGCCTGAGTTTATTTTTTTTATGGTTGCATTTTTAGTGTGATGTTTTTACACTAGCAGTATGTTATTATATAAGGCCTATATTCTGAATAACCCCCTGCTTAAAATAACACTAGAATTTTGATTTATTTCTGTGTGATTCCTTTCAAGTGCTGTAAATCACATTTTGGTGTTCATTTACCTCTGCATTCTTCCTTGAGCCACTGGCACCAGAGCTGACGAATGGGAATCAAATGAAGTGTGCTAAGTGGTGCTGCTGTAGGCTTTCCTCTCCCCACCTTCTGTGCAATGATTTATCTTGGTAATACATCATCTGCCTCATTTTCTTTTGCTTATTTTATTTAGTGTTGTCACAACTAATATCATTTGACCATCTACCATGAGTACTAAGCAGTTGTAAATTAATGAAATAAGCTGAATGTATGGAACTCATCTGTCCCAAATTTGATTAGAGACACTGATGTTGTACCAAGCTATTTACTACAGATGAACTTCATTTATTAAAGACACAGCTTTGCAGGGTCTTAGCTAACTACAGTAAATTGTTTTGCATGGCATTTGCAGTGATTTTAGTGAAACATGTAAAAGTGACTTTATTTATGTCTTAATCATGATTGGTGTTTGATGTTTCTGAAGTGGGCTGTTGCTTTTTGTGTCCCTGGCAAACACCTGTTTAAGTGCCACTCCTCCTGCTCCCTGAAAGGGGGGCACCTGGTGAATGGGAGGTGCTGAAATAATCTTCAGCTGACCTAGTAACTAGGACAGAGCGTTGTCCATTGTGGGTTCAGAAATGCACCTAAGCTTTACTACGCCCTGTTGTACATAACACCTTTAAATGCGGGGAAGGGGGGAGTTGCTTTTTCTCTTCTAGTATGGCACCTGCAATACAATATGCGATAATACCGTATGGAAATACATAGTTGAGCCAAACTCCTTGATGGGAATAGTCGGGGGAATTCAGACATCACAGCTCATAGCAAAAAGAAGAAAAGACGGGCTGGGGCGGGGGTAGGAAAAAGCCCAACTCCAGGGTTGGTGTGAAGCCATTTGAAATAGCATTCATGTGGAACATTGTTTGTAGAAACTGGTGTGCTCAGAGGAAGTTAATAGGATAGTACTATATTTTAATGGTACATGAAATATTTGATATATATTGCCATTTATGTTCTGGCAGTAAAAACTGGGCAAAGGTTAAAAATGACTCAGAAATTTTGAAATGTGTATGCCAGGAAGTCATTGAGTTAGATATAAAACACACAAATGTTCTGGACGAGCAGCTGAATTAAAGGATAGAGGAAAAATATATTGTGGGAATGCGCAGGACAAAACAGGGAAAGACGGCTGAAGGTGATAATGCGGAGGAAGGCAGACGGCCAGTTCGGTAAACTCATCGCTCCCTGGCAACGCGCTGCGGAGCCCAATGCGCTGGGAGCGTGCGGAGCAGGCGGGGAGGAGGTGTGGGTGGGCGAAGGGTATGGGGGGAATCGGGTCCGTGCTCAAGGCCAGTGCTTCGTAAGCTCCCCTCGTGACTCCTGTGTGATCGGGAGGCTGTAACGAAGGCCTGCTAGGAAGGTGGTATTGCACGGTGGGGAATGCCGTACCAAAGGCAAGAGGGACGTGCTGTACTTGAGCTGAAAAAATGTACCCAATATCTAAAATGACTTTTTAGTTTTCTTAAATTTTGGCTTTTGTGGAGATTTGGGATAGGAATGGGCTGGTAGGTTG
>VZSV01000084.1:1633547-1660949 GCA_013398735.1 Nothocercus julius | reverse complement strand
CACCGATGATGCTATCAGTGATATCAGCATGGTTCTCGGAATAAAGCCTTTACTTTTCTGAATACTTTGCAATAGCAGATCAAAGGTCAGGTATAACTGGTGAATTTTGAGACAAGGTTTCTTTTTTTAACTATGTATGAAAAAACTCTAAATATCCTTCATTTTGCAATTGCTTTTAAAAATGCATGAGGCCAAACTATCTGAGAACGTTTTTCTTTTGGTAATATTAACTGGTGAATTCCTAGAAAATCTTGCTCTGAACTCACATTTCTTTTGTTGGGCCTGTTACCCGCATAATCCACAGATGCTGAAGAGGAGATGCCGCTAGGTCAGTGATCTGACTGTGCAAAAAGCAACTGCAGGTTTAGGTTCTAAAACAATAGTATTCTGTGTCATCTGGAATTGCAATGTTCTTCTTTCACCATTTAAAATGCACTTTAATCTCTTGCAGGAATACTGCTGAATTATTTGCAGGTCATTGGGTGACAGACACTATCTGTTAAATATGCTACATGAGAAATCACAGTCCTGCAGCCTACAACTAGTTAAGAGGGACTTCTACAAAGGTTGGGAATATATATGCAGTGCAGAAGCTGTGATGTAGTATGTTGTGCTGTAGGCAAGGATAGGCTGCTTAAAGCAATTTATCAGTGCTCCTTAATGCTTAGCTGTTTTATTGCTTTGAGATCTTTGAAGGTTCTGTTTCTGAGGCCCCAACCCAAGGTACTTCAGAAGATGGTAAAGCTTAGGGAAAAACAAAACCAAAACTTTGCTTTCCATTAGTTTTTGCATTTTCTTTTCCGAGCATCATCTTGTGTATCTTGAGCTCTGGATCGGATCTAGAGAATTATTATTGAATTACAAGGCCTTTTCTGGTAAGAATCAGCACTGAGCAAACTGTATGCAGTCCTGTTTAGACCATGTTGAGACCTGATGTAAGTGCAGCTCTGCTGATGTCAGTGGAGTTGCATCTGCTTGCCCTAGGTCTTAATATAGACTTCAGACTGCAGGAAGCCTTATAGTTGTGCTGAATGCTGGATGGATAGCAATAAATAATGGAATTCACTCATATAAAGTATACGCCATCAGAGGATCCCAGAGCACTTGGCAAGCCTAATTTTGCTGTTGTGGGAGGGGAATAATCTAAAGAGCTACCCAGATATGTCTCCTATACCCATTTGGGAACAGGAAGGATTGTCTATGGTGGGAGGCAGGTCTTTCAAAAGGAGGGGGTGGGGGCGGTGGGAAAAGTGGTATATTTAGACATTAATGGTATAATTTCATATCATCAAGAGCTGGAAATTTTCTGTCCTGCCCAAATGTATTTTGGAAAGATGATCTGTGGTATACATCAGTTTGCAAACAGCATGAATATGTTAGCCTTTGCTGCTTTATCCTCTGCCAAAAATGTAGAGACGATAGCATCTGTTTCCACTACCCACACTATCCAAATCATTAAAAACTCACAAGAGTTGGAAAAGAAGTTCTGAAAGCTTTCACATGTCTATCTTTGCTAGGAAAACTACCCTCTTGTAACCATGTGTTCATACAGTCTTCCTTGCTTTTGTTCCTGACTCAGAGGTGAAAATCAGTGACGCCTGGAAAAGCGGGATTAAACTTTAACAAATGATGGATTTCAAATACAAATAAGTTTTGAGTGCATAATTTAATAAGTGCTGCTTCAGCAAGCTTTGAAATTATAACTATATATATATATATTTTTATTCATGCAATGAGCTATGGATAAGGCCATAGGAGCATGGATATCTAAAGATGGGCAAGAATATTCATGCTTAGGTCTTGAACCTCTGCATTTTGGCTCCCTAAATGACTGACTACTTCTCTGTAGTGCTGAGAACCTTCTATTGAAAGTTGGCTTGAGAAAATATTAAGGTTTGGAACTGATTCACTTGATTTCCCAGATAATTTGTGAGCAGCTATTATGAGCCTTCTAAAGCAGCCAGGGTACATTTCCCTTTCCCGTCTCTTTCCCACACTCCCTTTACTTCTCCCATACATCGCTAGTGGCTTAGAGGTAAAGAACTCACCAAGCTACAGGAAACAGTGGTCTCTTACTTGTCCTTTTTTATTATTTTCAAACAATTTTGCTTCTGCACCATACAGAACAAATTCAGAATGTAAAGAAACCAAATCTAAAATGACGTCCAGTTGTTTTGCTTTGTTCCATCTCTGCCACAAATTCTCTGCTTTGCTGTTGCAGAGTCTGGTCCATTGGTTGCTAGTTTCAATGACAGGACAGAGTATTTCTGCACAAGCAGAACTGGCTCCTTTATGTGGTCTACAGCCTCCAATTTAAAGATATTAAACAACAGAGAAACATACCATGGGTGCTTGTGCAATTAGATGTGCAATAAACATTTGGAAGTTCTCAGTTGTTCACTAGGAAGGGAACTGAGAGGTTAGTGGGGGGGGAAAAAAGTATGAAGGAGACTAAAATGTAAGGATATTTAAGATTTTGAGGAGTATAAGCCAATTCAAAAGTGATATGACAGTAAGCAAGAGCTTTGCAACTTTCAGAGAAACTTTACAATAAAACTTTAAAATTCTGCTAATGTAGTATCTACATTTTTTTAAAATGTCAGACTTCTCATTCTGCTTGACTTCTAAGGTCAGACTTGGATTACAACCTCTTTATAATTCTTAATGGTATTTCAACCCGTCCATTTCCAAAATTGGCAAAATTTGCAGTAACATATAAACTTATAAATTTTACTTTTTTGCTTTTCACAACTCTCTCCTGTGTCTGAAACTTGGTAATAAAAATGTATGGATATGTTAAACTTGTTACGTTTAGCTACGACCTATATATTTTGATAGAGTAACAGACCATCAGGTGACTTTCTGGAACAATTAACAAGAGTTTCCTTCCAATCTGGATAGAAGGGGGGAAAAAAAAAAAAAAAAAAAAAAAAAAAAAGGTGGGGGTGGGGAATGACAGAAAACTCTTTGCACAGCAGCCTGGTCTAGCATGTGCAAATATGCTGCTTCCTGCCATGAAAGTCTGTGCTTAATATTATAAACAAGGAAATTTTGTCAGGTCTGAAATGACTTTTGGGGGTGAGGGTGTCAAGCTCCCAGTATCTGTCTTGGGGCTGAGCTCATTTCCGTGCCATGTGAGAAATTCATTGTTTTTTCAGTTCCAGTTTCATGAGTAAGAGGAAAATCCTGCAGGAGAGCTCGTGGCTCTTAGTGGGAGCGCGGGAACAGTGCGCTGTGCCATGTGGCCTCAGGCCTTCCAGCCTTTCTAGTCAATTAAAAAGTTATAAGTTGGGTAAGTTCTGTCCCTATCACTGTCAGGGTGGGATATCCCTGAATCTTCAAAGAGGAGCTCCCTCCAGGCTGGCAGTGTTTGTCACACATTAGCTAGGCCGTGTGTTCCGTGCGCTGGGGAGAGGCCCTGTTTGCGGGGGTGATAAAAGCCCCGTGGTTACAACGCGTTTTCGCCCGCCTGCTGACCCTCCTCTGCGCGTCAGAGCCCCGCGGAGGCCGTGGCACCGGCCTCGCAGTGGATCCCCAGCTGGGAACTTCCTCTCCGTGCTCGCTGGCGACCTCCGCGTTGCTCCCATCCCACGCAGCAACCCCCCTGGCTTCCCCCAGCCCCAAAATAGGAGCCCTCAGGCAGCTTTGTGTACCGGACGGTGACAAGGAGCTGGCTTGAAATTTGGCATCCTTGTGTCTTGTGAGCATTTGCATACTGGAAGGTGGTTGTCCTCTTTGTGGACCTCTTTGTTCCTCACGTGGCCAGCCAGAGCTGAAGCCTCACGCCTGGCAAGGAGGGTCCCCGTTCTCAGAGCTAAGTACTTAGGCAGTGCCCTGCTGCAGGGGCTGCTGCTGGGCCTGGTGGTGCTGGAAGTTTTTTGTGTGTGCTGCTTGTGCTAATTTTGTCATAAATATAACAATACAAGGTTTTAATTGCAGAAGGTAGGCTCAAGGGTTAATTTTTCCTTGGTTAAAAAAGAGTAATTATATGTTCAAAATGAATAAACTAGCCTGGTTAGTGTGAATAAGAAGTCAAGATGTTACAGTGATCAAATGAGGAACAGCAGACTGTTTACTGCTTTCCTCGACTGCACGGCTGCCTCCTTGCTGGCTCCCTGATTTCAGAGCTGTTATTGCATGCAGTGTGCTGGCTCTCCTGCATAGTTTATTCTGAGGTGTTTTTTTTTTTTTTTCTCTACCTGATTATGTATAGACACCCCATATTTCCTTGGGCTCATGGCAAAGCATTTCTTATTGTGCACATTCCCAATAGTGAAATTCAAATACATTTTTTGTGTGGTTCTAAATCCTTAACTTTTAACTGAGAAAAAACATAGTATTGGCTATAAATATAGAAGTAATAGGAGTGATTGACACTACTTGTTTGATAGCTTAGGTGTATGGTGGGGCATCTTACAATATGGAAGCCGTGAAGGACAGTGAGACTCCTTGCCTGTGGACTGGAGCAGAGGGTCTGTTGCCAAAAAAAAATGCATGTCTCCCTGCAAACTATCCTGAAAAGTTTGTGTTTCAGAAATGGCAGTATTGTGACTTGCCATTATAAGCATCTGTTGCTATTTGCCAAAACAGCAAGGAAAAGAACAAAAACAGAATTTTCCCTTTCGTGCTGGGAAATTATCATCAATGCCGTGCACACAGCCTTGTTGGGTTAAGGAAGAGGAAATATGTGCATGTTGTTCTTTCATAAAATACCAGACATGCCCATGACTTATTGGCGTGAGCCTCTGTATGTGTCTAGTATGATGATGTAGTAGTCTCAGAGATAGCGTGCAATGTGGCAGTTACTATGGTAACAAGATGTTTTTCATTGAAGAGCCATTAAAATGGTGGCATATAAATAACATATGTATAGTACGTTGTCTTTGTGAGAGAGCAGCCCTTGTCCAGGGATTGTAAGAACACGTTTCCTTTCTCCCTTTTCCCCCTTTACGTCCTCCTCCCTCCACAAAGTCTTATATATTTTTGATGTCATATGATCAGCCTGCCTCATTTTTCAGCACTGTCTGCCTCTTTGAAGCTGCACTGCTTGCAGACCAGCTATGGGGAAATGAGAGGTGACTGAATAATTGTATATGTGGCTAAGGCAAAGAATTGATGGATCGAAGACAAAAGGAAGGCAGGCTGGTGAGGCTCTCATTCCACAGTTCATAAGCACGATGCTCAGCCAAGACTTACTCAATTAAGAGTTTGAGCTTCAAAAGTGCCAAACACTTTGCCCCAGTACATGCTTAAATGCTTTATTGTGCACCAGAGTAGTTCTATGGACTTCAGTTAGGTAATTCATTGGATTAAGCTAAGTTTTTAAATGCTAGAACTGAGTAAGATTGAGTCAGTAAAAATTTTCAGAGATCAGACGCTGGCAGAGACACTTTGTTCCAACTTTGCCTGTTTGGAGAAGTCAACAGAACTAGGACAGGAGAGAGTAGTGAATTCCGTTATGGTGCTGTCGGCAGGGAAGATAAAAGCCTGTATTTTCCAACTTGTGTAATGTAGGAGAGGCAGTTTGTATACAGGACACTAAAGAATTTTACTTTATGGGGGACATTTGTAAAGCTGCATGATTCAAATGAGTTTTTGTGAGATTAACATGAAGCAATGGCTGTTCATGTGGCTGGAGGAGCTGGTACCGTGAAAGGAGGGTTTTAGATCATTTGATACTGTTCACTACCCTGAAACAGGAATGAAGTAGACTGAGAGGAGGGGTGTTTCAGGCTTAATACACAATTACAAAGGAAATGGCCAAAAACCTCTGACTTATGAAGCTAAAATATTATAACAAGAATAATACCTTAATGCTGTGTCATTCCTACACAGCAGAAGGAGCAAAGAAATGGAAAAGTGTATTTGCTGGGACTGGCATTCTATGGATTAAAAGGCCAGTATCAGGATATTCTGCCATGCTATGAAATAAGTTTAGCCAAGCGCCTTATGCCATGGAGATAAATCACAGAAGTAGATGCAGTGAACCTGCTTGTTGAACCCATACACCTGTGCAACTACTTTAACATCTAGTGGCAAATTCACCCATTCTTTCCACAACAGGAAAAACAAAGCAGTGCAAATTGTCTGGGGATGTTCAGGAAAATGTCAGCAGAAACTGAAATTTAATACAGAGTAACAAACAGCTCAGTCTCTGAACTCAGTAATGCATGTAGCCAAATACCAGCCTACTGCTTCCTCCACTTTTCTTGCTACTGCAAAAATTCTTGTGTTTTCTGTTGTGATTTTTTGTTTGCTTTGTCCCTTTTCCAAATACACATTTCCAGAGAAAAACTCTTCACAGCATATCTGAAGAATAAACACTTGCACTGGCAATCACCAGTTTGCAAAAAGGCCGTTCTCTAATCTAAAGCAATTCTACGCCAGTGTTCAGATTAGCAAAATGCCACTGTAAATGTTCCCAAAGGACCTCAGTGCAGCAGAGAATGTAAGTGGAAGGATTGAAAGAGCTGTGGTCAAATGTGGTCTGGGCGAGTCGCGATGCTCCGTAACGCGGCAGCTGGACTGCCCGTACCACGAGGCATGGGGAGCAAACGGGGGGCTCGAGCTGCAGAGAGGAGTTAGCTGCTGCTACCGAGAAGTACGTAACTCCCCGAGGACAGGCAGCGCTGGAGACAGGAGCCTGCTGCTGTGTTTTCCTCTCCTGCGTTAAAAATTAAAGCCAAACTGAATAATAATCAGATACGGAGCTGATTTGAAATGGCTGCTCGTATTCGTTGATTCAAGGGTAGAAATGTCAGTGTTTACTCCAAGGAATGATCAGTCTTAATATTCATGTAGAAAGTAGTTTCTATTTAAAATATTGTTTGCAATAATTGTATTTCCTCTTCTAGGAATGGAAGACCGAAACATCTGTGATTGTGCTAAATATGGGCAAAGGCTGAATTTTGGTGACTGTTCTAGGTATAGGTAGTCACAACGAAGCTGCGCGTTAAGAATCTCAGACACTATTAAGGTTGTAAATTGAAGAATTTAAGAGCTAGAGTTCAAGCTTTTGAAGACAGACCTTACCTGTCTGTCTGTGTACTATGCGACTGTCTTTACTACCATGATGATACCGTTTTTCCCAAGATCCCTGCTTTAGAAGTGTCTATAAATATATCCTCGCTAGTATTGCCTTCTTTGCTGGTCACAAGAAGCTAAACAACCCTCTGTTCATCTTTACACAGGGAGAGGGATTGTCGCCGTTGAGCTCGGTCTCAGGAAGTCTGGATGCTCTGCTCCACGGATAAGGTACATCTGCATGCTGCCCAGCCGGACGAGCGTATGCCAACTTGTGTGACAGAAGAGCCTGTCAGGGATTCAAGTGAATGGGGTTAAGCTGTAAACCTGCCCCAGCTTCGCTCTGTCACGATGGGCAGTTCAGTCGGTTCTGTCTGCTCACAAATAAGAATTTGTTCAGTGAAATATTGGGAAAAAGTCTCCGTAGTCAATAGGTGCTTAAAGGTGATGAAAGCAGAAATCATTAAGTGGCATAGCTACACTTTGCCAATATTGTTGTTTTTCTGTATTGATGTATATATAATAGAGAGAAATAGAATGCATTAGGGACATGTATTCATAATACCCTTTGAAAGCTAGTGTTAATTAAAAAAAATCAAATTTCAGACACTTTTTAATTGTTTGAAAAGCAGTATTTTTCCAAAGAAATTGTTTCACAAATATGTCTGACTTACATCTACGTAAATCAAACACCAGCTCGCCCAACCTGCAGCTGAGATTAAGCAGCTATGAGATCCCAGCCTACTCATTGCCACATACCATGCTTTTGAAGTCAAAATAAACAACTGATGTGAAACAGAAGTAGATGATGAAGATTCAGATAAACAAAACTACCCAAATTAGTAAGTAGAAGAGTCAGTTACCTAGGGCAACACGTGGTGGATGGGTATCATGCTGCTACGGGGAAATCTCATTCCTGCACTGAACAAGCCCTTGGCAGAACCTGCTGGTTTAGGGCCCCTGTCCTGTCCTGGCGTTTGGAGCTGATGGGATGTGGCATGGACAAGGTACGTGTGAGTGGGCTCGAGTGTGGGATCGGTACAGAAGTTATCAGTGCCACAAGAGGAGCAGGGTATGGCAGCTCTGAGAGGGTCATGAAGTGATGGTGCTCCATGACGAGGCTGCTAAGGCTACCTGGGCTGTAAACAGTTGGCTTGTGCTGCTTTATTGATGCACCTTAAGGCAGGCATAGGTGTAAGAGAAGCAGGGGTGGCAGGGGCCACCCCTGCAAGTGGCTGGTGACACATCTCTGCTGTGACGTGGTGGTGGCGGCTGAGCTGCTAGGTTTCCTTTTGCTGTTTGTGGATGCCTTTCATTGATTTCAACAGCAGTAGCATATGCATATTTGACATTATGATCTGGAGCTTGATATCAGCTTTTCTCAGTTGCACCCCTGTTGCTTTATGTTTGCAGCCATTACTCCTGCTAATGGCAAAACTATCCCCGGATTCAGCTGCTGATTTCACATTTCTGCTCTGAAGCTTTCTCTTTCTAAACTTGTATTTGTATTGATCCTTCCAACTTCTTTAAAAGACTACTGTTTATATAATTTCCTTTCCTTCCATAAGCTTTTTCTTATAATCAGCTTCAAGAGAAAATCTGAAAAAGTATTGTATTTTACAAGTGAGGGAAACCTGTCATGTACTTAACAGTGAGCACGTTGCATTTCCATTGCTCTTCCACTAACTAACATTAAAACTCTCATCTTGAAGGAGACTCTTTAGACTTTGCAGAAAATGTGTAGACTTTGTAGAAGGAGTTTATCTTTGGAACTGACACAATCTGTGAGAGGAGAGCTTTCATTTTTCTAGCGTATAAATGTATTAAGTCAGGTTTCAGTTGTGCGAAGCAATGAAGAATAAAAATGGTTTTCATTTCTAAATATTAGATTCAATTTTTTCACATATGACTTATTTTGTATGCCTGATACAGTCACCTTCCTGTCACTTATGATAAAGGGTAGCTAATTAAATATTGTACATGCTAACACACCTATGCTTTAGGTGTCTACACTGGCCAAAGTAAAGGGAAAGCAACCTTGGAGGAAGGATAAGTAATTACGTGTGTGTGTGTGTGTGTGTGTGTGTATGTATATGTGTGTGTGCATCTATATAAACATATATACATATTTTTATGCTTCAAATACTACATACATTTTGTCGTTCTATAAACAAGAAAGTGCAATTTGGACTTTTGTGTGGGTGCAGTGCTTGAGACTGAGATACGTGGGGAAAAAAGAATTGCAAGTTACCTCTTAGAGCAAGGCAGAATAGGTGCTTTTCTGTGACATGGCTCTGTTTGATAAAGAAATTTAAATTTAACTTCAGCTTCATATGTTCCACTTATTCCAGAGCCTGATGAGAGAAATTTATCTTTTTGTATAAGGTTGCTGCTCCTGGTTATGGGAAAAAATGATATGTTGTTTATATAAATAGATAGTATTTAACTTTATTTTCTTCAGTCCTTTTACTTCTTTCTTGCCAGTAGAAATGTATGGTGTATTAGGGTTTTTCTGGGTCTAAATTGGACTTTTTTCTTTAGCTGCATGCTCCTTGTAATGCAAAACAGTAGGCAGTGATCCATGCAGGCTTCCATTTATAATATTAATACAAGCCATGTTCCATGCTAATACATCTCATTAATATTAAAGCAAGAAGTGTAAGACTGGTGAGTGCTTAATCATTTGCAATTAGCACCTAACAGCTAATTCAGTAGAGGGCTTTTAGGAGGAAAGTGTGTATATGGAAGGGAGAGCGAGGGGGGAGCAGCAGTTTGCTAAATGCTGGTTGATTGAACTTAAAATATTTAATACTGTGAAAACTTGGTAATTAGAAGAATTCTTGTCACCAGACCACTGTCCCTTAATTGACGATTTAAAAATAAAATAAAACATTATTTAAAAAGACAAAGACGATGGAAGGGTAAATCATAAAGGTCCTGTCCTAATTTTGTGTATGACTGTTCTTTCTGATAATTCTATCATTTATGATTATCTGAACTTTAATCTGCTTGAGGCAGGGATCTCATCTTTGCTGAGATGCAAAGTACTGTGCTCAACTTGTCGTGTTGTTTATATATGTAGAAAGTGAATTGAATCAGCCTTGCAGCCGAAGCCTCCAAATCAGATCGTTAAAACTACTGATCTACGAAATGTAGTGAGAAAGAAGATTTGTTGGATATAAAATGAAGCAGCTTCTTGGTATTTTTCACCTGAGTCCCTTGCTGATTTTTTCTATAGCCACTGCTCTGGTATTTCAGCAGCCTGAGTTCACATGAAAATTAGGGTTTGTCTACTTGGAAAACTTGCACAGATACAAATGAAGGCAGAGATTTTTTATTTTTTTGTACCTGTGCAATTTTTCATGAATATGCAGTATTCTTTCTGTGAGCATGAGAATGACTTTGGTCGGTATATGTCATTTTGGGAGGAAAAATATATATTTAGAGAAAGGAGAGAACTGAAACAAGCCTCTTATGGTAAGTCTTTCACAGGCAGGGAACCACGAAGTAAAGATTCAGAGTGCATATAACTTTAATGTGGAACAAAAATATACCCAGTTATTATCGAGTAAATATCAATGAAGTATTGCTTTGTCTCATCCCCTGTCCCTGTTGCATTTTGGGACCTCTCTGATTCTGCTTGTCCAACTGTGTTATTGCCTACTACAACTTGAATCTTTTCTTCAAAATATGTTTTGTGAGAAGGGTGAACTGTGCTCTGAGCAAGGCTTTGAAAGTAGGACACTTAGCTCTCTCCCTGGCTTTCCTTCTGCTTTTCTCTGTTACCTTGTACCAGAGTTATAGCTTTGAGTTGAAAGAACCCCTATATAAAATTAGAGAAGAAAGAGTTACCTCAAATGGAGACTTGAGTGTTTGTTCTTGGGAAGTGCTTATGGATTTTTGGACGAGTTCCTATATACATTGCACTGTACTTTTTATGAATCACAGACAAAAAATATTGCTAGACAGTGATGTCTGTAAGGAGCAAACCACAACAGACTGGAGGTAGAAGTGGCTTTACTCAACAGCTTTGAAGAGAATTATGTATCATTTCATGTATTATGAGTAATCTGAGGAGATTTATACTGTGGAGAGGAGCTAAAATGTCTCACCTCCCACCTCTCTCTTCTCTTTTCCATCCCTTGTGATTGCCTGGCCTTGTACTCTGCATGTTGTTCTTACTTTATATTTTCTATTCTTATCCTTTTGTCATGACAGTTGCATTTCTTCCCCTTTCCTAGATGCTTGTGCCTCATCTGTAAAATAACCTCAGGACTCTATATTAATATTTCTTCATGTACTGTTCCCCCTGTGCACCAGTCTTTCTGATTTGAGAAGAACCACCCTCTTGCAGCTCAAAGCTCATTGATTCTGGCATGTAAAAGCAGAGGCTGAATGGGAACAAACTTAGCTTTGCAGGATGCAAACTGTTCCCTCTGCAGCCCTCTTTACCCTGATCATTTCCAGTTTTCAGTATGTTTGACTTTGAACCCGTAGTCAAGAGTGAAGAGCCCTAATGGCTCCCTGTCCTTATGAGCACTCCTCCCCTTGGGCAGGAGTGCTCTTGGAGGCTCCGTGTTCCCTCTGCTCGCACACGTCTTCCACTGTGGAGATACTGAGCAGGACTTTTCCAGTATGCCAGCCCCAAACCTTGACAGTTAAAAAGTTAGATAACCACTAAAAAATTGAAAAGGAGGGAGAGAGAGTATCCCATAAATAAAATGGGGCAGAATGTACTTCCAGGTTATCACTCTAAAGAAATAGAGAGTGATGGAGAGCAATGAAAGGCTGAGATCTTCGAGGGCATTTGGGGCTTTAAAGAAAAAGGCTCCGCACTGCAGCAACAAATGAATGGGGAGCAGATATAAAGGTTAGCAAATGACTCCAACAAGCCTCATGAGAGCTTCAGCAGCGCGCGCGTCCCTGGCGCTTTCGCTTTCTCTGACCTGCTGTGGCCTGGTCAGTGAAAGCCGTCCATCCTTGCTTGAATAAAGACCGAAGGAGCAGGAGGGAGAGAAAAGAACAGACCCGAGAAGGTTAAATTAACAAGCTGCTGTAATTTGCTTGTGTTGCTTGGCTTCAGAGAAGGGTTGGAAAGGCTCCTTAGGGCAAAAGTAATGTGAGGAGAAAGGATTTTCCAAGAATTTCAGGATTCAGGAAGGAGGCAGTCAATAACACACGCAGGAGTAGCACTTGTTTTAAGGGAGAAGAGTAGCAAGAGACGAAACACGTAATAGGAGACCTGACTAGAGGGAAAATGGAACAACAGAGAATCAAAGCAGTGCAAAGTATAGACGAGAAGCACACAAGGAGAAAAGATTTAGAGATGCTCTTGGAAAAACTGGCTTTATCAAGATGAGAAGGTTGAACATAAGGCCCAGCTGGAGGGGAAAGGAAGGAAAAAAGGAGAGGATGTCTGAGGGTACAGAAATGATGACTCATAGTAAAACTCCTATGGGTTTCTAACCTCTGGGCATCTTATCAAACCTTTCCTTAGGCACTCTGCCATTCCCACCCCTTTCTTTTGGAGAGACAGAAGTAATCGCGTCCCCTGAGAAAGAAGTCACATCCATGGTGCCTTGGCCAGGCTGATGTGCCAGGTGAAAAAAGGTCTTTGGAAAGGACAGAGCTCTCAAAACAAAGTCATTCACTTGTCAAATTAGTGGCTTTAATGAAAGTGGATAGAGACTAATGAAAGGTTAAACCTGTAAATTACAATCTAACAAATAGGTTCACAGAAGACAGATCTCTCTTTATAGCGAGAAAAGAAATAATACTGACAAAATATTATTACCGTGGAGAGACCATGGCCAAGTTCGGCTTCCCTCAGACAGCAGCGGGCTCTCCTGCTGTTCTGCTGAGCCGGCCGCTCCTGACGGATTGACAGAGAAACAGCTCCTCATTGATCGTGGTGCTTGGAGAGGGCTTTGATCATTACGCCAAGTCTTCAGGAATATACACTATAATGATATCTCTGCCAGAATCTGGGCAGTTCAAAATAGAATCATTAAGTTCAGTCAAAAGACTTATGTTTACATATTGAGAAGGATCTTTGAATTATATAGGAGGTAAGCACATACAGCAGAATGCTTATATGGCAAAATTACAGCAAAATCATAAATAAAAATAAGATTGGGATTTGGGTTCTTTCTCTCATCTTTTCTATCTTGTTTTGATCTTTTTGTATTTTTTTTATGTTTTTACTTTTTTTTCCTGGAGTCTATGCCTAAGAGGTATGAGTACATAAAGACAAGATAGCATTGCAAAATTAACAACATGTGTGCCATATTCCAGTTTAGCTTAATTTTTTCTTTACAATTTACCCTTATTTTGTTTAGATACTCCTGTTTTTAAATGTTTTGTTTTTCCGTTGGTCTTCTAGATTTCATTTCAGCAAATTTTTCCCGTTTTGCGTGTTGCTAGGACTAGCTCCACTAGCATTTGTCTAGTCTCGAGGAAGATGTAATAAGTTTTTCATTTGCAAGTTCTTTGGGGTGGGAAACTTTTGCTCTTACTTAAGGTTGATAAAGGGCACTCTAAATAATTAGGAATAATAAAAATCAAGTGCTTCCTTGTTCAGGTGGGAAAGAGTGGCCTCAAGATGTTACACTCTGCTAAGTAAATAATACATTCTGCCATGCACCACCAACTGCTTGCACATGATGCGTCTTCCTTAACGTTTGCTTATATTGCTGTTCAAATTTTCAGGCAAATCAAGAAACTTCCTTTCTAATCTGTAGAAGAGAGATCATGAATATTCTTTTCTTCCAAATAAGATGCAGTTTTAAGTAGGACATGAATATAATAAATATGTTGTGCAGGGGTTATACTTCTAATTTTTCAGCAGTTCAGAATATTTAATAATTTGGTGTCACATCAGGAAGTTTTAATTTGAGTGTTTTATTGTGCCATACATTTAGTAGCAATCTGACACTGGAGAGAGGAAATTGCTGCTGTCCCCATTTTTCATGGTTTGTTTGAATGAATAATTAACTATCACACATGATTAATTTAAATATTTAATAATAAAACGTTTCAGTACACCTCATGTGACATCCTGTATCGCTTTCACAGTGTGCCACATAAAGAAATATGGGAGTAAAAAGTGGATGTAGAAGAGTGCAAGTGATAGACTGAGTACTGCCTTCTTCAAACCAGCTAGATCAAGTGGTGGAATGGGGTAAGAACAGATTCCAACAGTGGGGGAAAATGTCTTTAGGAAGTAAGGAAGACGCACAGCAATTTTTAACTGAGCCGGAAAGATTGGACTGGATAATCAATTGGTTTTTTTCAGGAAGAAAACATTGACCCGGTTACTTTAGGAATGTTCCATGCTTTGGTAAATTGGGCAGGGTGACCAGTGTTTGGCTTTCTCACTGACTGGATATATCCTCAAGGCGTTTCATGTGCTTGTGTCCCCAGTTTTCCTTTTGTGGTAAGAACAGTGATATTTTCAAGTGTTTTCAGGTCACAGAATGTAGTTTATTTGGTAGTGTTACAAGTTTGTGCGTGTGGGTTTGCAGCTTGCAGAACTCTGCATGCTTTGGGAAGTGGGGTCTGAAGCTGGTGTCAAACACAGAAGAGCAGCAAGAAAGGTGTTTTCTGGTGTTCTCCCCTTCTTTTGGGGAGCAATGACACAGAGTGAGCATTTCATCTTTAAAAGAAAACTGCACTTTGCACTGAACTTTGAAAGCAGAAAGGAGAAAGTCATTGAGAAGAGGGAAGAAGACTGTGAAGCAGAAAAGAGGAGGAAAAAATGCCCTTGCTCTGCAGGGAAGGTTCAGCTCTCGGGCACTGTGGAGCAGGGAGGGGGCAGGCGCCCGGCTCGTTGTCTTCCCTTGAGCTCCCCGTGCAGATAGGGCTCCCACCCTCTCTGTCACCTGCCTACTTGCCAGAGCCAGGCCATTTCTCATCTAAAACTTCTCTTAAAAGCTCAGATTTAGGCCATCTCCTTCCACTGATGATGCGCTCTGCCTGGAAGCTTACAGCACATCAAATTCATCACAGAGCTTCTGGGCCAGAAAGCAGTTTTCAGGCATAAACTAAATCGATATCCAAAAGCCTGATGCTGTAACAGTGTGAGTCACCAAAACTCCCACAGGTTTGTGTCTCGCAGGAGGCACGAGGGAGCTCGCGGCCCTGAGCCGCGCAGGGGCTGTGTTTTAGTTGTGCGTCCCACGGGGAATTCGTCGTCTTGGCACTAGGGGCAGCTGCTGTGTGAGTTTTAAGCAGGCATGGAAAAGTACCAGAAAGTCAGAGTTTTCTCCGTATATTTTTCTCGTTAAACTTTTTCCTCTCTGTATTGCTGAAATTTGGGTTTTATTGGTCATCTCAAGTCTGGCATTAAATTCAGGCTTTCCTGTAGAAGGAGATTCTGTATTCTAGCTGGCATGATTTCTCCCAACCTTCCTTGTTTCTGTCTTGTAAGCAGAAAGTTAATACGTCCAAAAAAGCTTATTTTGTTGTTTTGGCTACAGTTTTGGAATAAGCGTATTATTTTAAAATAATATCTTTGACGTTCCTAATAGGCCAACAAGAAGCATGACCCAAGGTAGCCAAGGTAGAGGCATCTATCCAGTTTCATGCACTAGGTCTGTTCTTTTCTGCTGAACTGAACACTGGAAACTCCCCCACTCAGTATGGGCAGGACAGAGTCCAATGTTGAGACTAGTCTGTAAATGTTCTTTACTTTATGAGAAGATCATGCAAAAAAGTGAGGTTGATCCAAAGCCTGTGAAGTCGTAGGGAGTCTTTCCATGAGTTTTGCTCTTCTTAGGAGCCAGCACTGTATAGAGGATGGAGGATGTGTTTGAGCTGTTTTGGGGGGAAAGTCCCTCAAGGACAAGTAGCCTGTAAAAACTAAAGCCTTGCTCTCAGGCAGGCAGGAGTGTGGCCAGGATTTCTGGAAAATCTGCTGAAGAAATTCTAGGTAGCCTCTGTTAATTTAGCTTCTTTGTATTTCTAGTTAAATTTGGAGGTTTTCTTTCATGGTATCTTGTTAGTGCAAACTATCCACCCTTAAGTCTCTGCTATTGCAACAAGTACAGTTGCTACTTGCCATAAAGGAAGCTAGGTTGAAATAGTTGTAGAAAGATTTCAGGATGCTTAGGGTAATGATAGATGTGAGCTGAGAGAGAAATGTTTTTGCAATTGGTATCAGCAAGAGTAAGAACAGATCCCAAATAGAATATTAACTTATTAGAAAAACTTCACATCAGGCCAAGTTAGTATACATCATATTGTAATTAATGTCCAATTTTCCTTTTTTCTTGCCTGCATTCTGTGTTTTAGTGTATGTAAAGAATAACACACCATATTATTATGAGGCTGGGATAACATTTAAAGGGGCCTGCAGTTCACCTTACTTTATGGAGTTCAGTTTGTTTCCCTAATGTGTAGCTACGTCTTAATGATTCTCAAGACAAAAGATATCTAAAGGGTAAAGCATAGTTTCAGTCATAGCACTTGTCTCTCTTCTATGTCATCTGCTGGTATGGCGTGTGGAATTTTTAAAAATAAATTACATAAATATTTATGTAAATGTTGATTTATTATTCAGCAATCAATCTTTGTTGGATACATTATAGCATAATCAGTTGTATGTTAAAAAGCATTTAATTTCATGCCTAATTAACATATTATAAATTGAGGAGGGAAAATTAAATTATTATGGACAGTTTGCAAATGTAGTACATACAGTGTTCTTCAATAATTGCATGAATATTGGATGTAATGTGATGTGTTACTTCCACTCTCTTTTGTGCTCACTCTTTACTGATCGAGTGGAATGAATGGGCTCTCGGGGACACGTACTGTACTGCCCTTAAGCTGCAACAGATTCCCATTAACATCAAAGGGAAGAGAGAGCGCGGAGATGCAGGGAACAGTATATGGTCCAATGTGTGTAAATTAGATCAGCTTCATGTAGGCATCTGGAATTTTGAAACACGTCTACCTTTTGAGGAGCAATTTCCTGTAACTTGATTATTTTGGCAAATAACTGCATAGCTTGGGTCCAGTCTTGCTCTTTGTTTAGTCCGTGGCAAAATTCCCACAGACTGCAATGAGAACTGGACAAGATGCCAAAAAATGTGTGTGTAGCTTGTGGAGTTTGGCTATGCCTAATTTCCCAACACTGTGAATTTTGCAGAGTGTTCTGCCACACAGTTCTGCTGCCTTGTGTTGTGCTATCTCTGCACTTCACCTCACAAATTTCAGCTTTCTGTAAAGAGATTTCTTAAGCAACTGCAGAGACAGTCTTGGCATGTATTATTATTGGTTCATAATATTTTCTTTGGGTTCCCTGGCTCCTTGGGAGCATGAAGCCAGTTGCTTGCAGGTACATTTACAGAACTTGGGTCCTCAGATTTATGAAGATGGTAGGCACTCGACTTTTGTCTAATTAAATATAGTTTGAAATGGAAAATGTGATGCAATATACAGAGATGGGGTCAAAATGAACGGCAGAAAGGACCTGTTTAGTTTTATTCAGCTGAACTGTGCAAATTGGTTCCCCACTGAATTATTACTGTTAGCTGAATAAGTGAGTAATCTTTGTTGTTTAGAGATAAATAATAATGCAGGTTGCAGAAGTCCACTGACAAATAAATCATTTAATGATTGAGATTATATAAACATCCATATCAAGATAACCCTGAAAAGTAAAGCTCCCTTCAGTCGATAACAGGACAGTTTTGTAAACCACTTAAAGCTGTGATAAAATCCTACTTGACTGGCCCACGAGCAGATGTGACAAGTTGAATTTATTTCCTCTCTTACCAGGAAGCTTTGCAGGAAACTCTTAACATATGGTGCTTTTCACTTCCATCTAGAGCTATAAATGTTATTGGAAAAGGATGTTCCCAGGAGCAGCAAGTTTCTGACGTTTCTGCCAAATGGACTCCAAATGATCCTTCTGTGGTTCTGAATTCCCAGAGTTCTTAGGAGCTGGCAGCCAAGAATCTCTGATCTAAACACAACTCACTAATTTAATTATTTTATTATAGATTTGTGGAAGACTCTTGCAGACCAGTGACTTTGCATCTGTATTGTATCTAGCTATGCAGGAAGCTCGAGTTAGAAGAGTATAAATATTTTGTTTCTTAACTGCTTTTTGCTTGAAAGCTTGGAAATCATTTCACATAAAAACCAGTCACACAAGTGTGAATGCAGATGAATGAGAAACGGAGATAAAAGTTGCATAAACTTGTTTGTCTTATATATTGAATATTTGTATTTCCTAGGGAGATGGAATAGTGTGTGTCTAGTTGGCAGTAGCAGTAGTAATGCAAGTTACAGCATAGCGTTGTACAACTCCATTTGAACCCATCTTCCCTCCCTGTTGCTGAAATTTGTGCTAGTGCTGAGCAAGGAGAGCTGGGACTGTTAAGTCAGTGGGATTTGAAATGGGGAGGGGGATGAACAGGTGTACTAAAAACTTAAAATTGGCAATAAAACCTGAGTGTCACTCTTGGTAATAATGTTAAAAAAAAAAAAAAAAAAATTGCTTCAAGAGAAGAGCTATTTTAAGAGGGAAGAACCAGAATCTCAGAGATTGAAAGTGATATTAAAAAAATAAAAAAAAAAAATCACACTTTTGCTCTTACCATGTGGCTAGATATGGCTTCAAAATGTTTGTTTTTCTCCTCATTGAAGTTGCCAACATCTGAAATATCAAGGGAAAATACAGAAAAACCCTACTTTTACAGCATTAGGACACTAGTAGTACAACCGTAGTGCTTTATCCTGCTGTTTGGCAAAGATCCCCATTGATTATGTTAATTGCTAGTGACACATTCTAGGAGCAAATTATGGCATCCCCACCTTTGATGGTCCTGGATGTGGTGACTGTGTGGTATGGGAGCAACCCAGGCTATCCCATGTGTTTCCAAAGCCCACCTTTTTGCACCAAAAAGGCAAAAGAGTTCATCCCAACACCTGCATAGTGTTGCATGCCCAGACTGCACATAGCAGCGTGGAAAAGCCTGTCCCTCTGCACTTTGCTGGGTGACTGAGTCCAGCTAAGTCCTCACTTTCCAATTGAGATTCCTCTGTCACTGTTAGCATTGTTGTATGATGGCCATGATAGCCTGGATTGCTATTTATCATGTTAATTTATGCCTTATATCTCTAGTGCCAGACTTCTGTACACAGATATCAACAGCCTTCAATATCTTTCTGAACTAAAGATTATTTTGGCAATTAATAAATGCTGTTAGATATTTATTAGTGTGTTTTACAGCTTCAAAATATATGGCATAATAATATTCCTCAACACTTAACTATCCTAACTAACTTTAATGAAGCACTTTGTTTAGACTCATTGAGTTACTGCATGTTAAATAAACACTAACCCAAGAGAAGACAACTATTCTGTCAAATTTGTTTTTCATTTGCCTCTGTGCAACTTCACTAAATTCACTGTAGTACATCTGAAGACACCGTTGGACTGTAATTCAGCAAATCTTCTTATGTAGTAGAGCTGTTAAACCTCAGTAAAAATATTTTAATAATCAATTGCTATTTAATTAACATGCAATTGCTGTCTTAGTAAATCTAAATTAAATCCCCATTTTAGCCACTTAATTCAAAGTGTGAATTAACATTCTCTATTGATAAGTAGCATTATAATAGGCTTTCAACCCTGAGTTGAAGAAAAAAATCAATCGTAGTATTAAGTTGGATTCAGTGCAAAATTCATCACACATTTCTAGTGCCGTGTAAATTCCTTCTTGCACCTTTTCTTATTATTATGTCTGCTCTTAGCCAGCCTGTTGCTTTAAGGGGTCAGACTGTGCTTACCCTGTCCAGCTTTCCTGACACGGACTGTAGTACTTCCTAATTTGCTCTGTAATTCAGGTGTGCTGTAGAAAAACTTGAGAGTGGTTGAGTATGTAGGTTCTTCTGGCTGAGCCTGGACTTGGGAGCTTTGGGCAGAGCCCCTGACCTCTGTCCCTCTGTCGCACAGCAGCTCAATAGGAAGGATGGAGCCTGCCCAGTCCTCCGGGTGCTCGAGCCGGGTACTCTGGGACTTGGTGGTGTTTTTCAGCTGTGTCTCTGCTTTTGCAGCAGCTCTGAGTTGTGGCTCAGAGTAGCAAGATCAAAAGGATCCAGCTATGCGAGAATGGCACCGGTGGGAGCGCAGGAGTCAAGTGCTGTACCCGGAGGTGATGGTACCAGGAGCAGCTCTGGGAGTAATTTAGGAGTAAAGGAGACGTGATGAAGACTGGTGAAGGGAGGAGGAGGTAAAATGTTTGGGAAGCGAGGACTTCAGAGGATGAGAAAGAAAATGAGGTGAATTTGGGCAGGCAGAAAAGAAACGTGCAAAAGGTAGAGAAGTAATTGCAAAGGAGAGAGACAGTGGAGAATAAATTTTCATAGAGGGATGTGTGAGGTTGGTTCCTGTAGCAGGAAGGCAGCTTTGCAACACGGATAGAATTCATGGCAGGACCCAGTCGGTGGCACCAAGGGGGGCATTGACCACATTTACTGTGTCCCATCCAGCCCGATAGATTTCAGCCTGCATCTGAGTAATGTGAAGAGCCCCGTATTTGACCTGTAGCCAATACTTACTGCTAAATCTGTCCCTCAGAACAATGTCTTAGCAGGACTGGGCCTCATTCTTCTGTCGCTGGCCGGAGCAAATCCAGCCAATTGGTGTTTCCGTTATACTAAGGCAGAAGAATTGAACTCATTGTCACTAAGGATATATCAGTAGTTTCTATTAATGTCAGTTTTGTTTTATAACATTTTGTTAAAAGTTCCCTTGGGCTGTATTCTTTATATAGATTTTCAGAGAGGGAAGACATTTTATATAGAGAGCTCATTTGGATTATTGGTAGAGTTTGCTTGTGTTTATAGCTTAAGCGGATATTACTTTCAACAAGTGGAGACATTGTGTTCTTTAGAGTAGCTACTGGTCTGAAAATGATATTTAACCCAAATTTTCATTGGATGACTTAGTTTTAGGACCAACTCAAGCAAAATTAATATTGCTTTGCTAAGCTCAATTCTTGGCAATATAATAATTTCTTAGATTTTATAGATTTTTTTTTAAATATTACATATTCTGTACTAGTACCAAAATCTCATGTTTTTCTAGAAAAGGACTATGTTTTTCCATCAGGTATGAGCATGCAACTTTTACTAATTTAAATACAGGTTAAAAGGATGGTTTAAAGCATTGTATTAGATTTTAGTTTGGCATTTCTCTATTATTCTAAATAATTCTTTTAATGTTTTAACTAGTTTTATTTGTGTGAGTTTGAAGCTGTGTTACCTTGCCACAATGCTTCTGGTTTTCTTTTCTTATATCTGTCTTGATTGCTGTCGTTATTACTATTTCTTGCGCTGTTTATTCATGATGTCATTTTAGCTCAAGGCTAGAATGGTGTAATCATTCTGCCTTAAGCATCGTTTTTCCCTGTGGCATGAAGATGTACATAGCAAACAGTACAAATTACAGATTGGAAATGTTGTTGCTGACATTCAATTTAGCAACAATAAAAATAAGCTTATGGCTGCTCTCATGGTGAGCTCTTCCAGGTGTTATTCTCGTCTCAGACTCAGTGATGTAAAGCAGGAGTAATACTACTTAATCCAATTAAATATGGTAATTTTCAGGAGAATCTGCAGTCTGAAACTCCAGTCTGTCCAGTTGTTGGCACGCTACCGCTAGTCACGTGTGATTGCTGGAAGTGCTCCCCACTGCCCCGCTCTTGGGCTGTATCTGACAAATCTTCTAGTCTCTGTGTTAGAAGTGAAACAGGGGCCCAGCCAAGAATGCAGAAGACAAGTAAAACAAAGCAGCAATGTTTATTGTCTTTGCAAACTTTTCTTGTGTGCCCTTTATGATTGAGACCATAAGCTGTAATGTCTTTGTTATTAAAATAGGAATGGAATTTGAGTCTGTTTAATGTGTTTACACATGGAAAAATCCATCAGTTCAGCTGGGTAGTCGTAGGTACCCACATAGTTCTTATTTTTCCTGCTTAAAGGAAAAGTTGCTCAGCTTTCAGAAACTGATTCTCCCCTTTTTATGATCAGTTTCAGTCTGTTTTGATTGCATTTGTTGGAAATAGGGGTTTCTGCTGCAGAGAATAAGTAGCTGCCTGGCAGACAGCGCAAACCAAGGGGGAGGGCGGGTCCAGGCGATGGGTGTGCTGCTGTGCGAAGGGCCGGCTGGACCTGCAGGGAATGCAGCAAGGAGAACTGCCCAAAGCCAGGGTCAGGAAAGACAGGTCTGCTGGAGAGAGTCCAGTGAAGGGCCATGGACGTGATTAAGGGTCTTGGAGCATCAGCTGTAGGAGGAGAGTTTCAGAGAGCTGGGGCTGTTCAGCCTCATGAAGAGAGGGCTTGGGGATGCTCTCAATCTGTGTAAATATGTGATCATTTGTTGGGGAGTAAAAGAGAGAGCCAGACTCCTCTCAGGGGTGCCCTGTGACAGGAAGAAAGGCAATGGCCACAAGCCAAAATGCAGGAAATTCCATTTAGACATCAGAATAAACTTCTTTAAGGGGGGCTGAACACTGTAACAAGTTGCTCAGTGAGGTTGTATCCTGCTGAGAATTTTGCAGTTTTGCAGCGTTTTGTAGATCAGCATTCTGCCTAAATATTACGCTACGCTCATCTCTGGCGTGTGCCACATCCCTTTGCTGCAGGTGCCTTTGCAGGCGTGGGGGCAGCGCCTTTTGGGGCGAGCGCCAAGCGGACGCTCCTGCCCCATTTGTAGTCTCACATACAACAGCCCGTGGGATTTGAGCCCACGGCCGTTTTGCCAAATCTATTGCACCCACCATTCTCAGTTGTACAACTGCAAAGTTTTAAACTCCCCGTCTCCCACTAGTCTCCAGCTTACATCAGATATTAAGTTAATGAGGCATCACATATTCTTACGGAGTTTCTTTTTCTGTTTAGCTTGTTTAGTAGCTATATCTGTTTAGCAGATATTATACTGCAGAAACTGTGGTTCTGTAGCTTTGTTGAAAATACTTCACTTCTGAATATCTGATTCACAAAGCACAAGCTGTGTTTGTTGGTTTTGACCAGACACAGGGAGCGCACAGAACATACTTTAATGTATTTCACTGAAGGAGCAGAATTCTAAAATTTAGTGGGTTTGTTTTTTTGTTTTTCTTTTCTCCAGTGCAGATGCTTGTCTTTATATAAATTCAGGATTTCCTTTCCATGCATATTTGCTGCTCCATCTAGACTTGATTGCTAAAATCTTAAGAAGGTAGTAAACACAAAGTTCAGTCATACAAGTTTAAAAATACAAAGTCATTCTTGCAGAAATATTACTTCAGTATTTACTCTACTCTAATTTGGACTTTTTACCACTAAGAAGTGAGTTGGACCCCTGACTCATTTTAAATAAATTACTGAATAAATGATAATGACTTTTGGTCATTATCAGCATGGGCTAAATTCATGCTGGTTTTCATCAGATGAAAGACTGTGTCACACTATGATTCCCTTGAGCCATCCAGTCCCTTAGCTATCAGCAGCACTTTAATTTTCTCTTAGAGACAGTATAATGTGAGCACTCAGTCTGGTTCACTCAGAAAATGTGGTAATTTTTCATACTTTGAAACACAGATGTTCTACCAAGTTTCATCCAGAGAGGATAAATCTACATTTTAAAGCAAGGACACCCTAGATGTTACTTTTGAAATAACATACAAGATGGCACAATGAAATAAATGAATATAATTGTGTAACAAAAGTTATAAATCAGACCCAGGAGACAAGAATAACAAAATAAAAGTGAAAAATTCACCTTTTAATTACAGTGGTGAAGCCTCTGAGATTGTGAATGAAAACATTCATTTGTATAATTCTGGTTTATACAATCATTATAGGAGAATTTGCTAGCCATCTCTCTTGAATATAATCTTGCAGATGGGGAAAAGGTTTTTTTTTATTCTCACAAATTAGATAATGTAATTCTAAGAAAATGCTTATTGTCATGAAGACATTTCACCTGCAGAAATCGTGACACCAGACCTTTAAAGAAAAACATTTAGCAAGAAATATTTTCTTCTAAAGGTCAATCTCAAATCTTTCTTTTTTCTTTTTTCATCATCACAACGCTATCCTCATCTTTCTTTTCGAAGTCCAACTTATTATCAACACATCATAAACCTTCAAGATATGTATATAGTAATTTCTTTTCAAAGGTAGTAGTCAAAGTTACATTCTTGGTCTTTTAGGGAAAGTGGAAAGTTCTAGAGATGTGTGTATCACTAATATTTTTGTTCACTTGTGGTTCAGCAGATACATGCTGAAAAGGCGAAGCTGTTTGCCTGACCCAGCAGGGTCATACATGTTCCCAAGGCCCGTTTTGGCATTGCCCTACAGCGTCTAGGGCAAGCAGTGAGCACAGTGGTTGCACAGGCTGAGCTATAGAACTTTTCATGAAAGAATAAAGAAATTAAGTGAAAAAAATAGAAGACTTAAACCTGAACTAAGAATATTTGGGTCTCCTATTGTGGAAATCCAGGAATAGGCCCACAGATGATGAATGTGCTTGCCAGGTTAGGGCGCTGTGTTTAAACATCGTGCATTTTATTGATTGATGTAGAAAGAGATGTAGTGGGGAAGTTTGGCTCTTTAAATTCATATTTAGTCTCCTTACTATTCTATGTAATGTCACTGCTAAACTTGTCACAGTTCTTTGTAGATGCTGCTCTGAAATGTTGCCAGCACTTACAAAAAGATTAATCTCTTCTTCCTCTCTGCATGACTTTGCTTGAGAAAAACAGTTAACATATTTGCTCTTCTTCCAAGCAGATTTTATCTTGCCCTACATAGAAATATCATGAGACGTCAACAAAGGATATCTATGTACTATATAACAAACACGTATCAGTTTAATATTGTGCCTGTGAATATATGGCACTTTAGAACTACGGGAACGGAGATTCAGTTTCTCGGAAGAAAATGATTCGAGATAGCAGGCCATAATATATTCTTTTGCAAAGAAAAACCTGCAGGTGAGGTGCCTATACAGATTTCCCTGTAAGGCTGAGCCCTTCAGCTCGGTGGGTTTGGTCCCAACCCTCTTGTCGGTGGCCTGGTGCTCGCGGGAAGTGAGAGCATGGGAGCACAGGGATTGGAGACCTCCTGCTCCTGCCCTTCTCCACGTCTTCTCTGCGGTCACCAGAGCACACCTCGGGCTCCAACCTCAGCCAGAGATTAGCTTGAAGAGCCCGTTAGCAGCAGAGGGGCGGTGACTGAAGCCTGCTCCGCTTGCTTCCAGTGGTGCTCCGCAAGAGGGGGGACATAGCCGGCATCTGGCGGGACACACAGGGAAGCGCCTCAGGGCATAACAGTGTCTTAAAGGTGGAGTCGCTTACAAATTCCTGTGCTGCTTTGGTCCTAAAAAGTCCATTAGGAATGCTTGCACCCCATCTGCAATTTTTGGGGTGTGAGGGAATGGAGGAACTTTAAAATTAAGAGAAATCTAGAGGTTAAAATTACTCATGATGGATACTGTGCCTGACCAGCGTATAAAGAAATGGGTCTGTTTACTCTTCCAACTCTTATATGTAAATTTGTTTTTAGTACTGAACATTACTGAAGCTTGTCATTTCAGTTGAAAATCTCTCTTACCTCTTGAAATCTGAGGTGCTGGAATGTAAAGGTTTTTGTTTTTTATAGCAACAATTATTGCTACCACTTTTTCGAATTCTTATAGAACATTTTGGCTGGCAGAGGTAGTAACTGAGGAAAAATTGTCAGAGCCTTCAGTTAGTCAACAAGATATATACATTTTTTTTTTCTGCTGAACATAAATTGGGAAGAAAGAGATCTAACATCTCTAGTAATATTCTGGCCCCATTGAAGTCACTGCTGCAGCTTCAAGGACTTTACCGAAGCAGGCCATTGCCTTTGCCACAAGTGCCTATTTGACTATGCAAAGTTGAAAATAAATAAATAAAAGTGGGGCAGAAGAAAAAAGGTGGGGCTTAGAAACCATACCGGGTTTTAGAACTTCTCTCTTAAGAAAAAAAGAAAATAGGTTGTGGATGAATCTTTAGTAGAAGAACCATCATATTCAGTTTTTGAGTTACATTCTTCAGCTTGCTTTCGAAAGTGCAAAGAAAAATATGCCCTTTTGTAATTACTTCAGTGCTTCATTCATAGTTAAAATTATTGAAATTATTGAGCTACCTGATAATGTACTTTTAAATCTAGGAAGTAAGATTATATGTTACTTAGGAAGTTGTAATTGTTTTATTATCAGTATTCTTTCCTTGTCTGAAAATGCAGAAAATCCTCAGGTTTAAAAAAGAAGTAAACTACATTATTTAAATGCATGAATTTGCTTAAGCCTCAATGGGTTACTCTGACTTGTAAGGCTATTACTTTTCCAGTTGCAAGCAATAATGATACTGCAAAGATATTCCATTCGAGAAAATATTTAAATAAACTTTCTTCATCCAAAAATGAGATGCAGCATATTTACATTTTTATTTGATGAAGACTGTTCCTGCTATCTTTGTTCTTAATTTGGTCTCAAAAGAATTAGTAGTAAGAGGAAAAATAGTCTGTAAATATGTATGAAATCAAATTTAGAGGGTAGGCTAAAAGGTATTGACTGCCAGCAGTGCTGAACGGCAGGAGGCAAAATTTCCTCCATAGTTTTCTTCTTGGCTGGAAACACATTGCCTTCCATCTAGATTATTTAATCCTCAAAATGCACATCAAAGCTTCTCATCGGGTGGTGTATGTCTTTATAGGCAGTTGAATGTCAAAGATCTAGCTTTAAGATTTTTGAAAAATGTAAAACATAATAGATCCTGGATAATAACGCAGCAGTGAAGCTCCTGTACTATTCCTTCCAGCAAAGTACTAGTATCACAGGTTGTAGCTAATCTTTGTGGCAAAAAGAACAAATTTCCTACAAGAGAATTTGTGCTATCCATCCAACTGATAGAAATAAAATGGTTGAGCCATGTAACTGGACTAATATTAGCTTGTTAACAATTCCCTTCCCTCCTCGCACGGGTGCCTTGCAAGAACAATAGGCCATAAGTTATCTCACTCCTCCAGCCCAATTAGCCAGGGGAAAAATATATGCAAAATATGTGTGAAACTTTTTCCTCCTGTATATTCTTAACAGAATGCCGGTTTCATCACTCTCCTTCTTTGCAGAATTAATTTCAGTTTTTGGCAAGAAGTGATTGCTTGTAATGATTTCATCAATTCTCATGAATGATTATCTCATTCTTAGGGGAGTATCTTTAAAACCTTTTAAAGATTCTATTTTGTAGTTCTAGGGTCTCCTATTAATCCTCTGCTTGTAGTACTACTTATTTTCCAACAATTTTGTCTCTGCTAATGGAAAAGCTGTCTCCCTATTTTTGCTACCTCAAT
>VZSV01000084.1:1581656-1633107 GCA_013398735.1 Nothocercus julius | reverse complement strand
TTTTTTTTTTTTTTTCTTTTTTCTCCTATTAATCCTCTGCTTGTAGTACTACTTATTTTCCAACAATTTTGTCTCTGCTAATGGAAAAGCTGTCTCCCTATTTTTGCTACCTCAATTTCTGCCTTATCACCTGTCTGCTTTTCCAGATCTTACTGTTCTTTTACATAACTTTTAATTTCCAGGCATGTTTTATGACACCCAATATATTATCAGCTCTGATAGTTCTTGTCCCTTCACTGTGCCCTTAGTTCCTGCCTCCTCCTCCTGTTGCCTTCTGAGTTAGTCTCCTGTTAATCACCCTACTGCCACACTTTCTGTCAAAGCAATAAAGACCTTGCGTTGCTTTGTGTCTTATCAGAATTGGTGATTAGAGGGTTCTAGTGTTATTTCTCATGGAAAGGTAAAACGCATCTCAGGGAAGAATTTGACAGAGTAAAAACCCTTCGCCCTTCCTTACCCCAGTCTTAATTGCTCCCACTGGGATATGAGATTGGGGAGCAGCTGTTTAGCCTTCCCACCCATGGTATGGCTGCTTCTTCCCTTACCTTGTTTTTTCTCAGTTCCACTTCTCCACACAGGGAATAGTAATGCAGAAGTTTAAGAGCACTTCTAAAGACATCCTTCCTGTATTTCACCTTTGCGTTTCTCTTCATTTTCACCTCTGGTCTTGAGCAACCTCCATCAGCATGACACGTAACTTTGAAGAATCTCCAAGTATGTTCCAGCAGGTTGGCTTCCTCCAAGTAGCATATGGGATTTGGGTCCAATGGCAATTAACGTTTCTCTTCTAGTTGGTTCTTTTTTGCTTTGTTTGGACCATGTTGCAAAGAGTTGACCAGAAAGATGACACTTTCTTGATATCTAAAAGGCAGTCAGACAGGCAAAGTGTGAGCAATGGCAATGCCAGGTATTGGTTGGGACAGCCTTGGCTGGTCGCTGCCCAACAGGGTGTAATGTTGTTCGGGTGTGATTTTTTTACCGCTTCTTTCTTTGCTTCTGATTTGGTAGGCAAATGAATCAACAGTCACCCTTCTCTCTGAGTACAGACTAGTCAAACATCATCCTCTCTATGCAACCTTTGACTTGAATCTGAAAGACGCTCATTAAAGTCAAAGAATGATTTAGCGCAGTATGTGGCCTTTCACTCCTAATTGAAAACTAATCTTATGAGATGCAAAGAAGCCACAAGTTCTGTTTAACTCACTGGCTGATTTAAGGTCTCATTGTGTCTTAAGAGGTCCTCAGTACTGCTCTGGGTTAGACTATAATAGGGATATTACTTTATTGTCAAGCTAGTGCAATGAGTGTATAAAATCAACAGCAGGGCCCAATGAATTCAACACTCATGAAATAGTAATACATCCTACAAGTAATCCTATCCTAAGTATTTACAATAAAAGGAAGACATAACATCAAAAAAATGCATAAGAGAGAGCATTAGGTAATTAACTAAAGATGTAATTGTATTGCATTCAAACAATGAGGAACATGCATTTGTCATCTTGAAGCATTAGTTTTCTTTCTTTCAGTGTTCTCTTAGATATTTTTTTTGTTTTGAACATTTTTTTTTATTTATAGCTCATTTGACATATAAACTCCATAGTAATATCACTATTTTTTGTGATTTTATGAAAGCCAGCAAAGCTTCCAGACAAAAATATAACTGACTGAACTGTAATTTTAATACATAACTTTACATTTATTTTTTATTTCTGCACACTGAAAAAAAATCAAAAAAAAAAAAAAAAAACCTCTCTGTAGTGCACAAACACTTGTTTGGCTCTCTCAAGGTTATCTTTATGTGAATTTTTTTTTTATTAAATAATGTTCTGCCTCACTTTTTGTTCTAAATACAATATCTCAGTTTGATTTTAGAGACTAAGAACTTAAGGATGAATCTCTTTAATTATTCAATGATTTTACCATGTAAAAATCAAATAACCCACTCACTTTTTATAGTAATAATGCATATGCGCTTTATTGAAAGCAGAATGTAGCAGTAAGTAAGATGGTATATACTTATTTTTTTCCTTCATATGCCCAGGACTTCTACAGCACTGATTTTAAATGCGTCTCTCTTGTTTCTGTATCACTGTATTTTGCTTGAGTGCTGTATTATCATACTTATTTTATATTTTAGTAAAATTGGGAATACATAATGATGTGTAGTATCAAGTTAAATGTTCTCAAAGATGCTTCTGTGTATATAGCTCTCTTTGGAGGTTTTCTTCTAGAGCAGTAGCATTTCTCCCTCTGTATGGTATTTAAAAGTGACTATCTGGAGGAAGTTCTTCAGTCTCAGGATTTTTCATCTAAAAGCCTTTCCAGACCCTTACAAGAAGCAAGACGCCTGGTCTGCAAAGAAAAAGAGATTAAAAAAAAAAAAAAAAAATCCCACACTTGTGCACATGTTAAGGTCTTTGGCATTTCTTCCAGTTAATCCACATGTTTGGGAAATATGTAAAGAGGATCAAAAGGCATAAGATTTGGAGATTCAAGTCCTTATCATGGAAATTCTGCCCATCTTAAAGCCTGGAGAAGGGTGTCAACTCTACAGGGATGCAGACCAGGCACCAAATGCCGGGTTGAGGTTCTCAGTGACCCACCAGTTGCTGGACCCGGTAGGCTGGTTAGGACATGCCCCAAGGCCTCCGTGTCACCGCCTTTCCCCTCATTCTCCCCGTTCCCTTTGCGTTTGCACCCTCGTGAGCTGTGGATATGCTTGCGCATGTTTGAAGGGTGGAGTGTGAGTGCAGAGAAAGCAAAAAAGGAGGCAATGAGACCTGATTACTAATCACATGAAACGGCAACAACAAAAATGCCTCCCACAGACTAGTGGGCAGCAAGTCTCCTTCTGCGCGAGGTCGGTGGCTGTGGTGTGTCCCTGTGTGTCAGGTCCCACGCGAAGAAGGTACTGCCTGGCTCTTAACTGCTAACCCGATTTTACAAATCTGCTGCTGTAAAACCATGTACTGTTTAGCACAAAAGGGCCCCTTTTTTCTCGTGAGATTGCACAGGTTATCATCAGTATGGAAGCTTAATTACTTTCTTCCATCAGTTGAAGGGGATACTCCAGGTCAGGCTGGAGGCGCAAGAAACCTTGCAGAGAATTGTCGGACAAAGTATTCGTGTCACCTCTCTTAGGTCTATAATTTTATACTTTTCAGAAGCAATGATTTCATCAGGCTTGCTGATTTGAAAGTGTGAGGGGAGAGAAATGGGGACTAAAGCAGAATTGTAGAAGAAAAGAGACTGGATAACAATTTTTGCTGAAACTATTTTCTGGAAAAAAAATCTGGTATAAATCAATGGCTGTACCTGTCCAGGTGAGAGCATTACTTAATTAAAGTTGTTTTATTGTGGAATGCTGCAGCTGCAAGTACCTGCCCACAACTCAGGACAGAAAATTTGCCTCTCATATTCAAATTTCTGTGTTGCTTTGGATAAGCATGACTGCTTAGTCATAAAAGTGATTTGTTTAGAAGAAGCTGCTCTTATCCTGTTCACTGTGTTCTGTTTCACTAAATACCGAATGCATTTAGGGCTTGCAGAAAGTAGAGGAAGATTTTTTTTTTTCTATGAAAAATAATTATAAAGCTAAACGTGTAAAACCTTAAAACATGAAGGAAGGAAATTGGGTTTTCTACTCAATGACAAATTGGTGTCGATTTTAGTGGGAAAATATAGTGTCAGAATCTTGTTTGCTGCATCCAGTGTGGATAGTTTTATAACAATCCTCTGTACTCTGAAGACAGAAACTTGATGTCAGGGCCTTGTCATCTCTGGTCAGCGGAGTAGTTTGTCAGGAGAGTTCTCAACTATAAAAGCATCAGTAACTCATCAGAATATTTGTTGAGCTTTTCTGACAAAAGAGGCAAGTGTCTGTCAAGAAAAATCTGGAGTTTTCCTTGACTTCCCTGAGGAGCGCGCAGCCTCGCTCGCCGAGGCCGGTGCCCAGCCGCCCGCGGACAGCACGGACGCCCTCCTCTCGACACGGCGATTCGTAGCGCGGCAGGACCTGCCTCTTCCCGTGGGGGAGATGGAGAGAGCGACATTCGCTAACGAAGCACGTACGGAGGCTCGCGCAGACATCTCGCCGAGCGTCGCAGAGAGGCACGTTCTAAGCACAAATTTGCAAGGGGTAACCTGGGTTTTGAATTTGCAGTTAAATGGCAATAGATGGTGAACCTGAGTGGGGAGATGAGGAATAACACCTAGACACCTGGTGAAGCATAACCATGTGTATAAACAAACAATCCAGTTGCTTAAGGGTTATAGAGATTTAAATGCAAATAGCACTTCATAATGATACCCTGGAGACTGACATTGTAGTCTAGTTCTTGAGGATGCAGCATTGTAAACTTAGTTTTTGCTACTGGTTTCCTTAGAAACTGGAACAAGGTATTGTTCAGGACAAAAAATAATATCCTGTTTCAGTGACTGAGGATCTTGAACTAAGAAGTAATTGATTTTGCATGAGACACTGGATTATCAATTCTAGGAAGTATTAGAGCACAAAAAACATATATATTGGAAGAATTTCAAATCTGCCATTTTAGTTCCCATGATATCACTGTAAGAGTACTGAAACTGTTGCAAAATTAGCTTTTAAAACATTGCCAGGTCAGTTCATAAATTCAGGTTATGCAATGACTGTGTGTTTTAAGTAGTTTACTGCTAACTATTATTTTACTCCATATCAAGAAAGGAATCTTGCCATATACCTTGACATGAAAGGCTATATTTAATGTGTCTGGCAAGAGCGTATGTACAGAATAGATCTTGGACCAATGAATTATCACACTTCTTTTCAAATGAATACCACGGTAGTATGTGAGAAATACAGACTAAGAGCTACAGAAAACTGTGAATAGCTTTGCCTACAGGGAGGGCATTACTATCACTGCAAGATTTTGTCTATGAGGAGAACTTACAGCACTCCTGAATGAAGCCTTTCTTAAGACTGTGTTACTAGTGGACCCTTTTGCCCTCAATATGTGTGCATTTGTATATTCAAGTATATATATGAACACACAGAAAATGTCTAAATTTAAATGCCCAAATCTGGTATGTAGGGGTTGTGTTCGTGTGGTCATCATCTGGGCAAAAGAGAGACTGGGTTTTCTTGCAGAAGACTGGAGTGAGACCTAGTTTAGACTCCTTATACGGGCAGTTCAGAGCATGTCTCTGCATGGACTTCGTGGAGAGCCTGGAAATTAGGCTTAACTTTTGTCTCAGTCTATGGTATGTGTTGCTTACCCTGGGTGCTTGCTATTATACCTCAGACCATTAACGGAGGTGGGATCTGGGCTTGATTGTACCTGGACTTTCCAGGTCAGTTGGTGTTTCTTATCATGCATAAAAACATGGTCCAGGTTGCGTCTTAACTAGTCACTGATATGTGTTTAATGTAGTAATGGCCAAGAAAGGCAAAGGCTTAAATCTAGGTAGCTGGAAAACAGCCACACTCGCTCCCAAGAAACTAGTCAGGCTAGGAGGTTGCTCCAAGTCTTTGTGCAAGAGAAATTTAAAGAGCCTGAGCTAATGTTAATGGCATAATGTCTTACTCTTTCCAGAGAGGAGAATGGGGAAGCAATTGCAAGAGAACTGTTGCTAGCTGTGGTATAACTACTGTAGGTGCTACTGTCAGTCTCCCAGTATTTGGCAATTTTGACAGTTGTCACTGCTTTGGTGTGATAACTTCATTTATGACTTGAGAAGGAAAGATTTCATCATGGTTGTGCAAGACAGGAAGAGAATAGAAAGGGGGAGGAGCAAGGAAAAAAACGGTCTGAAAGTTATCCTTGTACCTCGTGTATATTGTTGAGTTGAAGTTGCGATTTTTTTCAATGTTTCAAGTTGGTCCAGCTGTTTGTTTTCGTTAGGAAGAAAGCTTCTATTTTTGGATCTAGCTCAGTTCTTTCTCTTGCATCCATGAAGAGTATCATTTTCATTATAATCAAGCTATTCTTTGCTACTATTCTGTGGGGGAAAAAAAAAAAAAAACAGTATTTTGAGGTGCTCTAGTTTCTGACTTCTAAATTAACTTAGTTCTTTAAGTACTTACATTCTGAAAATTAAGTCCATGGCTCCCTAGGCTGGGCACCTAGACAATCAGCTCTTATTTTTCTCTTTTGTAATAATGACCCCCTTTATAAGACAGATTTTAAGAAATATTTTCTGTTTTTCCCAATTCAAGGTAGTTTATTTTTTTAATCTTTTCCATTCTACCATTTTAAAAGTCTTACCGCTGATCCTGCTATTGAGCATCTATCATTTCCTAATCAAACTTCTAAAGTTAGTTTGTTAAATTAGGAGTGTCTGCTTTTTAAATTCTCAAAATGTGATACATTTCTGTTTTCTCTCTTCTTTATAAAACAGACACAAAACAGTTATTGTCGGCAAAATGAAATTCCATGCTTCATATAAATCTTTTTATCAATGTGTTTTTGTGGAAATCATTATTTTATGGATGTTAAATAGAGATGAAAGATTATTCACAGTTCATTCTGCAAAATATGATTTATAAAAGGCACTTTCACAAATTTTCTTTTAATATCTTCCAGTTTATCTTTTGTTCATATGAAAGTACCTTTATGTCAGATTGGAACAGTCTATCTTTCCCCTTTCTCCCCCGCTGCCATATGTCACTTTCATCAAAGAATATTCCTTTTTTTATCTCAAATGTTCTGTACACTCAGGAGTTTATTGTCCAATAGAATTCTTGCAAGGACACTGCAGGAGAATCAATAAGCTACAAATACACTATTATACATTCAGACACTATTCAGGTGTTAATGCTACGGTGAAGAAAAGTTGGAGCGTTCATGAATTTAAATATTTTTCATATAAACTATGTAAATATAATGATTAACAATCAGCTACATTCACAATTCAAGACATGCAATGTAGCATTTTCCTAATTACACTTACCAGTGTGGGAGGATATGACTGCAGAGGAAGATTAAACTATTTGTATTTATTCAGTGTTGCTTTATAGCATTAACTAGGAAACTCAGTTCTGCTGTACTGAATGCAAGAATCTAGAATAACCTTAAGAATTTGATTAGGGCAGCAGCAGCCTCCGTCAGTCTTGGATAGGGTTGGCAGATAACTCATTCTGCATCAGCAGTCATTTTAGCTACCTCTCTCATCTGTAATTTCACTGTTGATAGGGTGATTTAAAACACAGGGAAAATTACTGCTTAATATTATGGCTTTATCTAAAGCTCTGCAAGTAAACAAAACAAAACAAAAAAGCCCTCACCTGGCAGGCAGGCTCCTGTTTTCAGTTATTCATGTTTTATTAAAATAAACAAGTAGTTTGTGAGCAGTGGAACTAATGAAACCTGGTGCGCTCTGTGTCTAGCCATGGGATGCTGGGAAGACTAATAAGGTGCAAACTCAAACTGAAGATTTTTCTGGAATTAGGACATGTGTAATGTCCATCCCGTTCTTTGAAGACTCTGGTGCCTATGGAAAGATGAGCTCCTATTGCATTTCCCAAAGCAGACGCCCTAATGGGTTGCTGGGTTTTTATTCCTTTGGCCAGCAGTCTATTTGTATGAGTTTTAAATGTGCTTAGTATCTCTATTACTGCAACAGATTTGGAGAAAATAGGAGAAAAGCTTTGGGGAGCAGGAGAAGGACGTGAACAAAGGGGCACTCCTGTACCTTGCCTGTTCAGAAAGCAAGGCTACAGTGTTTCCAAATACTCCTATAGTGGTGTCCTAAAGAAAAGTTGTCTCAGGGTAGGAGGTCTTTGTAGGGGCCCTTTTTCTATCGTATCCTTTGGAATTGTCCCTTGGTGGCTTTTGGTTTGGCACCGCTGATGTTCTGGAGCTGATTGGGAGGTTTACGGTGTCTAACGGGGCTGTAACTGCTGCTGGATCATGTTGAGGGTTGCTCCACCTTGCCATCCCCATCACTCAGTGCTCAGATGTCAGCTGGGCACTGTCTGCACTGTCTCCCATAATGTTTAGGATAAAGCCTTGTGAAATTTGGTGCTCAAGATCAGCTGAGAAGCCTAGCTAAAACGCTTCTCTTTAGGTTCAGTAGGAGACTGAGATATTTGAGTGTTTCAGAAGTGTGTTTTTGAGTTTTGACAGAAGTGTATAATGGCTTGCTTTTATATGAGAAAGGGCATGTAGTTTCTGTTGGTGGAGTAAAAAGAGCAGTAAACCTCATAATGTACTAATTTATTAACTTGTAATGTATGTAAACATAGTAGCAAGGATGCTTTAGCATCTAATATCCAGATAAACTGTTACTGTAGTCAGACGGTGTTTGTTAAAATACTTCCAAAGTTAATGTTTGATGATGTTGACACTTCGGTGATGCTGCAGTGTAAAAGTGAGGCAAACATGACTTTAATCAACTGAGTGCGGTACTTCAGGCATATTATATTGAATCCGTGGTTTCAGAGACTGAAGAGAGAGCACCGAGGGATGGGAATCTCTGATACCTGCCATTTGTGCGCTGGCTGTGCCAGGGAGTTGTGCATGTGGTGCTGTTCCAGCAGGACTGGGTAGAATGCTGTGTGATTTAGTACTAAAATTTACTGCTACATCATTATCTTGTCACTGTGTATTCTAATTCCTGACATCTGCTATACAATTGCAATACTCACTGTAGAAGCTGAAAAAACTTCTACATGACTTTTTAGAAAGAGAGTTAAAGGCCAGGTACTTCACTACCATGCTGTACTTAGCAGGCAAAAATAGATTCAAATGGGAGAGAAAAATGTGATTGAGATGGAAGATGAAAAAAAAAAAAAAAGTGGAAAAAATGTGAGTGTGTGTGATAGTTGTCTGGGCCCAGCTATCTGCTGCAATTCCACTTTTGCTGTGGTGGTGGTGGTGGATTTTTGGTTGCTTTTTCAAGTACATTACTTCTGTTAAGAAAACTGCCAAAGCTGGTCTGCCTTATTTGTTTGGAGCTTGACCTTATTCTAAAAACTGCCTCAATGTTTTTGGCATCACAAATTCTCCAAGTGAATGCAAAGACAAAGAAGAAAGGAAAACAAAGCCAGAATAAGAACAATACTTGGAAATTGTATTAAAAAATACAGCAAGGCCATTGAAGTCCTGAAAATCCTACACAAAAATAAAAAGCAAAGTGTTATGCTTGCATATTGTTCTTAGGACAGGGACTCAAATTGCAATCACTGTGTGCATAACAGACTTCTGCATACTCAAATGTTGCTGTTCCTTTGTGATTCACTTCAACTCTTCTTTTTTCCTTTTTTTTTTTTTTTTTTTTCTCTTGTATGTAGAGTGAAGTTGTTTGGACTATGGACTTTCTAAAGCTAAGACATCAATACCCTATTTCACCTCTTGCCTTATTATGCATCCATGCATTTAAGAAGTAAATTTTAATGAATTTTATTTAAGGAATAGTATTTCATAGCTGGTAGAAAACAAAGTCTTGACAAATGTGATTCATCCTCTTCCCCCCGCCCCGTTTGGAGAAACTAAAGGCTGGGTAATAGAAGTGAATTAAGCAGGGGTGCAAAAAGAGTAAGCTGGTGGCCACAGCTGGAGTGCTGCGTGCAGCCCTGGGACTCTCTGGAACGGGAGGACGTAGACACTGGAGTGAGTCCAGTGAAGGGCCACGTCCATGATGAAGGATTTGGAGCAGCTATCAGACAACGGGAGGCTGAGAGACTGGGGCTGATTTGCTCAGGTGGCATCTTCTCAGTGCATGTAAATTCTGTAAGCTCCCCTCTACAGTGTAGCTTTGCAGCCAAATAAAGCAGATCCATTGATCTCTAGAAGTCAGGAAGGGAATAGGGAATAAGGGAATATGGGCTGGTGGGGAACAATAAGATGCAAATGGTGTAACTTGCACCAAGAGTCATTTTTTTTTCTTCCAGTAATGTAGATTAACAGGAATAAAAATGCCCCATTTGAGTTCTTTGGAGAGAGGTGCTATCTGGACTGGAGGATTTAGCCCTGCTGACTGCATCTAAGAGCAACTGTTTTGATTTTTGTGGCAGTGGTGGCCTTTTTTTTTTTTTTTTTTTAATATATATATATAACAGTACTTAGGATCTGAGATAGTCTTCCTTAGATTATAAAAATTTAAAGAGGTCATACTCTAGGTCTCTGTCAGCCTATCAAATAAGATAGCCAAAATGAATTTGGAAGGTGTTTTTATGCTGGGAATTCACATCCCCTTGTTCAAATCTGTGTCAATCATTCACCCAGTTCTGAACAGATCTTTTTAAAAAGTCTATGGTAAGATTTTTATGCAATTCTTAAATGATAAATGAAGGCATTACTTGACTGGTACTACCCTGTCTTTTGCTAATGTTATGTGGCCCCTTGCAAGTGCTACAACATCTGACAAAAATGCTTTTGCAGAGCTGTGGTGAGATCAGCTCCTCTCTCCAGTGACCATGTATTTCTTCTGCTGTATTCTTTCTATTGTATGCAAATCCTGTATACTCTTATAATTGGGAAAAGCAAGTTACATCAAACTGATGATATTCCTTGTAATTTGGAGACAGGTAAACTAAGGAGAGGTCTTCAAACTTTGTGGAGCATCTTAATGAGTACAGGTTTTATGAGTTTCAGCCTGAAAATCTTTAGCAACATCAGTTATTGAAAAGGATAGTGTATTTAGTTTCAAATGATACAGGACATAGGTGTCTTGTGACAACCCATCTTGTATTGTGCTCTATTTCTCCATTCCCTGCTCTAATAAAGCCAAAAGATCTTACTAACTTGTGAACTAGTGATATGATTTCCAGCTTTTCAGTATGATAATGATAATATGGAATATTATACATTTGTGCTTCTATATTGCTTTGAAAATAAAGTAAGTTAGTTGAAGATGCTGAAATAAGAATCTTGGTAATAAGCAAAGTTTTAATTGTGAGAGTGCACAGGATAATGTCATTCTCGGGGGCAGTGAAGTGATTCATGGTTCATTGTGATTCATGAGTTTCTATTCATGGTAAAGGAAGGAGAAGCGCTGGAAAGGCTGCCTTCCGTCTTTCCCAGGGAAGAGAGATTCAGAAATTAATTACAGGGTATCCTCTAGCTTTGGAGACTTTTTAAACGGTGTTTCTAAAAGTGAGTCTTAGTGGAGACTGCATTCTCTTACAACATTTGTATAAAACAACATAATAGGAAGTGAAACTATGTTCTTTTTCACTTTTTCTTTTTAACTATACATATAGCACATGTGCAGAAGAAAGGTCAGATTGCCTTTGGCCATGAACGGAAGCTTGGTTTTGGTTTTATTTGTTAATTCAAACCTTCTTGTAGGGCACATGCCAAAGAGCTGGTGTATCAAATCTTCAACTGCAGCTTTAAAAATATTTTTGTCTATTAATTCTGATGAGTCGTGAGATAGATTGCAGAGGAGAAGGGGGATGTCTTCACCTTCTTTTTTAGTATTCTGTTTTACTTCCAGTCATGTTCAGCAAAAGAAAACCAGCCAACTCTGTGACTGTTCTCACTACTTCTTTCTGTAGCTCATCAGACATCGGCCAGCGTTTCATCACATGAAACTGGACAAAGAAGATGTCACAGCAGAATTAATGTCTTCTGGCCTAAATGAGTTTTAACTCCATGTCTATGCCAAGTCACACTGAGCCTGTCTAGGTCCAGCACATCAATTCTTTACTTTCAAGAGTGTCATCTTGTGAAATTCTGGCACTCTGTTGAGGGGAAGGAAAAAAAAAAAAAAAAAAAAAAAAAAAGATTTTACATCTTCATCTGAAGTTTCAAAGCAGAAGGGCAGCTACAGACTGAACAGTACCTGCAAAGACATTCCTTTTTCTTTTCTCTTTCCAGTCTGGTGAACTACTTTTTTTTTTTCCTTGCAGCTGGGATCCTGTGCAGATGAATTACAGGAGGTTTACCTGATGAAAAGTGGCTGCAAAAAAAGAGCTTGTAGCTGAGCTCTTATCCCCAGAAATACTTACAGATACCTGCCAAAGCCTGGATCAGTGGGGCAGGAGGAAGGGGAGAGCTCCCTGTTCCCTCGCACGGCCGCAGTTCGCGCTGTGGCTCAGCAGCTCTCCCGCAGTGTCCCTGCAGCAGGGCTGGTCTTGCCGTATGCCATAACCCAGCACACTGCTAGAATGTATTTTTAGCAATTATATAGACAATTTTATTCTCACATATAATCCTGGATCATACATTTAAAAATATCCCATGCTAGTCTTTACCTTGAGGAGTGTGAACCCCAAATTTCTTGCCAAGTCAGAGCTTTGTATTAAAAGGCCCACAGCCTGACGGCTCCCAGAACGGGGTAGCCAGGGCCAGCTGTGCTAGGCCTTCTGCATGAGGACTAAGACTTTCTTCACACTCTGACTGAGGCTGTAATAAACCATCTCCCTTCTTTGGTGTGTCCTGGGATATTATTCCATTTAAGCCTGCAGGGCTCTTTTCCTGGAGGAGGAGGGAGTTTGTAAACATATGGTATCTTTATTTCTGAATTTCCCTTTATTTTTTTTTTACACATTCTGTAATATTTTAATATAGGCTTTTTTCCCCTGAAGTAATATACTTTTCTTTTTTTTCTAATATAGCTCGTTATAGATTTCATAGATCTTTTCTGCACAAATAAAAAGAGAAACAGCTTCAAGTGCATCTCTAACTGAACATCTCCTGGCGCAGTAATAATGTGATGATCTCCTCTCTGTCATTTGGCCTGAGGGTTCTGTAACTCTTCTCAGCTCCAGGTTTTCCCCAGTCATTGCTGCACAATACTGTGCTTTGCAGGTCTGCTCTCTACCAACCCCGTTCTAGGTAGCCTACATCTCTCTCTCTGCTGAAGTTTGATGCTCAGGCTGCTCATCTGCTCATTCATGCATTTGTTGCCGCGTATCTTGAGCCCTCCCACGTCTTTCAGAGTCATTCACCTTTGTAACTCTCTTGGGCAGGCTGTCTGAATGCACAAATGCATCCCCATTACCCTGAAGGACCTCCTTAGGCTTCTGATAGCCACTGACTTTAAAAGACTGTTCTTCTCAATTTCACTTCATTTCCTTGGTTTCAGCCTTTGCTTTTAGTGCTGCATCCTCTCCTCTTCCATCCTTGTTTCTCCATAATATTATATTATATATATATATATTTTTAAGTGTAGTTAAGTTTTATTCCTTCTCCAAAAAGAGGAGTTGTACCAGTCAATGAGTCCCAGTGCAGTATATATTTTGTCCCTATTTTTCCCTAGTTCATACTCTTGCTGGAGCAGAGCCTTCTACAGCAAATTAAATCAGCTTCTGCAGACTCCTTAGACGTAGTTAATGTGCATTGCTTGGGTGCTCTCAGACTGCATAGGGTTTTCAGACCTCATGGGATTTTCAGACCACGAAGTGAAATCCTCCATGTACTCTATAATAAAGCAAGTTAATTTAACACCTTAAGCTGACAAAATCTGGATTTCCTGCTCCTCTTCCAGGAGAAAAGATCTCCTGAGAGCAGGTCAAGCAGCCTTGCTAGCGTGAAGGGCAGTGCAAACCCAAACCCTGCAGGAGCCAAAGCACGGTCCTGCCAGAGCCCTGTGAGGTGCCTTCACATGGCAGGGACAGCAGGGCCCTTCATGGGTATTTGCAGCTGCAAATACCATATCCTGCCTGTTTTGGAGGCAAAAGTATGTCATCTTTCTTTCCAAACAATCTCCAGATTCCCAGCTGGTTTTCAAAATGAGGTTTTTGTTTGTTTATTTCTAATGATGGGTTAGAGAAGAGCACTTGATGTCTTGGTTACAGTGTTATACATGTATAGCTGTTTCTAATGCAGCCAATTCACTTGCGTGTAGCACCCAAGGTTAAATCCATTGGGGTGTTTTAGATTTCCAGTCACATACGATGTTTTTTATTTAGAGTTAAAACTGAAAGAAATTGCCATTTTCCTTGTGCCTTATAATTCCATACAACAAAAATTTAAAGAGGTGCAACCTTCCTGGAAAGCTGACATAAAAGGTTGAAGTCTCAATGAGGTGAACAGGGAATTACACGAATAACTCCTATTAGCAATAACGGGAGCTGTGCTCCTCTTCCCTATGTACTCTGTTGAAAATTGTATCCCTAAAGAAGTTGACAACAAATATGCTTTCCCTGTTTAAGTTGCAAAGCACACTAGCATCAAGGTCACTTGCTCCATTTGACGGAAGGGAAAAAGCTCTATATAAAATATGGATAGTGTGTCAATCAAAATTGGTTTTACAGTATATGCTATGGTAATGTGAGTCATATTGCTTTTTTATTTTTAAACACAACTAGATCTGGTAGTTTGGCAGCAGCGTTTTTACAAAGACAGCGCCTTCAAACTCTTTCATAGTGAGACTGGAAATCCTGCCAGGTGAAAAAAAAAAATGTTATTGAAAACCTTTCTTCCCTTATAGGCCCGCTTTGACAGGAAATCTTTGAGAGGCAGCAGCAATGAAGTGCCCAGAGATTTCATCTGTCTTCTTTTGCTTCAGGAAATGCTGAGCACAGGCTCCCCTATTAGGCAAAATACATGAAGTACCAAATCCCCTTAACAATCATCTTCGGTCTACTCTTAGGTTGACAGCTTTCTGTGTCCTAGTCTGTCAAACAGAGCCTGTTACTGAGACTCATATTACTGGGACCAATGTGAAAGTTTTTTGACAGTGCTTTGAGGAAAGAAACATATTGTCAGTGTTTACAAGTTATCTAGTCCTATCAATTTGGCATGGACTTAATCAGAATAAATATATCACACTAGAAAGATGTTAATTTACAGTGATTTTTCTTTTGCTCCCTAGTCCTGACATAAAATTCCAGTTTGAAGGCATTGTCTATCATTCTGTGTGATTGGGTAAAATTCGGCAATTATTAGATTCTGCATTGTAATATCCCATAGTATTTTTTTGTTTGTTTTTGACAGATGCCAAATCTAAAATTTAAATAATGTTTCAGGAATGAAAATGACAGCTTGCAGTAAATCTGCAGGTGTCTAAGCAGATGTACTTCCAAAAATAATTAGACAAAATATGTACAGATTGCAAGAAATATGAAAGAATTGACATCAAATTTTCATGAGTAGACACTCTGTGTGTGTGTGTTTGGGCATTTTAGCTACTTTAAAACTATTAGTTATGAAAAACCTTTCATGCAATTACAGAACAATGAATGTATATAAAATTTAAATCAATTTAAGTCAAAAAAGCCAATCTTGTCTCTGAATGCAGAATAAGAAATAATAAAAGGAAATACAAATGTCTTAAGCAAGTGTAGTCTTGACTACACAAGAAACATAATGCAAGGTATGTAAGAAACAGTCCACACCATTGATTCTACCCTCAAACTATTATTTAGCACAATGATTTAATTGACTTTGCAACGTGTATTGATGATTTATGCTAGTGGAAGTGAAAACAGAATGGGACATAAATACATGCATTTATTTCCAATTAACTGTCTTTGAGTGCAGAGAGAAAGAAAGAAGGGAAAGCAGATTTTGGAAGTTTTTGTTGCTGGAAATAGAGTTGGGATGGCTTTCTGTCTCCTCCCCAGGAAAATTAATTCCAAAAGTGATCTTGGATATTAAATCTCCTGCACCTATTTTCATCTACCGCTTCACTTCAGAGGACAGTACAACAGCTGAGTGGCACAGGTGGTGGAAACTGCAAATGAATTGAGTGAGGAAGAACAACTTGGCAAAGACCAAAGAATGCTAAAATCGGCATACAATAAAACTGAATTTCCTTTCCTTAGCTCAGTAATATTGTATCTAACATTCCTTTCCAATTGTTGTGCCTATTTACTTGGATATGAGGACTCATGTTTTATCTGTGCGTTAGAATTATGTCTTTCTTTTACATTAAGTGGTTATTGGGGGGCGGAAAAATCAGCAAAGAGTAAAAGGAATCTCTCACTTGAATATAACCACTTGCCTTAACTTCTTTGAATTAATATCCTGGTCTTTCAGCCCTGTGTCTGCAGCCCAGATAATCTCAAGTCTTTTCCCAGCACAAGGATGCAACTCTAGTGGAAGATGCAGTTGATACCTCACCTTGGCTTTGTTGTTGGCTCTGTGTCTTGGGAAACAGAAGTTGTGGTTTTGAATAAACTAAAGCAGACAGGATTTAAAGCGGATTTCCTATTTGCTGGGCAAGATCTCTAATCACAAAGCTGCCAAGGCGTAGAAAGACCCTCTTCCTGCGGTGGTTACCTAATAAGAGAGATGTCCTCCCTTCCCCTTTCTTCTAAGGAAGTTTATAGTAACTATTCAAGAAACACAGTTAACGGGAATATGTAAAAGGCAACCCAAAGCGCAGATTCCTCTCCTGTCCTTGTCCCACTCTGCCACTTGTTTAAAAGCAAAATCGTTCTGGAGAGAGAGCTGCTGCATTACAAGTGACTAAAGGCACATCCTTGCAGTAAGATACCTGGAGGGATGAGTTTTGTTCTTAAACTCTTTCCCTTAGGGTGAATCTCAATCAGCTGCAGTCAATGAGGAATTTGCTATGGCCCATGCGGTCACTAGAGCAGAGCTGGAGCCCAGCAGGTCCCTGGCCCTAGGGTGGGAAGGGATGGGATGTGGAGGGGGCTGCCAGCCTGTCAGGGGAGGGAGGGGAGGGCGTGCACTGTTTATTCTCCTTTATCTTCCTTTTCCTTTCTTACATGCATTATAGGGAGTTAAGATTTGTTAGTTATACTGGCCAGTCTCCAGCGCATTTCCTACGACGTATCCATGGGATTTTTTTCAAGTGTCTGTTCTCTTAAGCCATGGGACATCTAACATACTGCTTGGCAAACGATTCCAGAGTTTAATCAGCACCAGCTCTGACACTTTGTGTGTGTGTGTGTGTGTGTGTGTTTTACTACTTTAACCCTCAAAATCAGAAACATTTTCTATACTTGGTCCTGGCAGTATGTGAACACCTTGTTAATCTTCCAGGCATCTTTTTAATAACCTCATTCACAAATACACCTCGAATTTGTTTGATTTCTCCATGGTAACTGCTCTGTATAAAACTGTCACTATGGCAGTATTTATATCTGTACTTCTGCCTACCTCGCAACAGAGCAAGTGACTGTCCAGATTGTTTTGTGCAGGAAGTTTCCCCTTCCCACATTGTTTAAGTATACAGTATTGCATAGTATAGAAGACTTCAAATGTAGAATTTTATATTGTCTTTCATGGTGTATTTGTTTGCTTAAAAGCCTTGGCTTGAGTGTTTTAGTTCTTACTTTCTTCTCTTTTTATCTTTTTCCGTATGCATTATGGTTCCTTTTTCTCCAGTCCATTCATTTTAAGGAAACCCTTGAATGTGATGTGTTTATATGTGTCTCCATTGTATCTTCTATTTTATTTGTACGTTTTAAGTCAAATGTTTTAAGTAACTTAAAATAAGAGTTATGTAACTATACTATATGCAGATTGCAAAAACAGTATTTGTGTTTCCTTTTTCATTGTGTCCTTGTGACAGCATGGGTCATTTTTTTACCACCATAAAAATATGGGAAAGTTTTCAAACAGCAGAAAAGCTAAACAAAGATATGGGGGCATGTGGATGTTTGCCTCCTCCCTATACAGTTCCTAGTGATCTGTCTATGATGCTTGTGAAACTGTAAAGATGTGAAACAAATCTTATGGCAGATGCTATCGTTCCTAGTTGAGCTGAGTCATTTTCAACTCACTAACTTAAATGGTTTTTGGATTAGGCCCTAAAGAAAAGGATGTCATCTCTGAGATGTGAAATGGTTCTTCACAACATCCAAGGATAAGTATTGCAAACAGAATTGATTTCATACAGAATCTCTCTTTTCTCATTACAATGGATTTAGCTAAACTGACAGAAAATGTCAGATCTTCTATTTGTGCCCCATAGGACTTTTTGCAGTATTTTATTCCTTGTATTACCACTCTTCCTTGCTGCAGCACCTAGCTTTTTGCTAAATTTTAGGTACTTTCAATAATATTTTTCACCTCTGCAAACAAGAGCTGCCTTCTCATTACTTCCAGATAATGCATTACTTACAGAAACCTCCTACTGTGTTCCGCAATAGCCTTTTGCAAGAGCAAGGGGGAGTTTTGCTGTAATCCTCAGCAATGCCAGACAGTGAAGTACTCCATCAATTCGATTTGGTTTCCAGGTAAACAAACTTTACAGATGCCAACTGTCCCTTACTGCCGTTAGAATGAATGTGGTGCCACGAGCGGACGCGGAGGGCTGCCCGTACATATGCAGCCACAGACTTCTCTGCTAACCAGGGGGGAACCTTTGTCACTGCTCCCTCTACCTTGCACCTCTCTTGCTGCAGTGCACAAGGTGTCCTTGTTGCAGAGGTCTAAAAACGAAATGCCTTTCGAAATACATACTGAAATAATGCTGATAGAGCAGTATCAACTTTGAAGGGGGTGAGCATGTCTTGAAAAAGCGAGAGACTCGAGTCAGCGGTGTGCATATATAACAGGGTGTTTTCTGTGCAGAAGCAGCTGGCAGCAGGCTAATCCAGGAGGATAATGCAGGTGCAGAAATAGGAAAGAGAATTAGTCCAGACAGAACCACTCTTCTCAGTATCATGAAAAATGATTTAGATTCTCTGGGGTTTTGGAGACCAAAATGTTGCTTCGTTTGCTAGGGAAAGAGGAGACTTTCCTGCAGGTGATTAAAAGCTGGAAAAAAAGAGAATATGACATGAATGTATATATGCAGAATGCATGAATTAGTTTTTTGGTTTTATGTCAATGACTGGGAAAGAAGAGCAAAACTATGTTGCAAAAAAAAAAGGTTTTAACTCAAGCAATAATTTTATGTTCTTAAAGTTACAAACTCTGCCAGAAAATTATTTTTGTGAGATTCACAGAAACTGTAATCATTTGGGTGAAAGGAGATGGGTTCCCATGTGGTGGTGAAAAGCACCGTCTCCATTGACTTTTTGATGTTTTTTATTTTTTATATTAAGTTGATGTTTAAAAAGAATATGTTTTAAAGAAATACTAACAAGTCTGCCTCCTATTAGGTTCTCTTGTTCAGCTGCAGTGTTTATTCTTTTTTTTTTAATTTTCTTTTTTTTCCTTTTTTTCCATAGCATCAGCCTCTTAGTAAATGAGGCTGAGGCTGACTACCCCCAACAGTTTTGCCTCTGATTTCAGTGAGCCAGAATTTAATCCATATCTCCCATCCGCAGTTCGTGGGGCTGTCTGCCTTGATTTCCCCTTTGCTGGGTCACAGGCCCACTCCGATCTATAACCATTAGGCCCTTTTTTCTCCCGGTACGTTTTGTAGGTGATTGTTTGTATCTTGCTGGTGAGGTTTTTACTGACAGTTTCATTTGTAACTTTCCATTATTGCTGTTCAGTATTTCATCTGTGGGAGACGGACTTGAACAGAAACTTGCTAAAAGTGTCAGCTTCTCCTTAATTAAAATAGGTGTTCAAAGCCATCAGGTAACATAAAATATCAGCTAAAGATATTCTAGTGTATTGAAATATTAAGATTTGTTCATTCAGCATTGAAGGAAAGAATGACAAGATTTCTTGTGCTCATGGGACAGCTTCCAGATGGGATATATCACCCCTAGGAAAAGAAACAGCTATGCTAAAGAAGTACTCATTAGTTGCATATCAGTCTGGATTTTAACTAGCTTGGGGCACCACTGTATGCGCTGCAGAAAGGCAGCTTTCCTGTACTGTGTTTAGTACCATTCTCAAGTTTTTATAAATGTTAATCTTGTGCTTCATGACAGGTGAAACTTGTAACCTGGAGAGAAACAAGCTCTGAGTCTTGCTTTTGAATAGAAGCTTTTAGGATGAGATATTGCACTAACTAGGAACTTGCCCCCAGCAACTTTTTTTTTCCCCTCTTCTTTCTACCAAAAAATATTAAAAATAAAAATTTGTGCCTGAGTAAATCTTTGTGCAACTCTGGATCAGAGACCTTTTATACAAAGGTCTAGGTGTCTAAAAGAGGGGAGTGGGAGCAACCGCTGTGGGGTAGGTGGGTTGCCAGTGTGAGGGAGCTCCATGAAAGTCCAGGCTGTGCTTGAGCCTGCAAGGGGCTGTGTTCACCCATCGTCCTTTTGAGTGGAAGGTAACCTTGAGAATGAGGAATATTTGCCAGCCAGTTACGTAACTTGATGATACTTTTTTTTTCCACATTCTTTTTCATATTATTTGCATTTCTTTTCAAATTCCCAAAGAAGAAGCAGAATTAACCCAAATGTGGATGTTTTTGTTCTCTATGTTTTGCTTGTGCGTTCATGACAGATTTCACCACTACTTTGTGATATGCTTCCTTTCGGGTGTTTGGGGACACAGCCTCTCCTCAGGTTCTCTTGCAGGTGAGATTCCCTCTTAACGTGCCTCAGCCTCACGCCTCCGATAGATGACATTGACTTCAAATGCTAATAACTGTAGTTTAGGTATTTTCTTTGATTATCTATAAAAAAGAGGAAACATTTATTCAAAGCCCCAATATCTCTGTCCTGTACAGATGTCCTTGTTCTTTCTCTGGTAAAAAAGACAGCTTTGGAAGACTGCCACTTTAATTAAGCTTAGTCTACCAAAAAAATGAACTGCAATCTGCCATTGAGACGGACACTTGCCAGTATTATTAAAGAAAGGTATGATAGTCAACTCATAAAAATTGTGCAATGACCAAAACACATAGAAAGGGTGTAAAATACTTTGAATAAATATAAATAAAGAATATTAGTTTGGATCTAGAAATGAAAAGCAGCCTTGGCAGTCAGAGGTTTCTGCTTTTAAATGATTATATGACTAAAAAAATTACCAGAGTCATAATCAATACAGATAATTCCATGGAAAGATACAGCTGATGTCACTGCAAAAATCAAATCTTTCTTACAAACCTTCACAAAAAAACCAGCAAAATAGTTTCATGAAAGTTTTGGATATAATATTATGGAGAAAACTCAAAGGTGATTTTAAAACTCATTTAGATATAGCTTAGCAGTTCTAACTTGAGACAGTTTTACATAGAAGGAGTTTGAGACTTTCAGCTGTGGACCTTTACACATAATCTCTAAATCCTAAAAATACCATTACACTTTATTAGGGGCTAAAACCCAAAGAGATTTGAACATCTTGGTATTATTTAAATTCCTCCTGCTGATGCCACTGATACTCTGAAGGCTCTTGATTAGACACTCTCACCATGGGGCCCGAGCACAGGTAGGGTGTTTGGTGGACTAAGTTCCAGGTCTTCCTATTCTTTATTTATTCAAAGATGTCTAGTATTAATTATTAATAATTATTTAGGGTAAAGAGATTAGCAGAGAAAAACTATATATTTTAAGGCCTTAGCTTATTAAGATCTGACTTCCAGTCCCTGCAACTATTAATATTTAGTTATTTGGAAATGTTCCAGTACCTTAAAAAATTCTGGGCAAAAAGAGGAAGAAAATTGTTTTAGCTTAGACATTTCCTTTAGAAACCAGGTTTTCAGTCATTATTCTAATCATTAATTATTTTACGTGAAGTTGAACAGTTTCAATAGCACAGAATAACAACAACCTTCCAGAAAGTCATTTATATTCAGCTGCTGAGGATGCTTATTTGGAAGCTGTGGTCCTGAATTCAAGTATCTACTTCAAGTCTGGTATGAAAGGGATTTTAATCTAAGCATTCTGGGGTAATGCTGTACCTGTTAGATTTCAGAGCATGGAAGGAAGAAGAGAGGTTTTTCCCTTTTGTTCCCCTCCCTTCTCTATATCTGTGAGAAGAAGAAATCCCATCTATCATTCAAGCGTTCATGACAGTGACTACTGAACAGAGATGGTCTGGCTGTAGTCATCTGCAGTTAACAGGATTATTCTTTGACCAGGGTTGTGCTCCTCTGTGTTTGCTATAGTGTGTTTTAAGTGGCTTCTTTATCTGGTTCTTTCCTTTCCTCCCTCTCATTTTATGATAATTGTGAAAACCTATCACGGTCCTGAGTCTGCTTTTGTCATTCAGTTGTTTAGTTATTGACAATGGTCCATGTTGTGATTCCAAAATCTCTTTGTGAATCCCTCCTTCCCTGGCGGCTGCTTCTTTTAAGGAGGATATTGCACAGTTATTAGCTAGAGCTTCTTGCTGTAGACCTCCTGCCTTCTCAAAGATTAGATCAAATACACCAAAGCTGGCCACACATACACCTGGCAATTGTCTGACAGAGCTTATTTGCATTAAGAGTTGAGTCAACCAGACCTTATTTTTGATGCTATTCAAATCTGCAGATAAATCTAAAGAAGCATTGGCCATCTCATCTTTTTTTTCAATACCAAAAGGAAGACATTGATTAGTGAAAATAGTTCTTTTGCTTTTAATACGTGTATGTCGAAAGCATAACTAGCAAAGAGGATTCCAGAATCAGCTTCTCAAAAACTTTACTGCATAGCAAAAGATATGAGATGGGGTAACTTCTGCGCCCTAGAATTACCTGGAATAGGTTTCTTGTAATCTTTGGGTCTGCAAATTCAACATAAAGAAATAGTTTCTTGTGAATAAGCACAATACCTATGTTTTTGTGATACTTTGACTGCTTTTGTAATAGCTTAATGAACTCATAAGCAGATATTAAGTGTCCCTGCTTAGCATTATAAATAGCATCGGGTCAGCATGCAGACAGTGGAATGGCATATTAAAGGCTAAGGATTAAGCATTCATTAAAGGATGAATCATATTCATTGTGGTCTAAGTAGAACAGCCCTGTCCTGACTGTTCTATATAAGCTCAGACAATCTCTTTGATGAATAAGACAGAAAATGTCTTAAAGAAGCACTGTTTTACTGGGTTATTTTTGTAGGAGTTAATTTGCTTTTTGTTCTGTTTTATGTGTTCCTCCTGGTCAGATCTTGTCTTGCAATGTTCCTATTCCTACAGTAATGTTTCCTGCTTTGTGTGATGCTTCCACAGCCTTCCCTCTTCTCAAACTGTGTACAATCCTCTTCCATAATACTACTTAGTCACTTTCTATTCCTCAGCTTCACTTTCCTCAACTCACATTTGATACACCAAATGTCAAAATTCATGAGATATGATTGCAATATAAAAGCATTCAAGTTATCTTGATCTGTATGCTCATTTCTTCATTCATTTTCTGACTTACAGTCTTAGTAGATACACTCTGTTTAAAAGTATTGACAATATAAATGGATTTACCAGTAATGTGCTATTAGGAAACACAGAACACCTGGAATAGTCTTCTTTCCAGAAGGTAGAATGGTTTCAGACAATACTTCTTGAGAATTTACCAAATATTAAATGATTCTTGTATTTGCCTTTTTTTTTCTTGCAAAACCAAGATTAAATATTGGTATCAGACAAAAATTTCAATTCGAAACATATTTAAATCCAGGCACTTAAGTGCTGCTTTCTCCCCCCACTTTTTCTACTGTCCCTTTAAAAATAGAAGGATTTTTATTTATTAATTTAACAGATGAGTGAAGGCCTTGGCATGGCTGAAATATTTGATCTATCATAAACTCTTGTTTCCCAGTAATAAATTCTGTAATAGGGAGCTTGTAATAGAAACTCTAATAGATCTTTATAGATTGAAGGACTGACTAGTATTTCAAATGTGGCCCTGTAAATAAAACCCTATCTTTTATTATTGACCACAGAGGATGACACTCTTAAGTATTGCTATTGAGACATAGACTTGAGCTTCCAAAATGAGCAGTCAGCAGAAAGTGCATAAATCTTAGTCTAGTTTCTGCATTTAATAGAAATGGATCAGGAAACAAACCATTAGTAAAGTAGATGCCTTAGGCAGCCAGAGCTCTATATGCTGTCTTTTAGAGTAAGTCTCTTCTACTATAGATAAAATGACTCAAGGACCATGAGTAGATAACACACGCTACTCTATCAAAAGTATTGTTTATGTTTAAGAAGTCTATCAAATCCTTTAGCTTTCCTCTCATATGACAGACAATACACAGTCATGAATACAGCATTTGGAAGTGAAGTTCTTCCAAAAGTAAAAAAGCTTGATTATATAAGATTATTAGGTAGCCATGGCAAAAACAGAACTTCAGATTTTAATGTATTCAGCGTATGAAATGGATTTGATTGCTGAAGAGATTTACATGAAAAAAAAAAGAATAGAATGTTTAAAAGTGAGAAAAAAATGAGTATTTGGCTTACAATCAGATCTGTTTGGTTGTAGAGCGGCTAAAAATGAAAATTGACTGTATTTTCATGGGAAAAATCCCACAGAAACTGAAATGTGCATATCCTACAGAAGGAGACATGGCGATGCCACAATTTGTCTGTTTTTGGCAGTTCAGAAGGTACTGAAACATAAATGTGTATGTTGACTGTGGACTGTGTGAAATAATTCACAATTTCCAGGCCTCTCGCAGCTGTGGCCAGACTACCTATATTGATTTAAGCATGATTGTGTTTTCTTGAGGCACTAATAAATTAAAGACGAGCACGACACATTAATCTCCTTTCCCATCGGTGGGTACTGCAGATGTGAGGAGCTGAGGGAAGGGGATCGCGGCAGAGCTCTGCTACAGCCAGCAGTGGCTACAGGGGAATGAAGCCCCTGGCAGTGGTCAGAGGCAGAGGAAGGGGGAGTTCAGACCCGCACCGTCGTTTTTCCTGAGTTCAACTGTTTTGAGATACACGATTCTGCTCTGGGCCTGACTCTAGGGCAATAGGGGGTTACCAGTTGTGTTAGCAGAAGAGAAAGGAAAAGAAAAAAAAAAATCTGCAAGCAGCTGTCACTTCATCATTAGCATTTAACATTATTCCTTTCCCGAGTTCCTGCCATATCAGCTATGCTTTGGAGCCCGACTAGACGCATGTGTTCACACCACCATCACAACAGCATCTGACTGCCCCAGTGCCTTCCCTGCAGCCAAGAGAGCGAACAAGTGTTTTCTCCATTTCACTGCCACGGTGCCTGGCAGGAGCCGCTGCCAGAGTGACAAGGTCTGCAGTTTGTAATAGAAATGGATGAGGAGAAGAAATCACTTGAGCAGTCATCTGTCACGCATCCAGTAGACCATCAGGTACCCTGTGTTTTGTCTGCCTATGAAAATGATAGGCAACTATTTCTGCTATTTTTTTTTACTACCATGACTAATATTTTAAAGCGCAGTGTCCTTGGGCCGAGGGAGCAGCACCGTCTCAGGACAGCACTAGAGCTGGCGGCTGCCGCAGGCCTCGTCGCTGCTGTGTGATTTGCAGCTCTGCGGTGACAGGGACTCGTTCGCTCTCTCCTGCCATCGCGGCGAGCGCTGTGGCAATGTCCTAGTTTTTTCTGAGGGCAGTTAGTGTTTCTATTTGATTTGCCTGTCATTCTCCTCTTACTCAGATTCATCTACTCCCTTTTCTTTCAGTTTTATTGGGAGAGTGGCTGCCACTGTTGATAGCTAAGGGGTCTGATAGATTCTCTTACGAGAACTTGTTATCAGTTGCATGTAAATTTGCTAACATTTAGCAGTTCAGACAGAAGTGTTTCAGAGAGGTCACTGCATCTGAGTGCTTGTGATTGAAACCTACAGCTAACGCAGTCCCAGCCCCAGTGTCAGGGTCTTTTAAGATGCTGCTAAAAGTCACCTGGGAAGATACGGCCGCTCCATACGTTGAAGCCTGTGGACAAAGGCTGGGCTGTTTGGGTGTCAGAAAGATGCCTTTCTTCATCGCCGTTTGTTTTCTCAAACTTGGCTCTCAGTTTGTATATTTCTGGGAGGGAATTTTGAAGAGTTTAGCTATTAATTCACTAAAGGTTTCCTGACGATTGTGGGTGCTTATCATCTCAAAGAGCATCTGCCGAGACTGCACCTCACATCTCCCATCCCCTCATGAGAGTTGGACACAACCCAGTCATGAAGAAGGCGAAGGTTGTGCAAGTAAATGTGATTGTAGATTTTTCTAATTTTTAAGCAAGTGTTTAATTTTTGAACTTTCTTCATCTTTTCTTTTTTTTTTTTTTGTTGTTGTTTTGAGCTACACAAGGGTTAAGCCAAAAAAGGCCAGAACATAAGTACTCCTGAATTTTTATTCAGTGTTTTTCATTGCAAAATGTTTATAGAAAACCCTCTTTTTCTGCATATATACCCAGTTTAGGGGCAAGCAGAACCTGCGTTCAGATTCTGCTGACAGCAGTGGGTCCCAGGCGGGGGGCCGGGGCTGCACAGCAGCAGAGAGCAGGGCAGTCCTTTCAGAAGGACTTTAACTGGACGCTCTTTCTTAATCCAGCAGATTGGTTCCAAGTATTTTTTTACAAATGTCCTTTTCACTAATAATTTGTAGAAAATTTGTTTTGCTGACAGTTGTTGAAACTTACTTTCTTTGGAGGAAGGTGTGTGTGCGCTCAGAAGGACACAGCTTGCTTTTAGCTGGGGTGCTCCATTTCTTGTTTTACGTGGTTTTATGTGATTAAAAAAAAAAATCATAGTGGTTGATCTGGGTTTTTCTTATTGAGGTAGCATTTGTAATTTAAAAGATATCAATACTTGAAGAGGATAGAGACCCTGATCGCTTTCCTATAGTTTCTGAAATAGACCAATTATTAAATTTTGTTACGTAAGACTTTGCTTTGTTGCCCGCACTGCCAAAGCAGCGCAGCCTGCAGACCCATATCCTTTAGGCCCATATCCTTTATCTTATTCCGAAACACAACTGCCAGTGACTTAGTGGTGAATGGATAGAGCACACATTTGTGTTTATGTAACATTTCATTCCATGGACTTTAATGATTTTCATCCTCCCCCCCCCATCTGATTTTCTAATGCAATTTGTGTTATTTGTATTAAAATACTGTAAAATATTTAGCTTGGAGTCTAATCTAAACCTACTCAATGTCAGTGTAAAGTTTCCCATTGACTTCAGTAGGCCATCAGGAATAGGTAGCATTTTTATGTTGCAGCACTATGCTGCAGTCTGAAGACATTTCTCACTCTAGTGAGTCTTGATAAAAATATTAAATCAGAGTTGTGCTCTGGGTGGGACTGCTCTAATACGGCAGTCATTAACCATCTTGTTCCCTTTAAAAGATACCACTCTAACTTGTCTACCTTTTCTTAAGTCTAATTATAGCTAAAATAATTTACTGTGTAAAGTCTTGTACAAAACTATATCTTTGAAATATGCCTTCTGAATACTGAAAAGTATTTTAACTTGCTGGATAGAGTTCACGTTTTATAATTTTACTGCATATATCATAAGTGATCTACCATTGCTCATGTTTATGTACAAGTGTGGCCGCTAACCTTGCCCTACTTTCATAGATTTCTTCGTCCCATGAGACAGTTTGAATGCTGTAAACTGAGAAAAGATACACAATTAAAACTTGTTAAAGATAATTAAACTGAAGTGGAGGGGAAAAAAAAAATGCCTCACTGCTTTGTTCATAATAATAGTCTCTGAACTATAATTAAATTCTTCCTTCCAATAATTGTATACATACAAAGGAATTTTCCAGATAGCAAAACAATACAGTGATTAAAAATGATTAAGAAGCTGATTCCAAAAGCAAAGATGAGCCAGAGAGGGTTGGAAAGATTTTAGGTTCCTCTAAATATACTGTACCAGCTGGGTACCAGATGGTGTTTGGCTACTTGCACCCACTAACTGAAAATATCAGAGGAGCAACTACACGATTGCCAGAATCAGTTCCCCTCCCTTAAATAAAAGTGGCACTCTTGGGAATGACTTGGCAACAGAGAAAACTTTCCTGACAATGAGATCTATTAGACTGTGGAATAGTCTCCCAGAGGTAGAAGTAGCAGCCAAATTGCCTGGCACGTTACAGAGACTGGACGAAACCCTAGAAAACATACCATGCTGCTCCAGTGAGGTGGCGACTTATTCTGTCATGAATATGGGAATATGGGAATTAGATAAGAATGTCACAACTTTCTTAAGAGTAACTCTAGAATGCTTAGCAGTAGCAGTCACGTGTTATACTTGTGCACGGGGGACATCAGGGGAAGAGCAGAGAATCGTTGCCCACTGAAGATAATTTTTGTCTGACTTGTCTCTAATCAAAAAATCAATCAGTCATTTCATGGCTATAGTCTGCTTCCTGATCTTAGTAGTCGTGTGCTTTTATAAAAGATATTTTGCACTGGGGTGATGTGTATGTTTTTCTTCCAAAACGTTGTCAACACATCTTGCTGAAACAATAAGCACCACCAGTATGTTACACAAGACATGCAGACATCATCGGCTTCTGTGGCTAATGAAAGAACGCTTGTGATTTGTTCCTCTTCTCTGTGATCTAAAGATAATTAGAAAGAAAGGAAAGATAATTAAAAAGAAATTAACTTCAAACTCCCATTTCTGTTGGCTATTGAGAGTCAAGACAGAAATAGGAAGCACAATGCTGTGTGTAACAGTTTGCTAGCAAGAAATCGTCACCAAATAGCGGGAAGTGCAATTACCTCGTGTCCAAAAGGAAAAGTAAAAGAAATTAGTAGAAGGCCTGGATTATGGAATACAAGAAAGGGGAAAAGCAGACGAACTAACGGGCTTACAGCCTGTTCTGAAGTTGGAACTGACTTGCTGTTTCCAACCAGCTGAATCATGTCTGAGAAAAGAGCAGCAGGAAAAAAACGAGTGAAGTATTTCTCTTTCCTGTTTTGCTGCTGTTGATTTATCTGTTTGAAGGAATAAAAAACCTTGGGGACCTAGAGCATCCAGTGTCATTTGAAAGTAGCATTTTCAATTTGAGACCCAGCTGCGGACTCTTTTGTCTTTGAACTAAATGCAGCTGGGGCTGAAGGCCCCCTTGGCAGAGAAAACGCCGGCGTTTTCAGAGGCTAGGCTTTAATTCCACTTACTGCCTCCCTGCCACTCCAGACTAATTTTTGCCTGTAACTAGAATTTAAGCGTAGTGTTTAGAAACGTACCTCTGCCTGTGCTGAGAGGCATCCGTGCAGGCTGCGTGGAGAGGATACAGCCTTCTCCGCAGTCTCCTATCTTTTGAAAACTTTGAAGCATCCCCACAGGAGCTCCTCTCCGTATCAGGAAACCTGGGGTTTTAAAAACTAGGCTCTGACTCAACTCCCAGTCCAAGGCGAGTTCGCAGTGATGGACAGAAGTAAGTGGAACTGGAGCGGGGCTCTCTGCAAGCGCGTTGCTGCTCCGTCTCGCTCAGGAGCCGCCTCCTCTCCCTCCTTCAGTTCAAAGGCAGCAGGGCCAAGCCACGAGACAGCCAAATCTGTGTTTTGAAATTCACCTTGTTCAGAAATGTAGTTTTGCGGGGGGCTTGTTTAAGTTGCAGTAGCGCCCTGCTTTTTTGCTGTTTTTGTTGGGTGTTTGCCAGTCAGCAGATGCCAGGAAAGCTCCGTTCGGCACAGCTGGCGCTGTTGGAAGGGTCGGCGCCGCTTCAGTTGTGCTGTGCCCAGGTTTAGGCTGTGACCATGAGAGAGTGGATGGTGACCGTGAGAAAAACTGTTTATTCAGGGTCCAGATCTCATCAATTTTTCTCAAAGCCAGATCATGGAAGGGTATCAGAAACTGATTATAAATCACCAAGTTTATCTTGGACTGGAATAGTCAAAAATTAACTCCTGTCTACAGCAGCAGCAAACATGGACCATGTTCTGCTACCAGCTTCCCACTGCTGTTACTTCAGTGAAAATGTTAAATGAAGAAACCTTGGTGGGAGATTATGACGTCTCAGCAATATAAAGAATAAACAAGCAGCCATAATTGGCTGTGTGTCCCTCTGGACCCCGTGGTCCCTCTTTAATATTAGAGCAGCGCATGGGACATAAGCTGAAGGGAAACTCTGACCAGCTGAGGTTCCTTTTCCTGTCAGAGAAGAACGCCGGGGTCATACAGAGCTGCTTCCTCTGCAGCCCCTCCTTGCAGGGCAGATGGGGGAAAAGCAGGCTGGAAAAAGTGCTGCTCTGATTCTACAAGTCTCAACCTTGGAAATGCTGGAAGAATCTCTGAAAAACAATGTAATTCAGGGCTGCTCTGAATAAAGACGGCTGCTTTGAGTAAGGACAGCAGCCAAAAAAAAAAAGTGTGCCTAGCACACTTTCCACAATTTGGAAATTGAGACAATGATACCCAAAGTAAATTTTTTGGGTTACTGCATATTTCCATAAAATGCCCATAAACATTGATGTATGCAAAAACAGGCCCTGTAGTTTGAACCTGGAGATTCATACCTCTAAATCCTCTCCATGCCAAATCTCTGTGTACACTTTAACACACGCATATCTGAAAATGAAAGTGAAACCCTCTTAGGCAGGTCCGGGTAGAAGAGCTTTTGCTGTAACTGTTACAGTCTTCTGTAAACACAGAACTTGGCATTTAACTTTGGTGAAAGTTACAGCAGGGAAGAGTCTGTCCTTCCCTATTCCACCTTGCAGACTTCTAAGAGATCTGTTGCATCAAAAGAGCCTACTGAGTTCTTGTGTCCCAATTTTTGCTGCCCGAAGAACTGTAGTTACACAGAACTTTCCAAGTTTTTTTTTTTTTTTTTTATCTTTTCTAAGTATCCGTAAGACAGCAACAACATAGAAATTAAGATGATTATTCTTTGCTTTTTTACGTGTAGCTTTGATCAGCGCCCGTTGGAAGTCAAGTAGCAGTATAATATTTGCTGGGTATTCCTAAGACTTTGCTGTAGCAAGACCGTGTGACGTGTGAAGGGGCAGAGGCACCTCAGGAGCCCCTGCAGCAGAGCTGACCCGTCTCGCTGAGCCGCTCTTCTCTGCAGCGCTGGTGCGTACTGCACATCCTTTCGGAACGCCGTCCCCAACCATAACGATGTCCCAAATCACAGGATTAATGTGTCTATGAGCAGACCTCTTACGTCTCCAGAATGAAGTACTCCTTGCTAATTTCTCTTCAAGACACCAGCTTAATTGCATTTTAAACAAATGGGCTGCTTTGCTGGCCAACTTTTAAATGAGATAACAGCAATGTTCACTCTCCAGCAGTGATGAGTGCCTTGCAGTAGATTCAAAACTCTGTTCAATAACAGGTTTAATCTCACACCAGCAGATTTACTGCAGAATAAACTGCCACTGAGCTCATAATTAGTAAAACAAAAAAAACCCCAACCTACTAAATATTATTTTCCAAAGCAGCAGGCTATGTTTTAGTGGAAATTTTTAGTCCTGTTCTTTGTGTGTTTTATTGATTTTATGTATGATATTGGGAATTCATGCTATGATTTAAGATAATGGTCTTTATCGATCACTTAAGCAGTTGTTTAGCTACATAGTAACAAAATGATGCTCCCATTCACAGAATATGTGATACTGACAGCGGGGAGACCACAGTGCTTCCCTTCTTAATGTTTATTTCTTTTTTCCAAAAGCATATTCGCTGCTGGAAAACAGCAACAGCAAACATTTGTGCTTCAGAAACAATCTTCCCATAATTTTCTTTGTTGCAGCTATTAGTGGCCAATTGTGATTCAGTGATACCCAGTTCAACAAACAGATGTTCCAAAGTATATTCTCTGTAGCATGAAAACAAATATCAGTGAGCTAATTGGAACTAGTGAAGAAGGGAAAATGGTGAGTGTGTAGTTTCTAATCTTTGGAGTCATGCCCTTCAGTGTTTTCTTGTGTTTAGTGACAAGGTTAAGTTTCAGTATCTAGCTGTGTCTAAACACCAGAGGGCAAATTTTCCAAGGGGCTTCATCCCACGTTCAGGTTTGTGTGCATGTACTGAATTATTTGTGTTCAAGAACGAGGAAGTTGGAGGCTGTATTTGAAAAATTTGGTCTCAGATGATCTAAAAAGACTTAAAGAAAACTGTAAAGCAGTTGTGAGAAGCGGGAATCAGATCTGACCCACAGTTTCCATTTTTCTTTTCAGCACGTTCTATGTAGGATGCGTGCAAAAGAGATTTTTTTTTTTTTATGAATCTGAGTATAAAGTATTATCTCTAAACTGGAGAGTAGCAGTGTCTATTTCGTACATATATTACGTGTGTACCATTGCATTTGATGCAAATAATTAAAGCTCAGACTGCAAAGCCTTCTCTTCACCAGATTGTTTTCCCCCAGGTACACACCAGAGTAACAAAAGGCTAAGTTTGCTGGCGTGTTTTTATACCTTATTTCCATAGGATTGTGACACCACAATCATTGTGATAGTCTGGGTTACATATACAGCAGCTGTGTTTTGTAATTGGACACGTGTGGCTGTTCTCAAGTCTGGAGCGGTTTACTTTGGTTCCACTCCTGGACCATTCAGTGTGCTAAATTTCCTTTACTTAGTTTTCACATTTTATAATTTTTACTGTCTTTGGTAAGTTAGGGTAGATATTATGCAAGGCTACAGAAACTCCTGCCATCTTATTCTATCCCAAATATTTTTCCTATTTCTACATGTGGAAGTTTTTATAACTATAAATGAAGGAACCAAGAGGTGCTGTGGCTTTAGCAAAATCTGTCACAAAGATCTGATCTTGGTCTCCTTATTTGTCAAACTATATAGAAACAATGATTAATGGCAGCAGAAAGTTGTCACAGCATCTGTGTTTCATGCTATAAAAAATGTAAACAGGCTTTTCAAAAGAAATGTTTTGAAAAGCAGGTACCTAGTCAAGTTATATTTTGAAGTACTGATTGTATTTATGTAAATGTGAATGCCAGCCTCAAGGCCATTGCATACATTTGGACCTTGATGTCATACCTGGAAAAGCAGGCAGGGATTTTGGACTTCTGTTCTTATAGATCTCTAGAGAGTCAGTGACTCACTAATGCAAAGAGCCTAGAAAAATGATGATCTTCACTTAGATATACCCAATTATTTGGACATTTACTTCTCTATTTTGACAAAGCAACAACAAAAATGGCCTCATTTTTCCTTTCTCTCTCTTGGTCAACCATGAGTACTTTTGTCTAAGGAAGAATTTGTAACTCAGAAACCAGATTAGTAGAGATGAAGTCAGTTTTAAGCAAGGGAAATTATGAAGATAATGGAAAATGTTTGGTGTTCCACTCCAGATATGGGACAAACACTCAGGAACTTTGACTTTGTTTCTTGGCTGTGGCATAGGCCTCGTGGACATCTATACGTTTCTTATGAAACTGTAAAATAATAATAATTTGATTCCTTGCCTGTGGGTTATGAGGATGTATTTGTCACAAATTGAGAGTTCAGAAAAATTCTGAGGGTTGGGATTATAGAAGTACCTTGATAGCCTTACTGATTACATACAACATCATATTTTTATAACAGCTGGAAGTGCTAATCTTTTGTATCAGACGTAGCATGCACCTGAGTAATATTTCTGGGTCCTTCATTCTCTACCTAGAAGACATCATCTATTTTAGAACTGATTTGGGCCAGACTCTTTTTAGTGGTCACCAGTGACAGGACAGTGGCCACAAACTTAAGGACAAGAAGTTCTGCCTGTATTGCAGGAAAAACTTCTTTCCTGTGAGGGTGACAGAGCCCTGGAAGAGGCTGCCCAGAGAGGCTGTGCAGGCTCCTTCTCTGGAGATCTTCAAACCCGCCTGGATGCCACCCTGTGCCCCGTGCTCTGGGTGTCCCTGCTGGAGCAGGGGGGTTGGACTAGATGGTCTCTTCCAACCTTAATCATTCTGTGGTTCTGTGTTTTCTCAGTGGTCTTCTCAATGGAGCTTATTTTTTCTGACCAAATTGATATTCTCTAGGTAGAGTCCCAAATATAAAAGTGTTTTTTAATATCTATTTATTTGTGCATTGTCAGAGTTAGTGCCCTGCCTAGGCATTCTGTGCCCTTTGCAAAAATCTTTATACTCTAAAACAACATAGAAACTTAGTGCAATGAAAGCAATTGATTAGTGCAATTTGGTATATTTATCGGTGGTTCTACCTTCTTATGTTAAAAAGTCAAGATTATGGATGCCACAGGAAAGAGACTCTGGAAGATGTCACATTGAAGGGAAGAAAGGTAGAAGAAGAGCAATAAGAAACTTGGAGAAAGATATGGACAGTTTGCCCTAAAACAGGGCGAGTGACAAAGGAGATTTAAGTATGAGTGGGAATGGTTGGGAAGATGAATGACTCTTGCCAGACAGAAATGTTGAACTGAATCTAGAGGAGTGTGAAGGACTGATAAAAGCTAAACTGAACTGTAACATAAAACATTACATTCCACTATAATATACCCAGTAACACAAAGTGTGAACTACAATTTGGAATACAAAATATGACACCGCTACCATCTTTTGTAAGGAATTGCTGCCTAGGATATGGATGAAATTTAAAAGGACTACATGTCTTTCCTGCACATCTTTTAGTTAATTTGCTTCTTGTATCAAGCTTGTAGCTGCAACATGTTTGGAATTCTGAAAGATACGATTGATTAAGTTCTTCTCGTTTGCCTCTGAACTCCTTTGATTTAATCTCTATGCTAGTTATTAACTTGGCCGCTTTTCCAGTTTGGCTTCACAGATCAGAAACCTTTACTTTCCGGCTCTGTCTGTGGAGAGGGTATCACCAATATTTATTCTATTCACTCAAAGAAAACCTCAAAGAAAACCTGCATCATCACTGGCATATTTTCTCGGTATAGGTTACTGAGGGTGCCTTTTCATTAGCCATGGTGTTGTAAGCATGTGAAAAAGCCCATTTAGTAGAGGCTGACTGTTGGGAGCAAATTAATTGGTGGAAGAGATTAATATTTACTGTGTTTTCCTGGCACACCACAAATGTTAAATATATTGTGTAAAATCCATTAAGTATCAACAAACACTTGAAGCTACAACTAACTTACCCATTTTTATTACAGTGTTTTATATGTGTTACAAAAAAAAGACAGACATTATTTAAGTATTTAAAAAATAAGTATTTTTAATTCAGCCTTAGGAAAAATAAAATCAAACATAATAGTATGGAAATACTGCTTTCTGTGGTAGAAGAAATATTTTTGCACAACAAAAGTTAATTTTGTTGCTATATTTTGTTGTATCTCTCTTATTTGCAGAAAAAAAAAAGTGAAAAAACAACTGCAAAGCTTCATGCTGTCATCTGAAATCTTTTGATAGTCTTTTGGTGACGATATTTGTGAAGGATTTGCAATGAGTATTCTTCCTGTTCTATTACATGATTCTGCAGATTGAAGCCTCCACAGAGCTGCATTTTGCTTTGACCAAGAAATATTTCCTACATATGAAAATTTCAGTAGCTGAATAGGAAATAGAGTAAAAAAAGGCATAGCAGATGGAATATTGGGAGATAGGCATCAGCAGCAGGATATATATTAATGGCTAGTGGATAATTAGCCACAGCTTCATGTCTCAGTGTCACTTTTGCCATGGGATTGATGCAATGAGCCTGCTAATACTTGTTCACAGTTGGATTTTAGTAGGTATTTTGCTCCAGCTGCAGCTGCAACTGCTGCAGTGTCTGTGCGTGCAATGCTATATATGCAGGGTCTGTTTGGATTTGGCTGAAATGTTTTGGCTCTGCATGAATCCTGTTTTTCTCTTATTCGTTCTTATTTGCCATCCTGGAGTTGGTTTATTTCCACCTTTTCTACTCATTCTCAGATTCACTTGAAACAGTCTTGGCTGCTGTTATGGGAAGTTTCTAATTGTAGAGGAAGAGAGCCAGTTTCCCTGTAAAGTGACTGAAGAGCTAGTGAATATGAATAATAAGCCTACTGAGTCTTTGCTATTATGCTGCTCTTTCTCCAGTATTTCTTCTATAAGAAAGACATTTAGAAGAAGGTAGTGTGACTAAAAAAAAAAAAAAAAAAAAAAAAAAGGTGTTGATAAACATAAGAGAAAATATTTGTAGATTCACTAGGAATACTAAAATATTCCAGGGGGATGGGTGAATTACTTTAGCTGTATGTAATAATGTACAAAATTTTCCCACCATAAGGTCCGTGGTTCAAATTCTGCTAACGTTGATAGGAACTGGAAGCTCTTGCCAATGTTAGGTGGTCTTTGTGAAATTTGGTTTTGGTTCCAAGCTCTATTGGAGAGTTGACTACAATTGGCACTCCCAGCAGAGACACTAAATCTTCCTCAGGAGTGGAAACACTTGCCTTGTCCTGTTAAAGAATTCAGCTGCACTCTGGGGTGCATAGAAGCAGCCCATACTTCAACTTCTTAAATAGCAAAAGCTGTGTAAGAATAATATGCTTCACCATTCAGGGACATTCACTTGTTTAGAAAGAAAGAATAGATTAAAATGCAAAACACAAATACACTCTCCTAAAATAAAGCAGCAAAGAACAGAACCACAAAGAACTGGAAAAAAAAAATCTATTAAATGACATAGTAGATTTGATATTTAGGATACTTGGGAAAGGTACCGAGGTACCATAATGGAACTTAGAGAAAGTTGAGTGGAATTCAGAAGAATAAAGTTTTAGTCTGCAAAGCAACATGCATCTGTATATTCTCCATCTTTAATTTATTCTGTTAATATAAAGCCAATCATATATCAGTAATTCTTTTTTGGCTGGTAAAAAAAAAAATCAAAAAGTTTTTGAAGAGCTAGAGAAGCAGACATTTCAAATTTAGTTTAAAAACAGGGTTAAAAATGAAAGAAATGGCATAGTCAGTATCTGCTAGTCCTGCTTGGTTATCAGCTGCTGATAGCCAAGTCTTGGTTATTCAGTTGATAGTCTTGGTTATCAGCTGCTTATAGTGAATGTTGGTTGTTGTCAGTTAACTAGATTTGGATTAATCTGTCTCTCCTTAAAAAGTTTTATTTTTTATAACTGTCATATAGGGTAGGTTGGAGTATAATATTGCAAGGGATACCATTGCGCAGCAATATTTCTGTTTTAATGCTTACATGTAAATATTTTTTATTTTCTCAAAGATTTTTTAATTGAACTTAAAAGAAATCCATTAGGATGAAATTTTGGGACAATGTCAAAATTCTAGATTTATTCCCAACCCCTCCAACCCCTTAATCCTAACTGTTTAAAAAGGTGCTAAGCTATTCAAACACTATTTAAACCTGCTCTGAAGTGTTGGGAGAGTTGTCTTGGATTTCTTATCTTTAATACATTTATTCATTACCAAAATTTGCTTCTTAAAGAAAATTTCCTGAATTAAACTGGACTGTGATAACGTTTTAATATATTATCTTTTGTAGATGGTAGGAAAAGCTTTTCACATACGTAAGAGCACCTTTTTAGCCAAAATTTCACAAAGACTTTTAGTTTGCAGTTGTTGAGCATGCAAGGCGCTGTGGATGAAGAGCTCCCCAAGTATGTGCTGATGGGGGGACTGGAGCTGTTTGTGTCAATGGTTTGCAAATAATGGGTCTCGGGGAGAATTTAAAATTGCAGTTTTCTCTCCAGATTGTGGTGCTTTTAGGATGAGCTGAGTTGCTATGAGGCTTGGCACTCTTCAGTGCACCTTAGGCAGCGGTTCTTATACTTCCATTGAGATTGTAACAGCTGGCCATTACAATCAATCAAGTGACATTTTAGGGTTATTTTTCTTTGATATTAAGGGGGGAAAGGGGAAAATGAAAGATATCACAATTGTAACTTCCTAGGAAGAACAAGGAATTTGTGTATTTACCTTTGGCCACAAAAAGCATGTGGATCATAAACAGATCGTGCAGTTCTTTATACTTGGAACATTGTGGTATGATTGTAGTTTTTTATTAAATATAATCACTCCCTCTCAATATATTGGTATTATTAATTCTGTGTAGGTGTTAGCTGTATGTTGCACCAGAGCGCTCAACTATTGTGTGTGTGTGTAAATATATGGAGTTTGGCTGAACTTCATAGCTAGTACAGTTCTTTTGGTTGTGTTATTTTTCCTTGCTCCAAAGGAAAATTAAGGTCTTGAAGAAGCAAGTGAAAAGATGGAAACTCTAAAGAGTAGATGGGATAGGCAGTGGTCTTCAGTGTTGGCTAAAAATTCTTGGAAAAGTCTGGGACAGTAACATCATCTAGTTTAAGTTTTGAATTCCTGAAATGGAACTGAAAGCGCGAGAGAGATGATTCACTCCCATGTTCAATTCAGTCAGAGACACTTCCTGCATTGGTTGTTTCTGCTTTTCCTAAAGCTTTTCCTAAAGTACATTTTAAGTGAATTAAATTATTATTTTTCCATGGCATCACAAACTTAATGCATTAATCGTATATATACTGGCTGGAATAACTGGTCCTATGTGAACATAACCGAGGTGTTCATCACATGACTTTATGATTATTCTGTATGTAATTATAGAAAGTTATTAGAGCAGCATTCTTGTTGCCTACTGGCAATTTGCTGATCAGCAACAAAGGAACAGAATCACAAATCATCAGTGAAGAGATTGTTCTATATCATTGTTCTCAGTACAATGCACATGTTTCCTGGGGCCACCTAGGTAACTAGTTATGAGCTTAGATATTTTGCCTCGGGGACACTTAACAACTAGAGCATCTGTACCTAAAAGACCATAACAAGGAAGTTATAATCAAATTTTAGTAAAGTATAGATGTAATAGTAAAGGAACTGTAGTATGATGTAACAACAGCGGTAATTTCAGTCAGCTGAGTGCATATTTCACAGAGTACCAAATTTCTTGTTTCCATTTGTTCCTGAAGTAATGCAATTGAAAGTAATTAAAGTAAGAGTTATAGGAGCGAGAGATTCAGAAAGTAATGTTTACCACTTGACGGTACCACCAGGAACTACTGCCACTCTCTAGGGTCAATTTTCTTTTCAGTATATAAGCATGTTGCACACTGAGGTGATAAAAAGAGAGACTCCTCTTATGTATAAGATCAGTGAAGGCTGTTGTCAAAGCAGAGTGGAACCATTTAAGAGGGCTGCAGGAAGGAATTTGTCAGACCCCTGTGATCAGTGCTTGGGTAGGTATACATCCTTCCACTACTTTTGGTTACACTATTTTTGGTAGCAATTTCTTCCATTACTTAACGACATAATAATAAATTTCCCTTTTAAAATATTTGTTCATGAAAATCATCTCCTCTTAATAGTAGATCCAAGTTATTATACTAAACCAAAACTCTTTTTAGGCATTTTCCCCCTTCCTAAGATTCTTAGCTTCCTGCTATCCTTCTTCTTATGCAGACCCCAAAGCATCATCATCATCACCTCAGACTTCCTTGTAAATAAAATTTGGTATTAGCTTTTTAGTTTCTTCTGGAATAGCATTTCGCAGATGATTGAACGGATAGGAAAACTTATAAAACTCTTGTCCAAGCTCTTAGCATCTTATATCTATCTCAGTTGCCATAACAGTCTGTTTTTTGGCCTTGACAAGTTCATCTTGCCCAAGTGCATGCTGCAGCAAAGCCTGTTTCTCCATTGTATCACATATGAGCACGTTATAGTCTGTCCTCTCCTTATGTTGAGATGTTGGCTTCTGTCGTCCATTTATACCCTCATTGCCCACTTGTGAAATTTTCAAACTAGCACTTTTGTACCTTCTCCTCTGTTGACCCTTTACTTGAAGCTCGCCATAAACATTTAAAAGATGACCTCATTAAATTCAAGTCCTTAAAACTCTCCCTTGTTATAATATGTATAAAAAGCAAGGAAAAGAAAACGTCAGGCTCGAGCTGTGGCAGGAATGCTGCCTTTCTAGTCGTCCTGGTTTCTTTGCATACCTGTCTCCACTCACTTCTCCCTGCCATACCTTCCCTCTGCAACCCCTGGGAAGTGACTCTCACTGCCTAGCACAACAGGCTCCTGCTCTGTGATTTGGGGGCTTGCAATGCAGTTAGTAAAAATCACTTTTAATAAGTAGTTCTGCTAGGAGCTGAGTTGTGAATGTGCTGGTGATCATTTTTAGATGCTTATCAGTTTTGCACTAAATAGGCATATGATATGGCATTTGACTTTTTGAGTGTGTCACCATCCCCTTTTTAAGTTGGTCTGCTTGTGTCAGTCAAACAATTATTCCATCCAAGTCAGACTTAATCAGTCAGAACAGACAGACCTTAAGTCTAGTGGCTATGAGATTCACCTCGTATAAAGGTACCTACTTTGTGATTCCTAATCTGAAACATAGAGCAGAACCAGACATTAACTGAAATAAATAGTGTCTTTAGAGCAGACTAGACCTAAACTTTTTCCTCTGGCACCTTTCTGTGTGCACAAGACTTCAGAGACATTTGCCTTGCTGGTCTGTTCTCCATCAGATCAGCCATGGAGGACCTCGCTGTGATCTCTGCTCTGCAAGCTTGGTAAAGAAAAACCTTTCCCTTTCCGGGGAACACACTTCAGGAACACACAGCCTCCCAGATAGCTAGCAGTGAAGTTACCATTGCACAAGGCCCCAAGGAGTTTTAGGTATAAGGTCACTGCTGTGCAGGAATACTTGGTTTTCACTAGCATGAAAACAGGTGCATGAGTGTGTGCAAGGCATGAGCTGAATCATATTCCATCAAACTTAAGGAAGACTAATGCATAAACATCCCTATTTTTTTTTTGCTTGCAAGGAGTATGCAGCTCTTATGTCCTAAGCCTTTGTCTCTGTAGCCTGATCTGCTGATTGCTCTCCTCTTCATTTTGTCAATAATATAAGAGCTTTCTCTTAACTCTGCTGTAATTTGCAGGGAACCAAGGCATGCTTGAAATTACTTACCTGACTGCACTTTGTGTGAAGAACTCCATCCACTCAGCTGTTTTAGATTAACAGTGAATTACGGTTCACTTCAGTGCAATTAGACCTAATGAGGTGCACATGGAGACTATTGGGCCACTGTGTAACCACATTACATGGACTTGCTAGTTGCCATTTTAATCAATTGGTTTGACCTTTGGATGCAAACTACCACAAAGCAGGTTGTTGCCCTGATACCTGTTTACCTGAATGTAGGGAGAGATGATAAAAATTAGTCTTTGTTTGATCAGGAAAAGCTGTTTCTCTGGAAAACCTTCACAAAAGAAATCCTATTTGCAAAAGGAAGGTTAGAGTGATTAGTCAGATCACTAGAACAGTTATAATATAGGCGTAAATATTTTACTTTCTCTTCTGATATGTCTTGACTTTAAGTTTATATTTTTCATCCTGGCCTATTTAGGAACCAAAGGTTAAATTTCCTAAGAAACAATTTCATTTTATCAGGTTACATTTTGGTAATGAAAGCAAGCGCAGCTTTGTGTAACATTGTTGAAAGTAGCCAAACTTCCTACAGGGCAGTTAGCTTTCTGTAAATAGAGTCAAGAATATTTTGTTGTTTTGCGATGGAGGGAATATTTTTGCTTCTAAAGAAGAGAAAATAAAAAAAGGGGCAAAAGATTCTAATTTAAAGAATTGAACTTGACAACAAATGAACTGGGAGAAGATGCAGAGAGACGTCAATAAAAATTGGCTGTTCATGGAGGGAGTTGAATATGGGGTGAAGCTGTGAGGAATGAGTGTTCTGTCTCCTGGAGAAACCTTCTGAACACAGCAAAACCAAAAATCATTAATACTGTTATTACAGATTTTATATAGATATAAATCTGTTGCACCCTAGGCAATCATTGTTCTTTCTTTACTATGTTCCCTGCTCTCCTTGGTAGTGTTCCCCCCCCAACCCAAAAACAAACAAACTATTCAATTAATACAGAAGGGAAAAGGAATGAGAATTTTTCAGAGAGTAGATAGTGTTTATAAGTCAGATTTTTGTGTGGCTAAGATGTCCACTCGGTTATATTGTGCTTCATCCAATTCTCCAGCTTCTCTTGCTGTTAACCTACTGTCTTCCTCCCTATTTCTCTTTGCTGAAAGGGTGTATGTTCTTCAGGGCTGGGAATGTCTTTTTTTCCTTTCTAGGAGTGTACTTCACATAGCTTGGTACAAGCCTGGAACTTCAATCCCTTTTCTCATTTTGAGGTCCACTGAGAAACAGTTCCTGTGTCAGACTTGCAGGTCCTGTATTAGACCAAAATTGCCTCCTTTACCTGGTTACTTGAAATATATAAAAATGAATTGAATGAGATGTAGAAAAGGGAAGAAGTGATTACCAGTCATGGATTTGACTGACATGCCAGGATAACCTGTCCTGCCTATGGCCACATATATATGCAGGCTAGAAGGGGTTTCTGTTTCCAGAATAGTTTTTGTGTTTGTCTTAATAAAGAAAAAAAAAATTAAGTATGACATTTTTTCAGAAATTCAAAATGTTTTTAAGTTAACTAAATATATGTTAAATACATATATAAATGTGTATATACCAAAGTTACAGTGGTATCTTGTCTTGTCTTTATACCACATAATACTGATAAACCCCAAAAGTCTGGGACATTTACGTACCCAGTATTTTTACCTCATAATTATGGCCTTCTGCCATCGAGTGCAAATATTGGCACATAATGACTGAGACAGTTCTCAGGAGTCATTTCCATGAGACTGAAATGGCTCATTTTTAAGAGTCTGCTTGTTTTGTTTGAAAATTATTGTCTTACAACTTTCCGAATAGCTAGTGCTGCACACTTGGAGAGGACATGAGTCAGATGTGCAACCTGACAGGATCTAGATATGAATTCCTGGTTATGAGTCACACTACGGAACAATATCTTCTTCATCACATGAAATCACAAGCATATAAACTTCCTTCTTCCTCTTGTACTTGGCTTCTAAATGAGAAATGTCCTTCTGTACTTTAAGTTAAAGTAGCATCATAGGAAATCATGCTTTATTCTAACTGCATTGAAGGAAACAGCTAAGTTTTCTGGTAATAAAATGAAATAACAAGCTTTTTATAGATGGCACCAAATTAGACAAATGTGTCTGTTTCTCATCTCCTTATATATACCAAATTTGTTTTAAAACCTGTTTCTGTCACTAATAGGTACTCATTTAAATGCATTTAAACTCTTCTGTCTCTAATATATGTTAATGATTTTGCATTTTCAAAATAAATACTTGGCTACACAGAAAATATGTATAGAAATCCTATCAGTGGATAACAGATGTAATTATCAATGTGCTGCATGAGACGCTGATAATTGCTTAATACATGAAGCATGTTGACGTGCTTATATATATTTTTATACTGGTATTTTCAAGTCTTATAAACTGCCCACTACTGTATATAGCTACTATAATTTGAACATGCATTATATTTTAAACATTTGCCAAACATAATGAAGTCTGTCAGACCTTTACATGAAAATGAGAACATCGTGAATTGTATTAACTCAGCAAAAGTACTGGTACCCCAAGGAATAAGCATCCTCAGGATCAATGCCAACCTCTATGCACTAGCTTGAAATGCTGTTCCTGTAAGATATAATTTAGATTACACACGTTTGTAATTATCTGTTCTTTAATTCTTTAATTGTGCTATGAAGTAACTGATACGCACCAAAACTGGCCTCAGCTAACATAGCCTTTCTTATATAAATGAAATGTATTTCTATTTTATGTAACAAGTACTTGAATTTCTTGCATTATTTTGCTATCAAGAATTAATATGCGAATAAAGGTACTTATGTACAGATTGGATTGAGATGTAAGTGCAGAATTTGTGTGTAAATGGGCACACAAAAATGCACATTTACTTGACTTGTATTTCAACTCCCTATAGCCACTTTTCATTTTCTTTCCAGAGGTTGGTTGATGTTAAAGGCCATCTGTTTCCTGTAGTACAGAAACACATAGACACTGAGAGGGTAAAATTTAATCTGTTCTGTAAACTACAATTTAAATGTTTATTTCAGGAATCTGAGTAGTCTCAACACTGGACTTTTGAGTAAACTAATTTTTCTGCATGTCTCTGTATTTAAGGTCTGAATTTTATGATATATCCCATTGTAATGAAGCATGGCATAGTCTCACTTTGTTTGCACTGGTGCTATTTCAGACTTCTTGAGGATACCCAAATCTTGATAACATTTGGGTCAATGAGTTGACCTGATGTGAACCGTATTTCATCCCCTATGGGTGGAGGACCTTTCTAGTAGAAGGTAAGGAATGATCCAGCAAAACTGTATGATCCCCATGCAGCTTTGATTGAGAAAACTTTGATGCTTAGCTGGTTGTCTCAGGTTAAAAGTACATAAAGCCCGAACCGTCTTGAGAATCTGGGCTGTTAACCCGGATTTCGTTTCTCACCTCAGGTGGGTTAGCCCTTCAACATGAAAATAACTGTTCTTGTGTTTCTATATGCTTTTTTAGATTTTGAACTCATGAGAGACAAACTTTATGAGAAATATTTATTGTCATATCAAGTACAAACCACAGCTGTGAAATAATTGAATATGAATATGGCGTTAAACTTGATATTTGAACTTATATTAGGTTGCTCTTGTTTGCTTTAGCTATTTAGAGTTGTGTGGGGTACTAGAAAATCAAGAGATGTTGGTTTGAAACTAAACGATAGTGGTTCTATAATTTTACACTGATTGTATTTAAGAGTCAAATCTTATTTATGTAAGTCATGAAGGAAACCTGGGACTTTCTACTGAATTAAGGTGAACAGAAACAGGTCCTTATTTCTTCCATTTCCAGAAAACTATGTTGAGCTACTGGGTGTATAGAATGTGTCTATTTATTTAATGAGCTGTTGTAACTTCTACATCTCGGAAGACTGAGAACTTTTTTAATGTTGACGGTGTTATCTTAACAAGTAGAGGACTTTGAGATTCTTTTTGTGGAAGGCTGATATTAGTTGCCTAAATTTCATTTACGTGTACTGTATATACAGTAAATGTTAAATGGTAACCAAGCCTCATTTTAAAAATGCAAATTGTTAACAAAGTATAAAATAATTATTTAGTCATTTTTCTTTCTCAAAAGATGAAATGTGAAAGATCAATGTGTTCGTTTTATTACAGAAATCCATTACACAATACTTTTTTACTTTTATTATGTCTCTTTACGTAGTACAGCAGCCTCATGTTCTGTTACATCAGAAGTTCTAATCCTGAATTTCTATCTAATATACATGTAGATTCCATACATGGAAAAAGTGAATTTAACTGTAGTTTATATCAAAGATAATTTAAATGTCCACAAAGGAATATCAATTCTTGAGAAATTTTTATGATTGAAGGAAGAGTGTACTTAGGCTTGTGTCTTGGCTATTTTCGTTGTTTAGATTAGCATTAGATGTGTATTTTTTGAAATGAAAAATGTTGATGATTATGTATCTTTCATTAGAAGATACGATTTTCCTATTGATTTTCTGTATTGAATTCATGAGAACTAGCTAAAATTTTGAAAAAAAAAATACTCTTAGACACTCAGTGTAACTAATTTTACTTCCTTTGTCAGTAATTTACTTTGAAATTAACACACTTACAGTTTACTTCATGGGGGGCGTCCTGGGCAGCTTGCTTTAGGTAACCTTGCTTGAACTGGGCGGTTGGACTGGATGATCTCCAGAGGTCCCTCAACAAACTTTCTGACAGCCAGTATGATATTTAACCTGTCACTGTGCTTTACCATAAGTATGAAAACTTATTCCCAGGTGACCTAGAACTGTCTTATTAAATAATATGGACAATGGATGGAAAATTTACCAGAATCACTTTTGTTCTGGTGCTATTATTTGTTATGCTGTTTGTTTGTATGTTTTTGTCTCTGGAAATAATAATAACAGAAAAATACTTCAAGAACATTTGCAAAACAACAGCATTTTTGGCTTCAAACCCAATTAGAACAAAAAGCACAATAACGCATTATAATATAAATCTGACATGTAGTTTTCCTTTAGGAGATATTCAGTTTTTAGTTTTAAACAAGTCCCTTAGAAGCTTTAGGGTTCTTAGGATGCCTAGAGTCAATTTTGAACAATTTTTCAGCTTACTACAGGGAATCTTAATTCAAATTCAACAAAACACTGAAAGAGGTAGTGCTTTGGGGTACTTAACTTCCTCAAAGGACCATCAGTGTGAAACCTCAGATGGGGAGAACCAACATGTAAATAAAATATCTGTCAACCTGGAAACATGGTAAATGGCAAGAATAGCTCTCACTTTTAGATGCAGAAAAGGAAAAAAAAAAATGTGTATGAGGAAATATAACAAGATACTCAGTGTGATAGAAAGCAAAATTACTAAAACATGTACTGTTTCACTATTAGAGAGTGAGATAAAATTGTTTTCTATCAGAAGAGGTTGAATTGTTAGTAACAAATACATGGTTGAATTCTGTTGTTCTTGTATGAAAGAAATTCTGCTAAACTTAGCCTTTAAGTCTTCCTGCCCCAGCAGCTATGCCAAATCATGCTCTAAATAATATGGGCACACAGTTTTCATTCTATGGGCCGTTTTTAGCATGGGATGCTAATGCTGACGTGTGACTCATTGCTCATGTTACAGCACACAGTTTCTGATCTGTGATAAAACATGTGACAGTTCTTAAACTAGAAAACTACAAATGATGAATTGAGTGCTGTTATAGTGATTTTGGGCAGGAAAAAGAAATAAAAATGAATTCCTGTCACTTGCACAGTCTGTCAGTACTACTGACTGTTTGGCTGTATGCTCATGATTAACAAATTATTTCACACTAAAATTAACTGTGGAACAACCTCAGTATATGTATCTAGAAAACTGAGCACCATATTTTTATTAATATTCAACAGTTCTGCTCTTCAGTGAATGCTGGTCTTTCCATATCATTCTCCAAATGTAAATAGGTAAATATCCCAGTGTCGTCATCATCTTCCATTAGCAGATTAAGGTTTCAGAGCCTATCACTTTTTTTTGAGGTGATAGAGTTACACAATAGAATAAAATTGTTACAGAAAGAGTTTTGAAAATAACATATTTCATCAGGAGCTGGAAAAAAACAAATGTTCCAGCCTCATAAAATACAATTTTTTATGACTGTCTGTGCCACCATGCAATCATACACAGTACACAATAAGCCACATACACAATAAGACAAAAGTACAGCATACATCCATGAAAGTATCTGGAATAACTTTTTCTCTTTTTAATGGTTTGTAACTGCGTACACCAATTACTGTTATGCATATTATAATGCCTTTGTATATTAATCCTAATTACAAAGCTTTTAGACACTGCGATTCCTAAAAGCCCATTTCTTATTCGTAAATGTATTGATATGCCTAGAAATGAATAAAGGCACTAGCATATACCCTAAAAAGTCTGTTCTGAATCTTTTCCCCAGCGAAGTTTGAAGGCATTTGTAGCCATATACCCCCTGGTTTTAGTAGCTCTACCTTACGGAGCTAATACATTTTTTCGTACTGTTTTATTTAATCTGTTGGTATGGAAATTGCAATGAAGACGGATATACAGGATTTTGACTTCCTTTGCTCTGGAAGAGTAAGGATAAAAATGTTTTTTTTTTTTTTTTAAGCAAAGCCTTTGTATTACTCGCACAGAGTATTTCTCTAACCTTGCATTTGAGCGTATAGCAGGTCTGTATCATTACTAACAATATAAGAACAGTGAGAATCACTTAAAAAGCTTGAACTCACTACCTGACCCTTGAAGATGTGTGTTATCATGCGCGTTATCAGATAGGTTTGTGTTGTGTATTGTTAGAGAAAACTGTGTTATGATTTTTGAGAACAATACACTGGGGTTATTTCTTCTTGGCAATTATTATATCTCAAGGTCCTTGCCAATGATTGTTTGACTATTTCCCCCCCCCCCAAAAAAAAAAAAAAAAAAAAAAAGAAATGTTTCTTCTATCTGAACTAAAAAGGAAAATTTAAGTTAGCTTGAGTCATTGCTAGTAATTCAATACTCCGTACATTTCTGCAGAGAATGGACTGAATTTTTGACACTGAAGGATTAGTATTAACAGCTTTCTCTGACAATATATAACCAGCAGTAAATAAACAGGGGCCAGTCATACATACAGAAGAAGGTATTGCTCCTGGCAAATGTTAGCAGGGAAAATGATAACACTTGTAGTATCTCATCACCACAGCACAGCACTGTAAGGTCAAAACATTTGTCCCATGTTACTTCCCCTATCTTCTTCTGTTTGACACACTACACTAAAAAGACATACACCTGCTGTCACAATCCCCGTAGATCAAGTTGTTGGTGTCAGACGTTTCCAGCCCCTCCGGGGCACGAGCGCTGTGCTGGCAGCCTCTCCAGCGAGCCAGGTAAGCCCTCCCTGCTCCCATAGTCACTTCATTACCTGTCGAGGGCTGACCGAGTATGCTGGAGAGCAGAAAAGCTGGATGTGGATACTCCTTTCATTTTTTTCCTTCTCTGAGGTAGTGTGGTGCAGTGGATAAGGTTCTGTACTGCTGCTGCTCATCAACTGGGTTTGCCAACTGTTTACTCTCCTGCTTTAAGACTTTTCATGCTTTGACTTTGCTTCCTTTTCTCTAAACACCTACAAAAATAGCAATTTCCATGCTGCCTCCCCCCTGCCTTTTTCAGAATCCTTTGATAAATAATGTCCCATGCCATGAATGGAAATAATAAGTAAGTTTTCTTGAGTATTTTTGTGCAGCTGCAGTTTAATCCTGGGATTCCTTACAGTGACTGTGCCAGGCAGTGTGAGTGCTCTCACCTTTCCTCTGCTGCCTGCTTTCCTGGGAGGGATCTCAGTCCTTCTGGTTGTGCTGGGTGCATGAAGATCTCTCTGCTGTCACCTGCTTTCTAGTGGGCAGAGGGTCGCCCTTTGGGACATTTCTCCACCTCTGTTCTTTAATACTGTACAAATTCAGAGATCAAATTGTCTTTCATCCCAAATTGTAATCTGCCTTTGACTGCTCTGGAAATACATGCTTATTGTGATCAACTGCAACATTTCTCAGAGTAAGAAAAATAGTGCTCTAATGCTCTAAGAATTAAAAAAAAAAAAAAAAAAAGAGGAGCACAAAGCATAACTTAACGTAGATCTTAACTATTTCACTTAAAAAAAAATAAAAGTGGTGGGTAACTAGCATTAACATGAAATCCATAGAAATCCATACACAAGTCTTGCTCATATTCACCAAGGCATTAAGTTTGAATTTTGAACTTTATCCACTCTAAGGTTCACATAAATATTTAAAGCAGTATAAATTTTTAGAAATCTGATTTAATAGTAATAATCTTAAAAAAAAAAAAACCTAACTAAATACTTATAGCTAAGTTTCAATAGTTTGTAAATGATGACATTCTAGCAAGAAATTTATAGAGACAAGACACTCTTGATAGTATATTAACTTTCATTAAGTGTAAAAGTTTTAAATGACCATCTGCTTGTAGTAATTTGTAGTAAAATGCTCAAATTTGACCAGAGTACATGCTTAGATTTTGGCATCCTGTGATTTCTTGAGAGTGGAGAGGAAGGGGTTGATGCGTACTTTTTTAATGACTAAGTAGTTGTTAAAAAGATAAGCAAATCTTTTTGCCGTCTTGACAATAAACTGGATGTGAACTGGCTGCTCCAGGGCATAGCAGAGGTGTGTTTGTACTGTGGTAGTGGAACGGTAAATGCCAGGGAGAGTGGTGCTGAAGTTGAATGTAAGGTACCCAGCCCGGTCGCGAAGGTGTTAATTAGGTAGCTCTAATACATTTTTTATCTTCCTCCTATCCTTCTATGTATTCCAGCCATTCATTATTCTAGATAATGGAAAGTTTATGGGATTTACATCAGAGAGACAGTCTTATAAATCATGGGCAAATGTGCATTTTCAAATCCAAAAAGAATATAGCTTGCCTGTACTAAATCAACACTTCATCCCTTTGTCAGAACTAGTTGGGGGAAGGAAGCTTTCTTTTGTGTTTTGTCTGAAAGGGAAAAAGGGAAATAATGTCATTTAAAAAAAAAGGGGGGGGGGGCAAACAAAACAAAAAATTGTTGTACAATTCATCTATTAAGCCCTCTTCTAAAATTAGTTTAGAAGAAAGAACTCCAGATTTTGTTGACAATTGGTTTTCTTTTAAAGCTATTGACCTTTTTACTTGGGATTTTGGTATCCAAGAAGACCTCTTCATTAAAAAAAGATGGTGTGGGTGTGGAAACCCCTAGCATTGGTGACCAGTAATGACAGGGCAGTTTGGTTTAATTTATTTGTATATGTCAAGCAATGCACTGAACTGAAAATAACCTTTTATTCTATAGGTTTTGCTTACTAGAAGATCCCTATACTATGCTAGTATATTAAACACACAGTTAGTAGGACCTCTAAATATTTGTCCTGTGCTTTCAGTAGAATTGATTGTTATCAATAATGAATAATGTAGCCATCAAATGTAATGCTTCACTATCTAGGCTTTAGCTTTTACGCAGTTACTCTTACTAAAGAGTCCAGGAAATACCTGTGGCATTAGGCTGCAAAATCAGACTGCCTGACAGGCCGTCTCTTTTTTGAAGCATTTACTGGAGAAATGGAGAATTCTCTCGTGGAGTAGCTCATTATTTAGAGGGTTTAGAAAGCGTTTGGGGAAATAGAGGAAATCCATTTGAGTCCTTCCCATTTGATAAAGGAATTGGATCCATCTATAGAGCTGGAGTTAGGAGGCTAACTAGTTTAGTAACAAGATTATCATATAAAAGATGATCCCATTAAAAGGAAATGTAGCTGACTCAATTTCTGAAGGACAGATATAGATCAGAATTAGACAGAGATACTTTTCTGGAGGCCACACTGTAGAAAAGGATGGAATTTCAGATAGAGGGATCTGGATTCTGCTTTGGGGATCAGGTGTCTGAAAGGCAGATGCTAACTTTTAGGTGTCTAAGGTCCTTACTGGGTCTAGTTTTGATACGTGGTACAGAATATTTAAGATACGTGATCGTGTTTCTGATCCCTGAATGATCCATTTCCACAGTGGAAATTTATAAAGAGGAGGACAGACATAAGAGGTTATAGGATGGCCATATAAACATTTTCAGCTTTTAAATTTAATGTAAGTAGATTAATATTGACAGGACTGTTGCTTTAACTGAAGGTCTGCAAAACAAAATATTGGTCCTCTACTTTTCATTCATTCATTCATCCAAAAAAAAAAAAAAAAAAAGTAGATAAAGCCATGATTGCTATAAAATGAAAAAGGATGGACAAAAGTTTAATGAGCCTAGCTGTACAGGATAGGGAGACACAGGAAGGAATACCACTGAATAACAAGACCAAGATAAGCAAGAAAGGCAGTTCTCTGTTCTTCACATCCCATTGAGTTTTGATGTATAACAAATCCTGGTATTGTTCCTGCATCCCCAACGAAGGGCAAGCACTGTATTTCGTACACTATCCACCTAGCTCCAGTCATGTTCATCCTCCAAAAAAAGCTTAAAAGCTGCTTTGCAGTAAATATCAGCAAAGTAATAACACTGCCAATCACAAAGGCACAAGTAGAGTGGTACAAACGATCAGCTACAATAAAAAGGCTTTTAATGTAATAACCTTTTGAACTCATACCTGAAGCCAATAAAGAGAAATTTATTCTTTTATTATTGTGATGCTTTCAATTGGGGACACTTTTGTGTGAAGTGGTCACTAAAGTTTCTCAATATCATCTCTGAGTGTCTTGTTATCTTCTGTGTAACACCCACCCTGGTGGAGTAGTCAAATCAGTGTAGTTTAATCGAATGCAAGTGGATAAGAGAACAGTGAAAGGGTTAATAAGCATACAAATTATGCTATTTAAATCTGAGAGAGACCTGCCTATATAGAATAAGCATGGCCAATTTATAGAAGGTAAGGTAGTATAGAAAAATGAACTTTTTTTTTTTTTT